>CM070592.1:27713319-28212989 GCA_036346355.1 Rhipidocladum racemiflorum
GTACATGCACATGATCTTTACCTGATTATGGATACTTGCCTTAAAATAATAGAGAATGACAAAGATTTCTTTGATCAAGATTGGATGAGATAAAGCTCCTTAAATTTGTAAATAAATACGATCCAATGAGATGACCATCGCATTTTACACCTCTATGATTTTGCCGCTCTCGGCTATGTGATATAGACATATAATGAACTAAATCTTTTGATCTTCTTTTACATTGTGCCATTTAGCGAATAGTCATACTGCTTTAAAAAATACAGATGTTCATTTCATTCAAGTCTTAGGATTTCATTTAATATGTTGGCAGTTTCCTACTCAAAATGTATAATTCGATTATGCCCTATTTGGTATTTATCTCAAACAATTGCTCATTTCACGTGTTTGCATAATCTTGACAATTGAGTTCATCAACATGAACATCTTTTAAATTGTAACTAAAATATTATGGATGAATCTATATACATTTCAGAAATACAACCAGGAGTCTCTGATGAGATCCAGACCAACTTTGCATGATCTCAATACAAGCAAAAATGTGAATTTGTGATCTTTGTTCATAGAAACCTTGATGTCCCTTATACACCAACATCTTAAGGGTAAATCTCACGGTGCTCATTTTTATTACTTTATCGTTTAAAGTACTTACAATATGTGCACTCTGCTTGGATTATTGTCATATATCATAAATTTACGACATAAATTTCCTTTGTGGCGTAGATTTGTAAGCTATCAATATCATTTATCTCTTTTCTAAAGTTCTATAAATTGTACGAGGATAACAATAGTTTGCCATTTTTAGTTTTTAAGCCAGCGATGATTTTTTACTGGTACAAAACCAGCACGATATTTACGGCCTGCACATAATTTTAGAAAGTAAGAATAAAGCTTGCAGTATTAGATAGCTAAAAACATGTATCGAATCTTGCATATGTACTTCTGTATCGAATCGATATTTGTTTTTCCTTCCAAATATAGCTACTCTTATAGTAAAAAAGAATATGCAGAACCATTTTTTATTGTTTATGCACCAACCAAAATATCCTTGCAGCAACTATGGTTTTACGATCTATTTGCCTTATTTTTTGTCTCTGCAAAATTGTAGATCGAATGACTGATTACCTACTTTTCCATCACATGTGTGACTGGATTAGTTACGTGCTTACTTGGAATCCTGCTATTAAGTCTTGTTTTTGTTTGTCTTGTTGTTAACGTTGTATCACCTAAAATATTTCCTGTGCCATCATAATATTGCTTTGTTCTATGGCATACACAGGGTTAAGAAGATGATGTACATAGGTCTAGAGCATAAGCTGAAGAGAGTAGTTTATTAACTTTTTTAAAACCTTGAAAAAAGTGGTTTTTTGCTGACTCAATTAGGCTATCGAATAATGTTCAAAGTTTTTTTGAAACTTTTTAATAATCGTCCTTAGGGTATGCATAAGCTATAGCCTTAATTCTGCAATGTTTCTTCCTCAGATCTTGATATTGCTTTAGGCTTGGCCTATTTCCTATAGTTATTTTTTTGGGACATGTTCTTGAATCCGTTATTATTCTGCCTCATCGCCTCATCTCATGAGTTTTATATTATTCGCAAACACTAACTTACGCGGCGTGCCGCCGCGTAGACATTTCTAGTTATATACTATAAGTGGTGGAGAATCACGGCGCTTCGCGAGGCCACGTCGCTCGATTTTTCGTTGCCGTCCGTCCCTTGCGTCGTTGCCGATCCGCTCTCCGCAGCGTCCCTAAGGGCGGCTCGTCGGCGCCAGCAGATCCCTCGATGCGGAGCTTTCAGCGCCATATCCCTCGATGCGGAGCTCTCCGCCTTAGTGCTTCGCACGATCCGCCATGCCACGCGCTTCGCCCACCCCGCCCTGCTGCTTCCTCTCGCCTCGGCCGCGCCGCCCCGCTACTTCCCCTCGCCTCGACCGCGCTACCCCGTCCTACTGCTTCCCTTCGCGTCGGCCGCGCTACCCCGTCCTGCTGCTTCCCCTCGCCTCGGCCGCGCTACCCCGTCCTGCTGCTTCCCCTCGCCTCGGCCGCGCCGCCCTGCTGCTTCCTCTCGCCTCGACCGCGCTACCCCGTCCTACTGCTTCCCTTCGCGTCGGCCGCGCTACCCCGTCCTGCTGCTTCCCCTCGCCTCGGTAGCGTTGCCGTCTTTGGTACTCATGGAAACACTCAAATCGCGCGCTCTGCTGTTTTGCCTTCAGCGGCGCTCATGGTGTCTCTGTGCTTTTGGTTCAGGAGCTAGCACTCCATGTTTGTTGGGATTAACTGATAGAGGAGCTGAAGCTAGGGTTTTCTTCTTCTTCTTTTTTTTTTATAGAAACAAACCACCGTAAGTGATTCCTAACGCTTTTGATCCCCTCTCTTCTTATTTCTTTCTTTGGGTGCTTTGTCTTATCGCGCGTGGCCAGTAGTCCAGGTGGTTCTTTTTTACTGATCAAATCAATTGCTAGAGTAAAAAAACATCTCTTGGGTTAGATGTACAGCTATAGCTATGTTTAGATTGGAGCAGCTGGAAATTTATGATGTATACACATGTTCTACTGGATTCCTGAAGTTTATGAAGAAAAGCGATGAGACTACTCTAAATTATGAGTGCATCCATGCCGTTCTGGGTGTTAATTGCTTTTACTTTGTTTTTGGGTTGTTTTTCTTCAATTGAAGATTAATGGTCTAAATGGTGTGCAACTTAGGTTTTAAAAAGGGATCGGATATAACAAGGCCTACCCCAGAAGGAATGCCCTCGTGCAACAGGCAAAAAGTTGTTTCTTTTTGTGCTACGTTGTTTGCTCTCTTTTCCAGTTGCAAGGGGAGAAACACTAAACATTTCAGTGGGATAAGCAGTTTCATCTTGTTTAGGTTTGGCTTTA
Source organism: Rhipidocladum racemiflorum (assembly GCA_036346355.1). Lineage (NCBI taxonomy): Eukaryota > Viridiplantae > Streptophyta > Magnoliopsida > Poales > Poaceae > Rhipidocladum > Rhipidocladum racemiflorum. The sequence goes on from CM070592.1 coordinate 27,716,202, forward strand.
ATCGTTTTGAATGGTGTGCAGATTTAGGTTGAAAAGCCAGTGGGTTTATTAGGTGCAAGATCTAGCCACGATGATGTCTTGAAGTAGATTGCAATTCTTTTAATCCTCTTTTTATTCACTTGGTTCTTCTAATATTAATAGTTTTGAGTGGGTGTGTGATTAGGTTAAGAAAGGCTGGGAATGCAGGATTAGAGTTTTCTTGGCGAGCTTGAGATTATAATGTTTCAATCACGCGATGGGTATTCTGAGGAAAAGTTAGAGGAATTGTACTTGGTGGTGATCTTAAAAGATATTTAGGTTTTGTGAACTGGTTTGGTTTAGTGCATATGTTCCCTTTTTCTATTTTGTCATCGTATTACGCTATGAGGACTTTAATCGAGGTATTCCTTGCTCCTAATTGCAGATAACCAAATCATGTGTGTATAAGCACTCGGAATTCTCATGATTTGGGTTTGGGATTTACGATGCATTTCTTCTATCCTAGTTTTCTATAGCTTTAGTGTCATTGAAGTGCTTTCAAAATCATGGCGGAGCACTTGGCTTCAATATTTGTACAGGGAAGGATAGGATCGACTGCCCTTTTTACTTCAAGATTGGGGCTTGCCGTCGTGGGGATCGTTACTCCCGTCTACACAACAGGCAGACCATGATACTGAATAGTATTTTGAATGTGATTGTATTTTTTTAACGCACATGGTTTCTTTGTAGCCCAGTGAAGATCTATATTACTTGCTATTTGAGCAGATTTTGTCCTGGGTTCAACTCTATGAGAAAATACAATGTGGACTCTTGGTTCAATGAGCGATTCTTGTATTTGTGTGCTATGCGAGATCTTTCATCGGAGGCGATGGGCTCTGCCTTCCTCCAAAAGAAATATTGGACATTATTGATGCACCACCACTTCTGGCTTGTGAGTTCTCATCTTTGAGAAATATGTCGTGTAGATTCATTATGAGACAACTAGGCACTGAAATCTGGAAGAACACGAGGAGGAAAATTGATGGCCTTGTTTACGGCATTGGGAGAAGTGTACCTCAAAGAGCAAAATCCTAATATCAAGGTAAGTGCTAGGAGGCCTTGTTCGCTACACTATTAGCTGCTCACTTTGATTTTATGAAAAGCGATGTCGATTTTTGTTTTCTTTTCTTATGTAAGCTCTATGGTGTGGAGCAGGTAGAAGTCTTTGTCTTATCTAGTGGAAAGCACAGTAATGTTTGATTTTACATCTGAGTCATCCATTAAATCCATGTAGTGGTTTTGTGGTTGTTTTCAGTGTCTAAATAGAGTAATGTAAATTATCAACTACACTTTAAGTTTTCCCATGATTACCAAAAGCTAAAAAATTTCCTTAGTTCCCCTTTTGTGATTTGCATTGCTTTGGACTTGTCATGTTAAATATCTTGTCAAGGAGGTAGATCTAACAGATGTTATCACCGGATGGCTAGAAACAATAATTATGGATGGTTAAGCATTTTTATTGTGGCCTTGTGAGGACGCTTTTTTGGTGGTCGATACAAGAAAGATATCCCTTGTGAAGAAGGGGCCTTGTGAATCATTTTGCACCAAATTGTCAACATATTCTGCTTTGTTTCTTGATTCCTGCTTGTTTTGGACTCATGAGAATCCGTTCTCATAAGCAAGGCCACACAAGATTCAAGGAATTGGAGCTGGTTTTATCGCTGGTGTCTTGGATGTTGACCTCATTGATGAAGCTCTACAAGTATGTTTTCCTCTTGCATTAAGTTGAAATTTGTAGAAGACACTATATAAACAATTTGTTGCGAATTATTTTTGCTCACTTGGTTCATAGTATCACTATTCTCTGTTGAATAGAAGTTTGCGGTAGATTTACATCGTTCTTGTTGTGTTTGCTTTCATCTGCATCTTTTACCCTATCACGAATTCCTGCTTTTCCATCCAGTTTTTAGGAACAACAGAACTATTGTGAATATTTGGGCTCATTTTTTATTTCAAAGTGGTTGTGCAAAAATTTTGGGTGAGCTAGCATTAGCATTTGCGGAGTTTTCCATATATATATATATATATATATATATATATATATATATATATATATATCTACTATTATAAAGCAACGATTGAGTGGCGGTGGTGAGTTCTACTCATGTCATTAATTGCTACTGCTTAATTGCCCTACTTAATTGCCACCTTAATTGCCCTACGCAAAAAAGCGAGCGTTGCTTTAATTAGCTTGACTTTACTTGAAAGCGAAGCGTTAAAGATAGATGTTTGATCTTGTGAAATAATTTTTTATTTTTAATCTTTATTTTTAGTTATCATTAATTGCGCTTAATTGCTGCCTTAATTGCCCTCAAAGAGCAGGCGTTGCTTTAATTATGACTTTACTTAAGAAGCGAAGCGTAACAGCGCCACGGGCATTGATCTTGTGAAATAATTTTTTATTTTTAATCTTTATTTTCATTATCAATTTTGTTTTAAGTAGCATACGGGCATGTAACTAGTATATATATATAGGAAACCTTTTACTGTACTCTTGGGAATGCATTACTCCTACATCTAGTATACCACTTAAACAAATGTGTTATATTCCTTTATCACTTTCAGTATACTCCAATAATAATTCTAAAATACTACAATACGACATTGTTGAAAAAAATTCATTGGAGCCATTTATTTCTTGCTATATACCGTTTTACATGTACAAAAAGAGTATATAAACAAATTATGCTATAAAGTGTGGATTTTGATGAAATTTTTCGTGAAACTCACTTTGGAGTATCTTATAATTAGTATTAGAGTATACTCAGAAAGATAAAGAAGTATAATAACATCATTTATGCAGTATATTAAGAGTGGGAGTATATATATATATATATATATAGGAAAATGGTTGCATACTCTTGGGAGTATGTACTCCCACCTTCAATATACCACTTAAACTAATGTGTTATACTCCTTTATCACTTCCAGTATACTTTAATAATAATTCTAAGGTACTACAATGCGATATTGTTGAAAAAAATCATCTGAGCCCTTTATTTTTTTGCTATATACCCTTTTCCATATGTAAAAAGAGTATATAAACAAATTATGCTATAAAAGGTGGATTTTGATGAAATTTTTTGTAGAACTCACTTTAGAGTATCTTATAATCAATATTAGAGTATACTCAAAAAGATAAAGATGTATAATAATATCAGTTAAGCGGTATATTGAGAGTGTGAGTACGTACTCCCAGGGGTACGAAACCATTTTCCTATATATATATATATATATCATTGTTGTCTCGCTATATTGATATTATCATCGTCACCTTTTTAGCTAGGGCCCAACAAAATAATTATTTTGTGTTTGTTTTCTTTTAGATGAGGATGTTGCATCTGGCTGAAAGGGTTTGGCTAACAGGCGATGACCAGAGGCTTAGCTTGCTAACTTTATCTCTTCATATTATTGGCAAATTGACATGCTTTATGCTTTGTTCAGTGCCATTATATCAAATGCTTATTTTCGGATGGTGTTATATCAACTTTGTAGAAACATGTAACCATAACCTCAGCTTTTTGGCTTTTCATGTACCATGTACGAGTTCTGTGTATACTACCTTAATTTATGTAAGATCACACATTAAATTTGCTGAATCGTTCTTTTAAGTCTACTTCAGTTATACATCATACAAATATATTAGATGTAATGTGCGTCGCTTTTGTTTTGAAGTGTGAACATGTCTTTCGTGATTTTAGCGATGTTGTATTCTACTTTTGTGTCTTGTATTATGCAGTATAGCAAAGCACACTTTGCCTACCTAGTGATTAATCAAGTTTAGTCGCGTCATTGTACAAGTCCAAGGTCTTTGGGATATTGGATTAACTTAATTTTGTTTTTCTTTGGCTTTTGCATAAAAAAATCAAATTGGGTACGACGTCATTTAAGTGATTTTCTTGGGGCCTTTGCAGAAAAAAAAATCAAGTTAAAAATTTTCAGAGCTCTTCTCGCAAAAAAGAGGAACTTTGATGTAAATTAGAAGTATCTTGGGGGACTCCCACAAAAACATGGACCTAGATGTAATTTCAAAAAATTTCAAAGGCCTCTCCTAAAAAAAGCGTGGTAGACATGGGCAAAATATCGACCAAACGACAGTGCAGCGCCAAGAGGATAAAAGCCGTGTTGTTGGCTCGGCGGTGAAGAGACTTACCAGCATGCAGCGCATTCACGTATGCAAACCGATGGTGATAAAATACTTGAGGTGTATCAGCAGTGCGGATTTTTGGACGGCGTGGTCGGCGTGTGGAAGCGAACACATCAGCAGAAAATCAATATGGTTCGTGGAGAAGACCGAAAACTTGTAGGGTTTAGACCCCCTATTTGGTAGAGCTCCAACTTCACGGATCTGTGGATCTAGTAAATTTGGATATTCCTAGCTCTATTAGATCTGTGGAGTTAGAGCTATGGGTATATTTAAAAGTGTTTGAGTGGGTTATCTTGTTTACATTTTAGAGTAAAAATATAAACTTAATTCACTTTATTTTAGCCTATAAGTTTTAGATACGAGATAGAACTAAAATCTAGAACAATGCTAAATAGAACCTTAGTATATGGAGTACTAGGATGAAATGTCCCCAAATTTCAAACCCTAATTGCAAACCTTAATTTGAGTTTAGTTGGATTTTAATCGCGTTCTTCATCCGTTCTTGGTTCGGGGTTTGGAAAGGGGACTAGTTGGAACTTACGGAGTCCTCGCTCGGACCGTTGGTTCGGCGCCACCCTTGCATTGGGGCCGTCGCATGTGTCGCCGTTGCCGTTCCATCCTCTCTGGCAGCGCGCGCGTCAGCGTCGCGTCGGCCGCTGCTCCCCTCGCGTTGGTAGTGCGCTGGGACTAGGGTGGAATTTTGGCTCGAGGCTCGAGGCTCGGCTCGGGCTCGGCTCGGCTTCGGTGCGGCTCGGCTCGGCTCGCATAATATGGCGAGCCGAGAAACCTACCGCTGGCTCGCTTAGCCCAGCGAGCCGAGCCGAACGGCTTCGTGAAGCGGCTCGTTAGGCTCGATAGTCATTGAGTTATATAAGGTATGAATTCTGTCTGATGTCAGTATACCCAATGCTAGACATCTAATGAGCAATGCTTGTCTTACCTTACTTTTGAGTTTACTCTTCTTAGTACTTCAAATGTCTTGTATTGGGTCTCACGATTACTTTTGCCTGAGATAAAAGTAAGCGGAGTATTCTTTCGGATTACATGTTTGCGTTTACAAGCTGAAAAGCGATCTAACCATACATTGCTTAAAAAGCGTCCCATAAATGTGAAATTGCTTCTTAGAACCTAGAGGAGGCTTGAGGCACGAGCAGTGAGAATGGATGGAGGAGCCGTTTTTGTGAGAATGAAGGGCATTTGGGCCCTTGCGGTGCCCTTGTAGGCCGGCTCGCGAGCGGCTCGAGGCTCAGCGAGCCAGCGAGCTCAAGATTGAGCTCGATGTATGCAACGAGCCGGGCTCGGCTCGGCTCGAAAACTAGCGAGCTCGGCCGAGCCGAGCCGAGCTCGGCTCGGCTCGGCTCGATTCCACCCCTACCTGGGACGCCGCGCTCAACCGCCCCTGTCGCTTCGCCACCAGTCGCCGTCCCGTCTCCTCGCCTCCACCCATGCCGCAAGCCACGCCGCTGTCCCGTTGCCTCTCCACCCATCCCTCCGCCCGTGCCGCCCCGCCACTATAAAGCCGCCCTTGAGCCCTCACCTCCCTCGTGCTCGCCCCTTCTCCCCTTGGTGAGCTCCGCCGCCCGAACTCTTCGCCTCCCCTCTTCTTCCTCCCTCCCGGTCGAAAGTCTCCCCCGCCGCCTCGATTCCCCATTCCACCCGAGCCCAATCCGTAACCCAAATCCCCACTCCACTTTGTGGCTTGAGCCCCCTCGCTTCCCCGTCCAGCCCCGCCGCCACCCCCTCACCTTCCCCCGCTCTGGCCTCCCCCTCGCTCGCGCTCGCCGCTGCCTAGCCCCAGCCGCCCGAGCTCGCCCAAGAACCCTAGCCCCTTCTGCTCTCCCTCGACCTCTCTCTGTGTCTCTCTCGCCCTCTGTCTCTCTGCGTTTGGGACCCGCGCGGGTTAAGCCCCGCGCCTTGCCCTCGTCGCCACCGGTCCCACCGACCCGACCTCGAGTGCCGGGGCCACCAGCGTCGATCGCGCGTATCAAGGCCCGCGTCAATGACCCAGCGACCAACGCCTCGCGGGCCGCGTAATCAGCAGCGCCTCGTGAGTGGCGCGTTCGCGCTTGGAAGTGGGCGAGCGGCTGGTTTGGGCGGCGAGAAACGGCCCATCACTTTGCTTACCCTTTTTCTAATTTCTTTTCGGATTTAAATAATCCGAGAAAATCATTAATATTCCAAAAATCCCGAAAAATCCCGAAAGGTCAAAAATGGTCAAAATACACTATCTCAACCGTTTCGCACCACTAAGTCCAAATCGACCTCCGTTTACTTGATTGACACTTAGAAATTCCAAAATGCCCAAAGTACCCTCAAACTCGCCTCAGGCCCTTTCTCGCTCGATCCCTTTCCATTTCTCCTTTCTTGTTTTCTCTATTCTTTTCTTTTATTGTTTTATTCATTTACTTATTGCTCGCTTTTGTGCATTAGATCCAACTTTGGAGCAGTCCCATTGCAGTGTAAATGAAAATAAAATATAAAAAATACCCCATTCCCATTGGAAGAACAAATAATATCCATCACTCCATCAACACAGTGATTGTGGAAATATATCTCAACCGTTTCATGAAACAAAATCCTTCGCAAATCACACAGGACAGGTCATATCACCAATTATAGAATAGACACGTTGACACAAAACTTAACCAAGATCAGTACACAAAGGCCTCACCTTCTTTGCTAGTGGGAGGCGGGCGGGAGAAGAGTTGGGCCTTACAGCTTTGTCTTTGGGTTGGATGATCCACAAAGAGGGTAAACTCTTTCATTTATTAGTTTATTAGATTACCTATCTTTGTTTGTATCATTAGTGAAATTTTGGTATACAGACTACACTTGCAGTGTAAATGAAAATTAAATATAAAATTACCCAATTCCCATTGGAAGAACAGATAATATCCATCACTCCATCAACACAGTGATTGTGGAAATATATCTCAACCGTTTCATGAAACCAAATCCTTCTCAAAGCACACAGGACAGGTCATATCACCAATTATAGAATATACACATTGACACAAAACTTAACCAAGATCAGTATACAAAGGCCTCACCTTGCTGCTAGTGGGGAGCAGGCGCGAGGAGAGTTGGGCCCAAGGTTTCAAATCTCATTTTGGGATAAATCTCAGAGGTGGCCAAAATCCAAAATCTCGGTGAGATTCAAAAATTTCGGATAAAATCTGAACGAAATACAAAAACCAAATTTCAAATCCGATTTTTTTTCAATCGGGAAATCCAAGATATCGTAGAAATCACCGAGATCTCAGTCCACATTGAACCGACAAAACAATGGTCCAAAACACGTCAAAAAATTTTGAAATTTTTTTTGGATGATCCTGACACATCACTAATGTTCCCATAAAAATTTGAGATGATGATCAAGTATGAGGAATTTTAAAAAAATCTAACAGTGGTAAAGTCATGATAAAAACCGTATGTAAAATCAGTTTTTGATTTTTCAAATGTAACAAATGAACTTCAAGTCATTTGAAAAGTTTTATATATGTTCCTATGTATTATAGAGCAATATTTTAACAAAAAAGTGTGAATGAAGTAAGGAAACCGTGAACAAAAAGGGGAAAGTTGCCCTTCTATAGTCCAATAGTGGAATTTAGATGATATAATACTTAATAATCCACCTTGAACAAGCAAATACAAATAGTGGAGTTGGTTACCAAAGCTTGGTTAGGCTTTAGGCGAGCAATAGGTCATGGGTTCGAATCCCGTCCCAAAAAAATTTCATTTTTTCCAACATTTTTCATATGGGTTGTTCATATTGCTCATTATAATGCTATAGGAAAAAAATGAGCTCAAATCGGTACAATTTCAATGCAATCCAGTTCAAAATGATCAAATTTCAGCCATATTTCCGAGATCTCGGGCGGTTTGGCGAGATCTCGTAAAAAAACAAGTTTACCGTAGCAATTTAATTATTTTTTCAATTTTTGTCGGTCGGGATTTCTAATTTCGTCCCGGTAGAAAACCGAAATCTCGTGAGAAAAATGAAATTCGATGAAATTTGGATCTTAGTTGGAGCCTTACCTTTGAAATTTGGGTTGAATGATCCACAAAGAGGAGTAAACTCTTTCATTTATTAGTTTAGTTATGATAGCGTATCAAGACAAAAGGATGCTTGCCCACAAACATATCACATAAAATAATTTCTCCTCCATTACTTGTTTCTACTAAAGAAGGCATCCTCAGGATGCTTTAAAAGTATTATGTGCCAAAGAAACATATAAGATGCTTGCATAGAAGACAAAATTTTAAAAATCGCCAAAGGAAAAGAGCGAACAAGAGCACTATATACGCAGCGAGAACATTTGGAACCCGGTAAAATGATAACAAGGTAAACCTAACTTATATTCTGACTTTGCTCGAATCATTTTCAAATACAATAGCTATTGAGGTTATCGACAAACTCAGAAATTCAGGCTTCAGGCATGTTATTTATTCGAAGGGTGTAACATTTTGGTTGAAGTCCTGACTAAATTCAACTTCAAATACCAAGAAAACTCCAACTCGAGAATCTGTCAAGAAGCGAGATAAGGTCTAATGTGCTTGACCAAATTGTGGGAAGCGAGATAAGTTATAGGTTCCATGCGTAATGTATAGAAGTCACAAAATTTGTCAAGATGCCCAATCCTATGGTATGACAGAAAGTCAACATCAAATGATGCTAGATCATGGGGAGGACAGGTGTAATAGCGTTGTACACTTGTACTTGTACATAATTTTGTCCTCACGCTCATCTTATGCCAAATATGACATGCATTTCTGTTTCACGATTCCTAGTGATGTAACTACAAACAAGCGATTAGCCATTCCAATTCCTTATTATGCAAGACATGCATGTGCATAATGTGCAACTCAAAGCGATGAGGCACATACATGATAGGCTAAAAGTACCAGCCTACCTTCGTACTATCCCCATATTTCCTTATGACTAGTAGAGTGCCCGTGCGTTGCAGCGGATTATTAAAGAGGATGATAGATGTTATCAAGTGACATCAATTTTTGGTAGGTAACTGAGGAACCATTCATCCATGTAGCTTGAAAAACCGAGACACAACAAAAGGAATAGTCTGTAGAAATCTAGAAGATCAAGAGGTTGTCCATAAATCAACTTTGTCTGAAGGCAAGCATAAATTTAAGTAACAGGTTGCTTATTCAAGCATTCAATCTCTTGTGCAAACACAATTATGCCATCAAGAAGACCAGGAAAAGTTTCTTTGTGTGATAAACTTTGAGGGCCTAAACATTATTTGGAAGGAGGAATGAGTTTTTGTGCAATCGGATGATAAATTTTGAGCATTTAAGACAACATGATCAAAAGGAATTCACGGGATTAACATATTTAGGAGAATGTGACTACTTCCCACTCCAATAGTCTAGGAACATTTTTAGAGCATTATGTATAGAAGTACATGTCCTTATCGATAACTAAAGCATGGCAACTATCCTTTGTTGCTCGAAATTACCATTTTCATGCAATCCACATATATGAATAAATACTGGACCATTTTTAGCTTCTCTAAACAGCTTGTCCTTTGTTGTAAATAAGGAACCACAAATGTCCAATAAGCGAGCTATTTTTTCATATCACGAGCATGGAAATTTCATAACAGGAAATTGTATTTCATATCTAAGCTGCTCTACTACAAAACATTCAGGTAGATTATTAGGCAGATAAGCGAGAGAACCTCCTCGAGAAAAAGACCAATAAAAAACATGAGCATAGATATTTCTTTACGATTTACGCATGTCTTAAACATGCAATTTTTATATGGAACCAGTAAGACATGAAATGATAATCGGCATGAAGTACAACATATAGATTTTAGCCTCAACAAAAAACATTCATGAGAAAAGAGGCTAGAAAATCGAAGCTGACAACACATAGCAAGTCTTTGAACCATCCTTTGTACTCACAAGTGAAAACAACAAACATCTCATCAATTAAGCATACATTGCATGTTTAAGACATGAAGAAATCAGAAAGAAATATCTATGCTCATGTCTTCTATTGGTCTTTTATTAGTTAAGATATGGTGTCTGAGAAACAATGCATGGTCCGAAAGAAATTCAAAAGATATTAAATGCTTGATGTATCACATTGACAACTAACTTGATAAGTAGCATGTTTTACCACATAAAAGCACTCATCGGGTAAAAAGCAAAGATAAGAAATTACTGTGAAGAAGCACTCAGTCTGAGCTTTTCTCAATCAAGCTATCCAACCTCTCTCCTCTTTCAAGGACACTCTCAATAGTTTTATCTGTTCAAATATTCAAATGTAACCAATTCAAATTAGCGGCGAGGTTGCTCACGGTCCCATTAAACAATGGTGAGATAAGCGGTAGTCAGTAGATCATATCATCAAATCATTATTTTAAATTATAGCACAAGATACTGTGACCAAGGTTACTCATAGAGTATGCATGTAAGGTCATAAAAATTAATTATTCTCCTTGATAGAGCTCTTTATTTTGCCAGGTGAGGAGTTGTTGATCTAGTACAAAAGTTCAAATATATCAAGTGGAATCGGAGGAGAAGTGCTGCGAGAAGTTAGAGGCTCTTCTAGCGACTTTGGCCCAAATCGAGGAAAAAGTAAAGGTCACAGAATTAACAATTTCTCAAAGGTTCAAGCTGATCCATGAATAAATATTAAAGGTCATGACTTGCTAATCAAAAGGAGGCTGGCGATAAAAGTGGTGAGCAAAGTTCATCTCGAGATCCACACTTTGGTACCACGTAGTAATGGCTGGATTATCGTAAGTGACCTTTACAACAAGCAATAAGAAATCAAGGCGAACATAGATTGTATTCTTCTCCCTCTTCTGTGTGAAAAATCAACAATTCAAGCAAAATTGAAACACAAATGTAGAGTTAACCGAGAAACTGACAAAGCTAAAACATGGAAATTTGTATCACCTAATTAATCCTCTTCACTTTGTACAAAATTCCCAAATCTTCTAATACGTATTTGCTTTGAGCAGGAAAGCTGATAGTAGAGTCTGTACACTTCAGCGGCAAGACATCGAGGGCAGTCTTTCCAAATAATCCAGTCTCAAATTCTTATATAATCCAGTCTTTCAGCGGTGCCAACCAAATTGACTGTATTTCCAGCATAAATAGCTCAGATTAGTTATTCTTTATGCATAGAACCAATTATAAGTCGAAACATAGGTCTCAGTCACATCTTCAAACTAATAAAACATTTTATTGAATTGAAGAGAATTTACGCATCGATGAGTCTGTACACTTCAACGGCAAGACAACGAGGACAGCATTACCTTAATAATTCCACCATATATTATGATACTCGGTCGATTAAGCCATCCCATTGCCATTATTGTACCTTGCATCTGGAATGCAAAGGGGCATTAAATCCAAATACGATAAACATCAAAATGTGCATAGTTTATCGCGAGGCTCCTCTCGTGTAGAAGGAAGACAGAGATAAATCGAGTGCAATGTATCACATGCGGCGGTGCCCATGGAGATGGCGTCGCTGACCCGGCGTTGTTGAATCGGAAGCCAACCATGCCGGCCTCATGACAGCCGTCGGCGTGAGTCTCGGTGAAGCGGAGCAAGTGCATGATGCAGGTGTTCCCCTTGTACCACATGGAGGAGAAGCTTGTGAAGGTCGAGGTCGGTGAGGGCGATGCCGTAGAAACACGACTGCGATGTCCCCCAGCGATTTGGGCTCGGTGATGCACGTGTTGTACTCGGCGGCGGCGGCCTTGTGAAGTGTCGAGGACCAGCTAGTGGCGAAGAAAACTAAAGGAAGACTTGGCGTTTGAGATGAAGTCGAGCAAGAACAAAGAGGAGCAATTTCACTTGAAGAATGGGCGGTTTAGATGAATCATAGCAAGATGAGTTGAGAGGATATAAGGAAGGACAATAGCCATAGTAATTCGAAGGCAGTCACTTTTTGTCGTTTCTTGAACCTTGTTAAATTCAGTTTACTTTTACTTGTTCTGTAACTCTGAGACTGATTTAAAGACAGGAGTTGCGAGAGAAAGGAGTATAAAAAAGAGCATATCCTACTTTACCCATCGTCGATTACTGTTAGCTTAGAGTCTTTTCCTTACTTCTTGTTCAAGATAGCAAATTCTGTGTTCTCTTCTCTCGTCAGATCCTTCGACAGCGAGGATCGACAAAGGTATCGAGCTTGATGTTGCAATCTTTGGAGTGATTGATTGGATCGGTTGGGTTGGAGCTATTGATCAACCATCATTTCTTTGTAAAATCCCCAAAGCGATCTTGTCTGAGTCATCGGCGAAGGAAAAAAGGGTGAGTTGACACAAGAGTGTTGGTAAAATCCCTCATCCAGTTGGAAAATACATTAGATCTATGGCGGGAGGAGATCACGATGGATGTCAAGCGGAAATTAATACCATCAAGGAAGACTTGTTGAGGCGAAGAATCTGAAGGCGAGTTATTGAGATGAAGGAGATGTTGAGAAGATTTTGTCTCACGGGCAACAACACTTCACCGACACCTGAAGTAAGTGGTGCAGGACAAGCGGGAGTTGCTTGCACTCTTGCTCAAGAGTTGGGAGGTTTATCGGTGGAGTTGGATCCAAATAGAGGTCAAGAAGAAAGTAGACTCAACAATACTCTTAAGCTGCACATATGGAAGGCGTAGCAAGCGAAGTGGTCTAGCAGGCATGTTGCAATGGAGTATCAGGCAGGAGTCGGAAATGTGAGTCATAATCAGTTGAGTGGATTAGGAATTGGACAACCCGATGTATGGAGGAGAGATATATTCTCCAAATCGGGCATCGACAAATGTATGGAACAATTATGGAATGAGAATGCAAAACCACGGAATTCAATGGTTTGATGCTCCACTCAATCAATATCTTAGGAAGCAAATAACCATACTCATTATCAGAAGAAATTTGTGATTAAAGGACCTAAATTTGGAAATACCTCTATTTGAAGGAGAGGATGTGATCAATTGGTTAAAGCAATGTGAGAAGTTTTTGAAATATCTGGAACCCCACATGATCCTTTGGGTGAATCGGCATCTGCTCACCTAACTAGTCATTGCTACTTGGTTCAAAGGTATTGGCATTCCTGCAACTGCTATCAATTGGCCCCAATTTTGTGCAATGATTAGTGATAGATTTTGTGAAGTAAATGCACATGATGTAGTGGAAGCATAGCAAAATATCAAGCAAAGGGAATCTGTATCACAATATATGATAAATTTGAAGAATGTGTTGCTTTGGTGATGAGGGATCATCCTTATTTGAAGGAGCATTTTTGTTGAGCTGTTTTATTGGAGGTTTAAAGGGGACATTAAACATGATGTTTGTAGTCAAAGGCCTCAAGGGTTGATGGAGTGTTATTGGTATTCTAGAGTTTATGAAAAAATTGCATTAGCAAAAGAAATTCTTATAATTGGAATTATGGCAGAACCGGTCGAGTGGTAACATGATAAAGCTAATGTTGGCAATATCAAGCAGTATTGACTGCCCCCAACACTGATAATAGTAAGCTAGATGAAAAAGGAAAGAATTTGTGTTGGTATTGCAAAGAACCTTGGAATCCCACACATAAATGCAAAATAAAAAAGGCATTACATACCTTATTGATGAGAGGAGAAGCAGAAGAGGCTGTTGGCGAACTACGAGGATTCAATGAATGATTCGAGAATATGTGTCGGCACCAAGCGATCTGAAAAGGTAGAAGCTGAAAAGGTACAAACACATAAGAACAATTGATGGCAATTTCTCGTGACGATTAAAGGGAATGATTGCAGACCACGTTTTCGGTGATGACAAAAATTGGAGGAAGAAAAATTTGTGGCTCTTGTGGGCGGTGGAAGTACACACTCATTCATGGATTATGATTTGGCAATTAAAGCGGACTTAAAGTTAACTTATTGACAAATTCGGAGTGTAGTATTCTTTGGTGGAGAGAGTTACAAGCGATGCTCAAGTTGATTATGTTAAATATATGGTGCAAGGAGTGGACTTTTGCAACTCTTTCAAGCTATTGCCCCTGAAGAGCTATGATATTATTCTAGGGGCGGATTGGATCTTTGAACATAGCCCCATCGGGATGGATCTGAAGAAGAGAAGATTAACATTGTACAAAGAAGGAAGAGTAGTTAATCTGGAGGACTTTACTAATTATACTCCAAACGGTAGTGTCAATGCTACTAAATTGGAAAGGATGATAAAAAGGGGGTAATGGGATGCATTATACAAATACATCACATATCTGAAGCTGACAATCGATTGGAGCATTTGGTGCAGGTTGATATTGAGGTTATTCTGCGGCGGTTCTTGAGGTATTAGCTTAGAGGCAAAGGGACTTCCACCCAAGAGGACTTGTGATCATGTCATACATTTAAAAGAAGGAGTGAGCCTCCAAATTTGAGACCATACAAGCTTCCTCATTATCAAAGGATGCTATGGAGACTATTATCCATCAATTGTTGGAAAATGAAGAGATTCGATCTGATGTCGAGTCCATATGCATCTCCACTTAATATTAGTAAGGAAGAAGGATGGATCATGGCGAATGTGTGTTGATTATAGGCAGCTAAACTCGCAAACTATTAAAAACAAGTTCCCAATGCCTATTATTGAAGACTTATTGGATGAGTTGCATGGAGCAATGATTTTCACCAAGCTAGATTTGAAATCCGGGTATCATCAAATCGAGAATGAATGAGGAGATATCCATAAAACTGCTTTTAAGTACACATTTGGGGCACTATGAATACTTGGTTATGCCCTTTGGGTTGTCCAACGCTCCGGCAACGTTTCAGGCATTGATGAATAATATTTTTGCATCACAACTGAGGAAGTTTGTGCTCGTCTTCTTCGACGATATCCTTGTGTACAGCAAGGATAGACATGAACACAAAGAACATATTGTCATTGTGATGTCTATACTGAGAGAGAATCATTTAAAAATCAAATTAAGCAAGTGTGTGTTTGCAACTCCAAGGTGGAATACTTAGGACATGTGATCGGTGGATATGGAGTAAACTCTTGATCCCAAAAGATTGAAGACATTGTGAAGTGGCCTAGACCAAGTAATGTTACTCAATTAAGGAGTTTTTGGGGTATTTGGATATTACGAGGAAATTCATTAAAGGCTATGGGCAAACTTGTAAACCCTTATTTGATATGTTAAAGAAAGACTCTTGGAAGTGGGGAGATGAAGCGAGGCAATTTGCATTTGAAAAGCGAAAATGATTATGACCCCTTTGTCTAGTCTGGCTTTACGATTTTGGAAAACCTTTTGTGGTTGAGGCAGGATGCGTGTGGATCGGCGATCGGGAGTACTCATGCAAGGAGGTCAGCCAATTTCTTATTTCGATAAAGTATTGAAGTGTGCGGCGGCTTTCAGTCAATCTCGACAAAGAAGCTTTAGCGATGTGGAAGCACTCAAGAGATGGAGGCACTATTTTTGGGGAGGCAAACTGATCATAAGGGTGACCAAAGAGTTTAAAATATATTACAACTCAGAGATTAAATGATGGAATTCAGCATAAGTTGCTTGCTTAAGTTGTTGGAATTCGACTATTCAATAGAGTACAAAAGGAAAAAGCGTTGCGGTGATGCTTTATCGAGGAGAGATGATCGGAGGAAAACTTTGTATTTATCATGCAAAGTGTGGCGACTTTAATCCCGAGAATGGGTGGCGAAGTGAAGAGTAGCTATATTGATGATGAGAAGCGACGAAGTTGTTGAAAGAAGTCCAAACTTATGGAAGTGGATGGTAAATATTCTTTAGTGTCTGGACTTTTAAGACACAAGGAAAGATTTTGTGGGAGACAATGGAAGTGCAGGCGGAGGATTGTCAAGGATTATCATGCATCCACTTTTGGAGGTCACTCGGGAGTGAGAGCTACATATCACCGCATAAAGAAGACATTCTATTGGCCCGGTTTGAAGAAGAATGTAGGAGTGATGGTGGTGAGTGTCGGTATGCCAAGTGACCAAATCGAGAAAATATCCCAATTAGGGATTACTAGATCCATTAGAGATTCCGGATATGGCGTGGTCGCATATTTCAATGGATTTTATTGAAAGATTACCAAAATCACAAGGCAAAGACACTATACTGGTGGTGGTAGACAGATTTACAAAATATGGACATTTCATCGGATTGTCTCACCCTTATTCAGTGAAGCAAATTGTTAGATTGTTCATGGACCATGTAGTCAAGCTTCATGGTGTACCCATCGCAATTGTTACTGATCGTGATCGAATATTTACAAGTAAATTGTTTTATGAGATTTTTAAGACCATGAATGTGTCGTTGAGATTGAGCACTGCATATCATCCATAAGCGATGGTCAAGCGGAGGCGAAGTAAACCAATGTTTAGAATCATATCTTATTTGTATGGTTTTTCAAAAACCTAAGGAGTGGCTCAATTGGTTATCCTTAGCTGAGTGGTGGTATAATACCAATTACCATACATCTCTGCAAATGACACCTTTCAAAGCTTTGTATGGATATTCACCACCCCAAGTAGGAGAGTTTGCAATTCCTTGCGGTATTTCTAATGAAGCCAAGGTCACTTTACAGCGAGAGGAAGAAGTGTTGCAGCGAGATAAAACAAAATTTGTTGAAAGCTCGAGGAAAGAATCAAATACTTTCTTGATCGCCATCGTTCGGAGCGTGAGCTGCAGGTCGGAGAATATGGTATACTTAAAGTTACAACGGAAATGCAGACAAAGCGCTTTTGAAATTTGAGAGGTTCACTTGAAGCTCCGATCAAAATTTTATGGGCCTTTAGTCTTGGAGAGGATTGGAAATCTTGTGTATAAATTCTGATTACGAGAGAATGCTAACATACACCTGTTTTCATGTGAGCCAACTGAAGAAACATTTGGGTTCTCGAGCAGTACCAATGGATGGACTTCCTCTAGTGAGTGAAAATGGGTTGATCAAAACCGAACCGATAGCTATTCTTGATCGGTGTATAATACCCAGAAAAGGAGCTCCAGTCACACAATGGTTAATACATTGGCAGAATTTAACTCAACGGAAGCTACATGGGAAGATTTATCGTTTATCACGGAGTACTTTTCTGGATTTAATCCTTGAGGACAAGGATCATGTCAGAAGCAGGGAGATTGTCGAGGACCAGCTAGTGACGAAGAAAACTAAAGGATGACTTGCGTTTGAGATGAAGTCGGCGAGCAAGAGCAAAGAGGAGCAATTTCACTTGAAGAATGGGCGGTTTAGATGAATCATAGCAAGATGAGTTGAGAGGATATAAGGAAGGACAATAGCCATAGTAATTCTGAAGGCAGTCACTTTTTGTCGTTTCTTGAACCTTATTAAATTCAGTTTACTTTTACTTGTTCTTTGTAACTCTGAGGTGATTTAAAGACACCGAGTTGCGAGAGAAAGGAGTATAAAAAAAAGCATATCCTACTTTACCCATCGTCGTTACTGTTAGCTTAGAGTCTTTTCCTTACTTCTTGTTCAAGATAGCAAATTACGTGTTCTCTTCTCTCGTCGAGATCCTTCTCGACAGCGAGGGATCGACGGGAGGAGGTGTCGAGGATCGACTTGAGTGCGAAGAAGAAGCAGAGGAGAAAGCGAGGCATCTTCTTTGGTTCATCGACTTCAATTAGTGATGATCAGCGAAAGCTTTCACAATGCCAGAAGCATCATCCTACGGTGAGAACTACATCAACGAGAATTTACAAACTTCTTTGTAGCTCGTTAACTTTTGTCGGTAGTCTGTTTTACCGTTTACTATCGTTTCTTGATCGGGATTCTTGATTTTGTTGCTTTGTAAAGACTATGGGTATAAATACCCCTTCGGAAAATGTAGCGGAGCAGGATTTTTGGCATAACTCATATACTTTAGTTGTTAGTTTGTTAGCATCTACCAACTCTCTGTTCTCTCTGAGTTCTTTTGGTTCATCGCTGTTTGATCTTCTCCGGATTGCATAAGGATTTCATCGAGGTCGACATTGGTATCGAGCACATCGGTTCTTGGCGATTTTGATTCTTTGTGGATTTGGGGTTGGCTTGATCAGTAAAATCCCGAACGACCACAAAGGAAACATTGGGAGATGAAGATGGAGTTCAAGAAGAGATTGAGAAAATCCAAACTAGGTTGGCTTGATCTTGAGGCGATTGAATAGATTGAGGTTGGGGTTCTTGTAAAATCCCTCAATCTGGTGGTGAAGAAGTGGGAGATGGATTTTAGAGGAAGAAATCAAGAAGATAAAGGTACGTCTCGCCGATCTAGAGACTCTGAAATCTGATGTTGCTGAGATTAAAAATCTGTTGTTAGGAAGATCGGGGTTAGGCCCAAATCCGATGGCGTCTTTGAATTCTTTGGTGAACGGGGAAGGACAGCAAATGCAGAATATTTACGAGACAAATAGAGTTGATGGCACCGAGGAATATCTCGGGCATAAATCTTTGAGGCAAGCGGCTTAATTGAACCTCGTGGTTTTAGGTAGCGATATTTCTCCTGTATACACTTCATTGTGAGGACTTCTCTGTATCCACCTCTGAGAACCCATAGTGAGGTAGGGGTGTTTGGGAATATTTCTAATCAGGTCTCGCCGTTGCCCACAATGAGATGAATGGGGAGCCTTGGTTTGTGAATGGTGGTGGTCATCAAATATTACCTCCATATGGTCATCCGACATCAACTCACTCCTATTCCCAAGGAAATACTCATGTTACAGGAGGATTCACTCGAGCTTTCACTTTCTGGAGTACAATTGTTTGATGCACAGCGGAATGTTTATTGTGGGGGTAACCATGGTCATCATCAATATCTGAAAATTTGTGATTAAAGGGCCAAAAGCTGGAATTATCGTTGTTTTAGGAGAGAATCCTTTGGGATGGATTGATCAATGTGAGAGGTTTTGAGATGGCATTTGGAACTCCTGTTGAAGCGATGGGTTAATCTTGCGATTGGACACCTGATTGGGAGAGCAAGCACATGGTTGAGAGAATCTTGGGATCTCCTGGCAAATCTTGACTTGGCCTCAATTTAGTGCTCTTGTTTGTGATCGATTCTCGATGCGGTGCACATGAAGCTATCGAAGGTTCTGAGGGAATCAAACATGTTAGCTCAATTGGGAATATATTGACTATTTTGAGCAATGTGTGGAATTGGTCAAAGGGATTATCCTTATTTGCAAGAGAACTACTGTTAAGCTGTTTCATAGGTGGACTCAAGGATGAAATTAAATACAATTTGAGCAGTCATCAACCGAAGGGACTCTTTGGAGGCATCTTGGTATCTGAAGTTGGAAGAAAGCTTGCAATGCAAAAGGGCTTCTCATCTTGGGAAATTCTAAACCGAAGGTGTATATACCTCAGAGGCCATTCAACCCAAAACTGTTGGGTGGATAAGAGAGAAGAGAGAGTGGCGAGAATTTGTTGGCCTTTGTATGGAGCCTGGAAGCTTTGGACAAAACCGGTTGTGCAAAGTTAGGAATGCATTGCATACTCTATTAATGCAAGGTGATGAGGAAAATGTATTGATGATGGAAAATGAATTCAATGGGGAGAATGGGGTTTTGTGACAGCAGAAGCGAGTCCTCGGATCTCGACAAGTTAGAAACAACGAGAAAAACTAATGCAAATTGCTTGTGCGTACCGTCTGGCGGGACCTATAACCTTTTAGTTAGTACTCCACATTGGAAATCGGCCCGGCTATTGCATCGGTAGATAGTGAGAACACAAATTCGTTCATGGATTATGAGTATCTTTGTTAAATTTGGTTACTCACTAAAATTTGCACCTCTCAGGAAAATCGTAGTGGCTGGTGGAGGAGAATCGATCTATGATGCGAATGTGGATGATTTGCAATATGAGATTCAGAATATACCATCCAATACCACTTTTAAATTGCTGAAATTGGGAAATTATGATAGAATTTTGGGAGCCAACTGGATATATGACCACAGTCTAATTGGGCTAAACCTTAAAGAGAAATTCTTGTCCATTCATAAGGATGGAAGAGGGATACAGTTATATGATTGCACTCAACCCACATCAAATTATTTGTTTTCATCAACTCAGCTCCAGGAATTGATACTGGAAAGAGGAAGAGATGGTCTCGTCGCCACGGCGCGTCGGTATATTGTGTGTGTTTCTTTGTTGGGTATACTAATGTCTATGGATAGGACATTTATTCCAACTCATAAAAAGATAGCTGTCTTTGACTTTGGTCTAGAATTATGGAGAAATATCATTGACCACTCTCCCAAAATTCATGGGAGATTGCCTGACACAGTTCTTGAACTCATTCATAGAGAGAGGATGGGTGAAGTGATAAACAGAGGTTTGATGAGGAGTACAACTAAAATGATGATGGATCTAGGGTCTTCGGTTTTATCGAGGACAACTTTGAGTGGCCATTCCTTGAATATGATCACATGCAGAGGTTGATTCTTATGGAGAACTCTGGTCTTGTGAATATGATCATTGATGAAAAACACGATGATCTGACCGGGATGTACGACTTGTTTAAACGTGTTCCTGATGAGCAATCAACAATTAGATCTGTGATGACTTCTCATGTTAAGGAAACTGGAAAGACTTTGGTAGTGATATAGAGATTGAAAGACCTGTTGATTTTGTTCGAGTGTCTTCTAAAGAGAAGGACAAGTATGATGAGATTATCAGTGTTTCATTCAGCAATGACAAGGCTTTCCAAAATGCTTTGAAATCCTCATTTGAGAATTTCATCAACCTAAATAACCGATCCTCTGAATTCATATCACTCTATGTTGACAACAAACTTCGAAAAGGAGTGAAAGTGGCGAAGCGAAGAGGATGTGGAGATTATCTTGGACAAGGTGATGTTCCTCTTAGGTACTTGCAGGAGAAAAATGTTTTTGAAAAGTATTACAAGCAACACTTGGCAAAGCGTCTTCTATCTGGGAAAACTACTTCCGATGAAGTGAGAGGAGTATGCTTGTGGTGAAGGCGGAATGTGACTACTGATTTACTTCAAAATTGGAAAGCGAGGTTCAGCTGCGGTCGGATACTCACCTTGGATCTTGGCCAACACAACCATGTGCCACCTGCAACCTTCCACTGAGATTCTCGGTATATGTGAGAGGTTAGAGCTTACTACCTTAGCACTCACAATGGCGAGGAGATTAACATGGCAAACAAATATGGGAGGCGCTTGAGACATGAGCTGAATGTCTCCGCTTACGAGATGAGTGTCTTAATGTTGTTTATCTCAGCTAATGGTTTGACTTCTGATGAAATCGAGCGAGGCCACGGCTATACCATATGTTAACACTGAGCCTTTGTCTCCGAGTCTCTTGCTTGTGTTAAGGGTAAGGATATCTTGAGGAAGGAACCGAGGAGCAAGGATATATCACGAGGCGACACTTTCTACTATAATGACAAGTTCACTAGCAAGTTGGTCAAAGTGAAGATTAGCCTTTGTGGTTGCCTGAAGGAGAGCGAGAACAAGAAAAGCTGGAGACTCGCCAAAGAGTTGAGGAAGACAGAAAACATCAGATTGAGGCTGTCATTGTCAGAATCATGAAATTGAGGTCTAAGTATTAGGGTCCTTTCAAGATAATCACTAAGAACCATGTGGGAAATAGAGCCATTCCATTGCCAGGCTTGCTTTGCTAGTTGATCTTTGTGAGGCGAGTTAAAAGCAGAACGATGGCGATTTTGGGCGGAAGGATTGTGCCTCGGAAAGGAGTGGCTGTGGCTCAATGGTTAATTCGGTGGCTAAATTTATCAAAAGATGATGCTAAGTGGGAGGATGCTGATTTTATACAAAAGACTTTTCGAATTCAAATCTTGAGGACAAGATTTAAGTCACGTGAGGGTATTGTCGGGGATCGACTTGAGTGCGAAGAAGAAGCAGAGGAGAAGGCGGGCATCTTCTTGGTTCATCGACTTGATTAGTGATGATCAGCGAAAGCTTTCACAATGCCAAGAAGCATCATCCTACGGTGAGAACTACATCAACCAGAATTTACAAACTTCTTTGTAGCTTCGTTAACTTTTGTCGGTAGTCTGTTTTACCGTTTACTATCGTTCTTGATCGGATTTCTTGATTTTGTTGCTTTGTAAAGACTATGGGTATAAATACCCCTTGAAGAAAACGGAGGCAGGATTTTTGGCATAACTCATATACTTTGGTTGTTAGTTTGTTAGCATCTACCAACTCTCTGTTCTCTCTGAGTTCTTTTGGTTCATCATTTGTTTGATCTTCTCGGATTGCATCGAGGATTTCATCGAAGTCTGACAAAGGTGCAGCCGGCGTCGTGGTGGGGAAGAGCGGCGGCGGCGACAGCGTGGGGAGGCGGCGTAAGCGCGGCCGTCTGAAGGCAGCGGGAGGCGAGGAGAAGCCGAATCTGAGGCGAGGGATAAGAGGAAGAAGCGAGCCAGCGTAGAGGAGCGACAAAAGGGGAGATGGCAAGGGGCCAGGGGGTGGCGACCGCGTGGAAGGAAGCGGCGAAAGGGAGATGGCGAGGGACCAGGCGGCGGCGGCGGCCGCGTGGGGAAGGAAGCAGCGGCGGCGGCAGCCTTGGCGATCGCGAAAACAAGCGGGAGGAGGAAGCGGTTCCTCGAGAATTAGGGAAGATTGGTGAGGAGTGGCGGCGGTTGGGATGAGATGCAGGCGTTGCGCGAGGGAAGCGAATCTGGCGATTGTGGCACAATGGGGTGAGGGCCTTGGCGGTTCGGCAGAGGCTATAAAACCCGTCGGTCGTCACACACACACACTAGTAAACTTCAAATCCATTAACTCCTCTCGCTCGCGCACTCCCTTCCGGCCTCCCTAAAAAGCAAACTTGGTTTTTTTAATTCCGACTCCAGAACAGGTAGTGCTACTTCTTCTCCAACTTTGGTTGATTTCTCGCATCTCCGTTGCCGCGCTCTTCCGTTCCCCACCGATGCTTCCGATTAGCTTTCCGTCTTCTTTGTCTCCTGATTTCTTGGATGGTAACTGATTCTCTTGTCGTTTATTACATCCGAGAGATTGGATTCGGTTGGCGAAATCCTCGCGCAGATTTGGGTGAAGCGGCACTAGATGTTTCGGCCAGCGATCTTTGGGTACTCCGTTTGCTCCCACATTTGTTCATGGATTCCCGAGTTGAAGCTCTCTCTCTCTCTCTCTCTCTCTTTGTCACTGCGATTAGCAGCGATCTTCTTTGTGCGATTTATTCAACGGAGATTTTGTATGCTTGTTTATATTTGTGTCTTTGAATGTGTTGCTATAGTAATCCCTTCCTCCTCCTGCAGGTGCTAAGGGTACCAAGAATGATGTTTGTGTTTAGATGACATAAGGTGTCTTTGTCTGCGACTTTGGATAAGCGATGAAAATCAGCGCACTTCTCACCTCTGCGGGCATCAACATTGGTCTCTGTGTCTTTGTTCTGTCGCTCTATTCTGTTACGAGGAAGCAAGCTGCTAATGTCGGGGTCTACTTTTGGCGGAGGACTGGCGAGGAGCATAATCGGCTCGAGAGGCTTTTATTTTGGATAGATTTGTTCCATCCTTTGTTTGGATAGTGAAGGCCACTGCGGTGTACCGAGGAAGAGATCTTGGCTCTTTCTTTGGGTTGGATCTTTGTTGTTTTCAATAGAATTCTTGTATTCGAGGTAATATGGAACTTCATTTTAACCTTCATTATAAAGTTGGTTCGATGAAGCGTCGGTGCGTGATTTACGAGTTTTGGAGCATCTATATGGAATATTTTAATATTACATATTACATTACTCACATTGTTTCCCAACATTTGTCATATGTGAAAGGAACTTTCTTTCCCAAATACTTGTATAACAAAACAGAAAACATAGCATAACATAACATTTCCTATTTATATCACATCACTTAATATCGTTATTGCAATGCTTGTTTTTTTTCTTTCTATACTTCTTTTAATGCAAATCACATTGCTTATACTGGTATAACCAAGTGAATGCGTGTCGATGTATCGCCCTCTTAATCCCTCCATTACATGAGGTCCACCAAATAAAGAGTCATAATATTTTCTTTTTTGAGAACTTTTAGGAGTCTATATTTTATTAGTGATCGTAAAAAACCTGTCACTGACTTTTATTACATAATAGTTAACAATCTATATATTTAAAAATCAAATACATTCCCTTATTTTTTTTTCGAATTAGCATATTTCAGGAATTTTAATTCTGAATATAACCAATTTTTTTTCACTTAGTATGGAATTAAAAAATCCATAATTTCCTTTTATTTATATTCTTCTGTCATTTTTTGTTGTTATTTTTTATTTAGTTTTGAATTTTACTTTTAGTTAGATAGTTAGAATTTGCAGACAAATCTAACCGCTAATGTTAAATCTAATTTTATTTCAAAATTTAGCTATGTACAGGTTTTAATTTAGAGTTTGTATGAAAATCAATTAGCTAATTACGTATCCATCGTTACGTTTTAATTTAATTTCGCATATCATTTTAGGTTGGAAGTCGTATACAAATTTAATTGCTAGTTTTTATCTAATTTTTATTTTGAATTTCAGCTATATACATGTTTTAATTTACAGTCCGTATGAAAATTAAATGGCTGATTTTCGTTTATTTTTTTATTCCGAATTCCTATTATTTTTTATTGTACTTGGTATGGACTCTTTCTTCTAATATAAGCCGTTAATTTTATTGTTATTTTTATTTAATTTTGAGTATTAGTTTTATGTTAGAATTCATATACAAATCCATATGTTAATTTTTATTCTGAATTTTAGCTATGTACAGGTTTTAATGGGAAGTTCATATGAAAATCGAATGGCTAATTTCTTTTTATTTGTTATTCTGAATTTCCATTAATTTTTATTGTACTTGGCTTGAACTCTTTCTTTTAATCTAACCCGTTCTAACTCAAGATTACGCTAGATATTGTTAGATGTTTTAATGTAAATAACTACATCCAATGGCTACTCTGATTCAACTTAGTTAGGGTCCACAGATTAAGAGCTAGATGGTTTGCTTTTACGTGATAATTTCTAGCCTTTTTCTCTTTTTCTTAGCAACTCTAAAGGTGATATATGGGAAATTGCACATCTGTCTTAATTTTTTAGTTTTCTTTTGTTTTCCCTATTCTTTTAATCGCAATAACCAGATTTGCATGCTAATACATTTTTTTCCAACGACATACGCATCTTCTCCTATTTGCCCATACATGTGTGTTTTGGAATTCTTCCACTTAATTATTTTGGGCAAGATATACATCATGTTCGGATTCCTTCAGAATCATTGGATATCTTTACAATCGGGAATGTGCATGTGGGATCAAGATGGTGAGCTGAGCAACTTATTTTGGTTTTATTATAAGGTGGTTTTACCAGTGGTTGAAATTGTATATTTATGTATTATGTGCTGTTTTGACTATTGGTATTTATAGTGTTTTCTTGTTCTGCCTCTAACTGGAATTGATTGGTTACACGTATATCTTAACTCTCTTCAAAACTCAAAGAAGTGGGCATAGTATGGTAGAACAATATACATGCTTCCGTACTCAGTTTATGTGTGGGTTGCATTCCAGGCTTTGGGTCCATTGTGCAGCCCTGTACATAATATCTGGAGTAGCTTGCATTCTCCTATATCTTGTAAGTTTCTACCCCTATGAATTAGTGAAATGTTATATTTCCTCATACTCAGGAACACACATAATGTTCTTGTCTACATGATATTTTTAGGAGTACAAGCACATTGCTAGGCTGAGGCTTCTTCATCTTACACGTGCAACACCCAGTCCAAGCCACTTTACTGTTCTTGTTCGTGGAATACCCAAGACAACTAAAGATTCATGCAGTAATGCTGTTGATGATTTCTTTACCAAGTATCATGCATCAAGTTACCTATTTCATCAAGTTGTTTACAAAGTTGGGAAAATTCAGAAGATAATGGTAAGCAACATGGGCCATAAAAAAATTACCGAGCATTTCTTCTTCTTATAAAGAACATTTCTAATTGTTTGAAGAGAAATGTGACAGTACTGCTAAGATAGCTACTATGATTAAATGATGTTACTTTTCACATCGTCGGATAATCAGTATTGCAGATAATGTAAAACCCTACTTATGACATTGCATATTCCTTCCCATGCCTTTTTTTTGGTCTTTTCCATGAAGTGGTGAATTAATCTCCAGTTCCTTCAATTGAATGTATAGCTTTTATCTGCATATTTGTATTTCTGTTTTTGGTGTAAATCTATTTAGTACTCTGACAATTTGGTGCAAAGAAGGCATATAGGAAGTTCAAACATTTCAAGGACACCACTTTGTCGATCAGGCTGAGAACAATTACATATCGATGTTGTCTTTGTGGAGCCTCTTGAATTCTTTCGGTTGTTGAGCACCGAATTTGAAGCGAAACGAGGGGCAAAGGCTGACTGAGCGATTCGGCTTGACCTTAGATGATGAGGTTCAACTTGCAATCTTGCTTATATTGGTTCTTTTACTAAATTCATCTGTAAGTTAGTATAAATATTAACTTTAATTGTGGAGTTATACACAGGAATGTGCAGCTGCTTTTGTATTTTTCAATACTCGGTATCTTTGCGCTTGTTGCATCGAGAAATACTTCAAACATCTAACCCTATGAAATGGGTTACCAATCGAGCTCGAACCCGGATGATGTGTCTTGGTCAAATCTTTGGCTACCCAATAAGCGACTTTGGATTAGCGAATAGCTACACTCCTAGGTTCTATTGTTTTTATGTTCTTATTTACGATACCAGTGACATTTATACAAGGACTATCTCAGCTAGAAGCGATTCTGTGAAGCTTCCTTTCCTTAAGGGGATATTGAAGAAGTAAGTTACACCTATGTTATCTTTGGATTACGGAAGTGACCTCTTGTTAGTATCTGATTCATCTTCATATCCAATGACTTGTAGACCGTATTATGCATCAGATCTCATCTAGAGTTTAAACAATATGTCCAATTGTTGAGATGTAGACTGATTAACAAATTCTGAGGTTAGTCTATTCAAATGTGTAAAGGAACATATTTTGATGTATCTTGTGTTCTGGTGTTGTTGAGGCACTATTCAACATAGAAATATGTGCTTTTGTTCAATTGTTTGTGGCGTCTATTGACTTCTTTTCCATGTTCAGGAAATACATGAGCCATCTAGTAACTGGATACCTTCGGTGTCATCTGCAAATATTTCTATACAAGTGGCACCAACAATGATACTATTTTCTACAATAGAGGGCCTACATCTCACAGTGAAAGGAAGAGGAGTGCTTCTTTGTAAAGTCTTTGTACTTCACGATTTGGAGCGTCTTCTTTGTTAATGTGTTATACAAATGCTTGTCATAAGCCAATTGAATGTGTTATCAAGCCCAATGGGCGTCCTGTCCGGCTTGCTAGAAACTGTTCTGGCCAGGTAAACCATGTCTAAACTCTTTTTGTCTTTATGCTCTGAAAGATCAACGATTTGAAATTCGCAAACAAAAAGCTTTTGCATACATAAAGATACTATATTTATCATTTCAGTAATTTTATTCCAACATACCACTGTAATTCTATAATTTTATCTTCATTTCAGGCTACCTTCTTCATCACCTATGTTACGACTTGAGGATGGGCGGTTTATCATCACGAAGTTATGCAACTCTTTAGTTACGATAGGGAACTTTATAAGAAAATATATTATGAGAATGAGAGAAGATCTGAGAATTTGTGCCCTCGTTCCTATCACACGAAGTACCAAAAGTTATGTTGTTTGGACTATTGGGCTTCACATGCTCTGTACTAGCACCTTTGATCTTACCTTTTACGCTAGTGTACTTTTTCCTCGATTACGTTGTATACATGCAATCAGGTGAGAAACTAGATATGATATTACTGTTTGGAAGTCCTAACCATGATTTTTATCCATAAATATGAAATTTTTCATCAATCATCATTATTGTGTTGGAATTAGAGGTGAACATATATTGTCTAGTAGCTTACAACCGTTATATGCAATTAAAATTGGGAAATGAACTGTATGTTCTTATCAAAGAATATTTAATGAAATAACATTTCTTATTTGTTAGGCTTCAACCCTATTGCTTCTACATACTAACAATCTGCCATTTGCATTTTCAGTTGCTCAATGTTTACCGCACAAGGTGTGACACAGGTGGTTTGTATTGGCCAATTGCACACAGCACGGTGATATTCTCCCTTGTGCTCACCCAGATCATCTGCTTCGGTGTACTTGGCCTTAAAGAATCACCAGTAGCTGCAGGTAGGGGTGGCAATGGGGACCCGTTCCCCGATCCCCGGCAGGGAATTCCTTTATTAGGGGACGGGTATGGGAAGAAATCGTCCCCCGCGGGGATGGAAACGGGGAAAATGATTCCCCCATCGGGGATGGCGGGGACGGGGACGGGGAATTTTTTTTCCCCGCGGGGACCCGGTTTGGGACCCGAATTTAGTTTAGTCCAATTTAATTGTTAGATTGCAAACATATTCTCTAGCCCATCATAATCACATTTTCATAAATGTGACAACATAATCTTCAATGAATGCATGCATTCTTTTTTTTCTTGCCCGTTGATATAATTTTAGACTTAAAATGGCTATAAGAGCTCTTCTCTTGTGTGAAATTTTTGTGGGGATGGGTCCCCGACGGGGCCCCGATACCCGAACGGGGATGGGGATGGGGGGATTTTCTCCCAGAGGCGAGAGCAGGGGATGGGGACGGGGAAAATTTCATGTCGCGGGGACGGGGATGGGGAGGCACTCCCCGGCGGGGAATGCCCCCGTTGCCACCCCTAGCTGCAGGCTTCACCATACCTCTTATCATCCTTACTCTTTTATTCAACCAGTATTGCAGAAACCGACTTCTCCCTTTATTCAGAACTTTTCCAGCACAGGTTAGTATCAGTTCCATAATAGTCTATAGCGATGAACCTAGGTGAGCTGTTCTCTTGTGTTATTGATTGCTGCATTCTGATTCTGCAGGATTTAATTGACATGGATAGGGAAGGCAGTATCGGGGAAGAATGGATGAAATCCACCACCTACTTCATTACCTTATTGCGGTTCCACGACCTTTGAAGATATTCCCTTGGAGAATATTATGATTGTCGGGAGGGATGAGGATGAAGTGTAACACCCCGGCATCTAGTATGCCTTGGGTGTTACCAAACATAGCAATAACAGCAACTAAATACCACAATTAAGATTAAATTGCAGCAAGGGCGTACATGCTTTAACTGAAATTTCGGCAGCATTGAATACTACAATTTTATAGCCCAAGTGTAACCATGATCATCATATCTTAAGTAATTAACAAGCATGGCAAGTCAACATATCATGGAATCATATTACGCATATGCAAGTCTAATAATCATACAACACCCAACCCATCTCAGTACACTTGCCTTCAACCTAGAAGATTTAGGCTTTAATTATTAAAATTCTCAATTTCTAGTGTTACTTGATTTATTATTGCAATTAGAGCCGTTAATTTTTAAAACCTCTTATTCACCCCCTCTAATCAGCTATCCTTAATCCTACAACCTTCCATGAGTTCATAATCACGATCTGAGAAAAACGACTTAGTCCAAGATGTCCTTTGGCCTCTGCGACCAGGGCAGGAGATTCAGATTAATTCGTGGAAGAATTTGCATCGAAACGAGCATCATGTCTGAAATTCTGAATTTATTATCGACTAGCCAGCTAATGAAAAGGCAAACAAACGTTACAAACAGTTGACGTTTAAACCTTACATATATATACTAGTAAGGTGCCCGTGCGTTGCAACGAAATCCTAAACCTTACAGTGAATAGCACTTTCTTTTATACATATATCAAACGAATCAACTAAACAAGTGACAGGTACATCTATTCTCAAGTGAATATCACATTAAGATTGTTTAACAATCTTTACACTTTGTTGTCAAAAGATCAAGCAAAAATCTCATGTCACACAAACAAACTTACCATCATTAGTCCGAAAGAGCTACAAACAAATTCAGCTCATTAATGATTCTAAGCTTTTCAACACATTTAAGTATGTAATTATTTTTCTTAGTTTGATTTGTTTCAAATCTTTCAAGTAAATGACTTATAAAAAGTTAAGCATGTGCTTCATCCCATAAAATTCCCATTATATATAATAGCATGTGACTATCAACACATTAGATTTTTTTAAGGACAACAGTGGGAAAGGATCCTACTATATACAATTATATTTATAAATCAAAAGAGTCTGAGAAAGGATTTACAAAAGAAAATTTTAAATATTACGAAAGATAATCAACACATTAGTTGATTTGAAGCTGAGTTGTTCCTTGGTTGATTTGAAGCGGGTTGTTCCTTGATTCATATCATTCGTCCTAACGACTTAGCATAATGCGATTTTCATCGTTAGTCGATTCAATAACCAAGTTAAGCGGCTTTCTTTGGCTTGTAGCCGTTAGTGTTAGCATGCATCGATTGCATTCTCAAAAGCACCGTCTGTTGGATTTCAATAAAGAATAATCGAATTTAATCGCATTCTATCTACATACAAACTTACGTACCATATATAAATATTGTAACATGAAAGTAAATGCTTACCAAAATTAAAGCGTTAATTTGCTCCCATGTTAGCTAAGAATTACTGGTGGTAAGTCTCTTGCATCCTCCTATCTTGCTCGATGATAGATTCATTGAGCTGCAATTAGGAATTTTGATAAAATTATTGCATCTCTCTGAAAGGTTTTGCGGTCCTCCTCGATGAACCCCTTCAACATACATTGCACTTCCTTCTTGAGTATATGCATCGGCCCTCATACAAATCTTTTATCTCCTGCCACGCACATAAAAGAACATCCTCAAAAGAAAGAAAGAGAAAACAAAGAAAAATACAATCTGAGTTTGAGCATGAATGCTCTTGTAACGCTCAATTTTAGGATCTAATTTTTGTAGCTGATTGAAAATTTTGTTGGCATCGATAAACTAAAGATCGACTTTTATTTAGGTTTAGATATGCATTTCGCATTAAAAACCTAGAAAAAAATCTACCCCACGTTCCTTCTCCCCCTTGTTCTTTTAGTCACGGCCCGGCCAAAAGCAGGATGAACACATCTCTCTCCACAAGAACACCCTATACGGAATGCAGTGCTACTCACGCTTACCAATGTGCAAAGCTAGTTCCAAATAATTTTAATAAGTTAAGACTGTCCCATTCAGTACTTGTGGATGTGCGGTTATACTTAGATCATGCAACACTACGTTCGGTCCTTAATGTGACATGGGCAATACTTCTCCCTATCTCGTGCATTATTAATTGCACTTCCGGCTATTGCCAATAATCACCCACATCGAAAACATACTTTTATTTTCAGAAGTGATAAAATATCAAAATCTCATGATTCCATCAAGTTCAAGATTAAAGTTCATCATGTCCAATGTTTAATCCAATATGTCAAATATTTAAGTTCATTACGAACAGTAAACCATCTGTTCGTATCCCAATCTAAAGCAGGGCTAAGCGTATGCATGTAATAATCGAATATACCCATTTTATGTGTCCATCAATAATCTAGGGCTTCTTCTTATCACTACTGATTAAGGAAAACCATCAATGAAGGTTATAACTACCATTTTTCCCATAATACAGCAGTGTATACAAAATATAGCACATGCATGCAAGTTTTAATTTAGGTTTTCTTGTTAAAGGAAAAATAGGATCTACATGAGTGCTTGCCTTGCTATCTATTGTTTTCAGCGACGAAGTCGAAGTTGAACTCTTGGAGTTGTCGACGACGAAGTCCGAGACGTCGGATTCTACACGTCGTTTTGACGGAAATGGCAAATAGCAAATAACACTTTCAATAGTGGCAAAAGGAAGTCAGATGGAAATTCAAATAACAATCATTACACAAAACAAGCATGGGTCGCGGTTTAGGGATTCAAGATCGCATAAGCGAGTGTGTTATTTCAATTAATGGTTTGAAGGTCGCATCGCACACAACATCTATTCCTTAAGATTCATTCTATTTTATTTTATGAATTCAAGAAGCTAAGATTGTATATATAAATATAAATTATGATATAAAATCACAGGGTGGAGGCAGATATACTTGCACTATTGAATATAAGCAATATGAGACATCAATAATTAATCACTAGTGCATGCATGGTTCAATTTAAGCAAGCGTCGGCATCTAATAATTAATCATTAATGCAGGTAAAGTTTAACCTATGGTACTAGTTATTGACAATTAATCATTAATGCAGGTAAAGCTTAACCTATGGTACTAGTTATTGAGCAAAGTTACATCTATATATTATATGCTTTTAGGGCTCATAATGCGCAGGGTTATGTTTTGAATGGGATTCAGTTGCAAAGCATGTTATAATAGAATTACTTCTTCATAATGAAACAGTCTAGCTTTAGGAATTATTCTAAAGTTGATACAATAGGTATTAGCGTTTATTGATGATATCCTAATTACTTCTTAAGTCATGGGTAGTCATATCTTGTCTTAAGTTTACGATTAAAATGATATGCAATCATTCTTGTAGATTAATAGGGTCTTGACCCCAAGGATATTTCAATATTAGTCTTATAGCATTTGGGTCATGTTAGTTCATTTATTAAATTATATTACATCTATTATGTGAAACATATGTTGATTAGGGGTTAAAGTACACTACAATTAGAATCCGATTGACCAATTGAAACTAATGCAGTCTAGGGCTGATTCTAATTATTCTTGTATTAAATAGTTCTGTACTAGGAATCATTCATGATAGGTTCTATATGCCTTATTGCTTGTATGTGTATCCTAATCATGCTAGTATTTGATTTGTATGACCATACACTATTTTTGAACTTACTCAATTATAAAATATTCTTACATGGCTAGGTATTATGATTTACGTAAAGAGGGTCTAGGAACTTCTTTTATATATATTATAACTACTCAAGTCTTTATGCATTGGATAATAACCTATTTATGAGTTTCATTCAAACAAAGGTCAATTTTATAGTCTAAAACAATTCTGGAGGTCACTAATTATTGAAATATAAAAGATGCATGGTACACCCTAAGTATTTTTTTGTAGAATCATGTTCTATACTGTCTAACTAATTTAACAAAACAAGTTTCACATTATTTGGATGAAAATGATCAAGTTATAGCAATTTGAATTATCTATACATTGAAATCAAACTAAAAAGGGAATTAATACAAACTAACTCAAATTTCAAATTTAATTGCATAATATGAGAGCTTATGACATAAGGATTCTAAAAACAATTGGTTTCATTCAATTTGGACAAGTTTTGCAAAAATTGTACATGCAGCCTGTTTGAAACCTTCTCTTTAAATTCAAATTCAAATTTAAATTACTAAACAAGTTGTAAATATTTTTGTATATTATAAAACTAGATGATTTATCATAAATTTAGAAACTTTTTTCATTTGATTTGGACATACACATCAAAAGTTAAGATTAAATGAATTGGCTCGGTTTGATTAAATCAAAGAAATTAAATAATACGTTTTAGCTCTTTGGAAAGCGCATTTTGAGTATACGTGCATGCTAGTTTCTTAAAGCGGTTTCTAGTCGCTGACGATGGGGACCCCACGGTCGGTGTCCATGCGTACAAGATGAAGATGGCTGGCTATCCGGGCCCATTCGACAGCGTCTCACGCACGACCGAGTCGCTGTCGCGTGGGATCGATATGTCAGTGTAGCCCTACGCATGTGGCTGACACGAAGATCCCACCCGACAGTGAGAGTAAATAGAGGTCAGCGCTGCAGGCCTCGCCGGCGGCGAGCCAGAGCCAGGAAGGTTCGCTGAAAAGTTGGTGAGCTCCAGACCACTAAACCACGTTCAAAGTCAGAGCCAGGAAGGTTCGCTGAAAAGTTGTATTCATGTTCTACTTTCTTTTTATGTTCTTCCTCGGAATATTCTACTGGTTCTGTCGATTTCTTCCTTTTTGATCTTCTTGATTGATTTGGTGATTGGGATTTCTAGTCGGATCTTGCAGGGTCCTGACACAGCCGCTGCTCCCTGGCGTCATCTATAGCACCAACCCGGCCACCTCCTCCTTGCAGCACCTTCCCTCCCGGGCGCCGGGCGCTGCCTCTACAGATCCTAGCCGCCCAAGTCTCCCCCCTGCGCCTTGCTCTCCCTGGCGCCGGCCACTGCCCCCACCAGTCCGACGAGTTGGGCTTGGAGAACTGCATGGAACCATAGTGACGGGGACGACACCACGGCAGAGGTAAAAGCATGTATTGAGTAGGTAGTCTAGGATGTGTATTTCCATTCAGATTCAATCAAATAAAAAGGGGTGGAATCAGTAGGTAGTCTACTATAATCAACAACTTAATAGGGAGCTTAATAGGGAGTTTGAAAATGTCGGTTACCACTGTATTAGCTAGGACCATAGCATGCTTCTCCAATTCAATTTCTAAACTATTGTGTGACTGGAATATTGATTCTCATGTTTCTTGGATAACACTTCACATACCGGAACCATGATCTAAGATCGAAGGTTTAATGGTCTTTTGACCTTGATTGGGTTTCATTCCTAGCCTACCCCAACTTGTTTGGGACAAAAGTCATGGTGGTTGTTGTTTGTTTCTTGGATAACACTATTATCTCCCATTATCAAAGTAGCTGTGAATGCATTGTAACAATAGTTAGGCATAGCTTAATAAATGGAACAACGAGCAACCCCTGAGTTATTGGCCCCTGGGTGTGCGCGTTGTTCTTCTTCGGGGAAGTGAAGCTGCGGGAGAAGACGTTGACCAGCACGGGGAGTTGTCGCCACCGGATCCGAGAGATAGCCCGATCCCACCTAGATCCGGCAACTTTGGTTGAAGCGGGAAGTGCATGCCGACATCCGGCATCCATGGTTGCGCGGCAATAGCCGAATCAGAGACCGAACGATGCGGGAATAGACAAGCAGGAAAATCTGGCGGACTTTAGGGAGACTCTAACGTTCGAAGTGAACACCATCTCGCCGAAGAAGGAGTGAGACCGATGCGGGACAAAGATGGGAAGAGGCGGACGGGCGACCTGTAACACCCCGGCACCTAGTGTACCGCGAATGTCACCACAAACGATACTAGCAACAACCAAATCTCATATTTAACATTAAATTACAGCAACTACGCTAGTAACTCAAATGAAAATTCGGCAGCATATCCTTTGTTTTTCCATGGTTTGAAGCAACAACAATAACAGCATGACACGATAGCATGATAGACAACATCTAAAACAGGTATTCAACAACAGTTCATGCCAAGAAAAATAAGCTTAAGCGTCCCATGAAATTCCATAGGGTTAACAATTAATCATAGCCAACAATACGACATATACCAAGTCTAGATTAGTAAAGTAAACCATCACAACTATAGAATGATATAAGTTGTCTGTTCAAGTGATGCCAAGTGAAGGCGTGTATCTAGCTCCCTTTCCCATAAGCCGCAATCAATGTACCTAAAAAAACATTAAACAACAAGCGTGAGTTCATCACTCACCAAAGTGTGTTGCAATGGAACAAACAATAACAATTTACATATATACATCATACCGATCACCAATCATGGAAAATAATTCTTGAAGACTTCTTGGTTCACAATCTCATATACTTTCTTATTCACATTCTCATATGCTTCCTCATTCACATTCTCATTCATGCAATGCAATGCACCATGTCTCTTTGTTTAGCACATACCGGTATTGCCGAGTGCACACTCATCGGTGTGCACCCCCTTTTCCGTTCCATCCCGTGGAGGGTGCCTACTCATCGCTTCCATTCACAACTGTGGATGAAATCACGAGGTAGGTCTTTCTCAATGGCGCTCCGGATTAGTCATAACTTTCTCACCGACCTCACCGGACTAGTTATGACTTTCTCACCATCCTGGCCAGTCCTCATGCCATGAATGCATAAATGCCATAAACATGAATAATTTGCATATAAACTCATCATATTCATCTTATGCAATATCATGGTCACATTCATAACAATAAACCCATTCACATACCTTTTCCCCCCCTTCTTTCATGGATACTCACCATATCCTACACATACTAGTGATGCCAACATAGCAAATCATGCAATAGCAATTTATAGAGTAAGTTAACATGGCACTCAATTATCATTCCGAAACACAACAATCGATGCACTTGCCCAAGTCAAACATGACATCCAACGTCTATCATCTTATAACATGCAAGATTCAAACATGGCAACTCAACATCTATCCATCATATAACATGCAAGAATCCAACATGGCAATTCAACATAGCACATGGACACAACCATCCCAATACACTTGCAAAACCAACCAAAACCGATAGTATGTGTAGGATATGGTGAGTATCCAGGAAAGAAGGGAAAAAAAAGGCATGTGAATGGGTTTATTGTTATGAATGTGACCATGATATTGCATAAGATGAATATGATGAGTTTATATGCAAGTTATTCATGTTTATGGCATTTATGCATTCATGGCATGAGGACTAGCCAAACGGTGAAAGTCATAACTAGTCGGTGAGGTCGGTGAGAAAGTTATGACTAATCGGGCGCCATTGAGAAAGACCTACCTCGTGATTCCATCCATAGTTGTGAATGAAGCGATGAGTAGGCACCCTCGAGGATGGAAGAAAAGGGGTGCACACCGCGGGTGTGCACTCGGCAATCTGGTATGTGCTAAACAAAGAGATATGGTGCATTGCATTGCATTGCATTGCATGAATGAGAATGTGAATGAGGAAGAATTGCTATAATTTGTCTATATTTATGTTATTTGGTCGTTGTTGCTATTCTTTGTGGTGACATTCGCGGCATACTAGGTGCCGGGGTGTTACACGACCTCCGTCTGCGGCGCCATGGAACCTCCATGCTATCCATCGCGGCCGGTCATCCTCACTGAGCAGGCGGAGAGCACGAGCGGGCATGACTAGGGAGGTGACCGGGGAGGTGAGGGCGAGGCCAGCAAAGCAGGGCGGGGGCGGCGATTCCTGCAACAGAAAGAGGCGCCGCCGTCGATGGAACTGAGGAGGGTAGGAATGGGGAAGGAGTGCCCGCGTGGGGGGCTCCGGACGAAGCAATCCCATGAACCTTCAAGAGCCGGTCCTCGGCGGTGGCCAGACGGAGTCAAGGTATGGGGCCAGCGTGGGCGGATGGATGGAAGCGAACCGAGAGGATGGGCGGTGAGCAACCGGGGCTTCGGCGCCAAATCACGGAAAATCTTTGGGGCTTTTCTCGCGCAGTGCCGGCGTGGCATACAAGAGGAGCCACAGATCGGTGGCCTTATAATATAAATTAATATTAATATTAATATTAATATATATTAATATTAATATTAATATGCATGCATCATTTTGAATATTTTTGTACTAGAACAACCGGCGTCCTAGGTTAATGGATACGGTGCACTCAATTAATGAATGGTCTATGGTTTATAGAGCAAATATTTAATTGGAATATATGTCTGACTCAATTCACCTTTAGAAAATTATAAATGGAAGCGTAGCTCTATCACCTTTAGAAAATTATGAATAGAAGTATATTGTTTCTGAAGGAAGTATAAAGCATATGCTTAAAGGGGTTATGAAGCACATAGACCCCGGGTACCTATATCGTAGGAAATATGGACCACCTAGAAGGAGACAGGCTGAACCGGCCACGTGAGGACGGGCGCAATCCAGAATGTCATCATCATACCTAATTGAAGAGAGGCTGGAGATGGTAACTGATTCTTGTTAGGAAAGTTAGGATAGTAATCCTAGAGGATAGTGTATCGGGGATTAATGATCCAAAGATAGGATCCTCGCCGTAATCGACCAGGATTCCACTATGTAACCAACTTGGGCTCTTCTGCCCTTTTCCTTTATAAAAAGGGGGCGGGAGGCCCTAGAGAGGGGTACGACAACACAAGCTAGAGAAATCAAGCTCTTGATAATCCCGAGCACAGGACTAGGGTATTACCTCCACCGATGAAGGCCCGAACCTGTATAATCCCTTGTCTTGTGCTACCATCAAGTTTGGATCCAGCGCATAGCCCTGTATTCATTACTACCGATAGCAAACGTTGACAGTTGGTGTGCTAGGTAGGGGAAGCGCGAAGATCAATCTCAACAAGCTTGATGGCCTTCTTCAACAGATTCAAGGTCACTTTCACTCTCGGCCAGGTTTTCTGTTTCGGGAGCCTCAACTTCATCGCTAACGAGCTTGGTACGCTCGCCCTTTCGGGATCAGATCATATCCGATCTGGGAGGGACACCAATATAGCTTCTTCCGGACCCCCACTAGGGTTGGGGAAGGCCACGGTCATCTACCCACAGGTAGTACGCTAGGGGCCTGCTTTCCGACTCGGACACGGTGAGGGCCTGGCCAGGGATGAATCTCTTTCCCACTCCTTTGGTTCGGAGACCGAATCGGAGGACAACTGGGGAAATCGCCATGATTTCCATGGAATTTATGTGATTGAGGACGAGAGGTCCGAATCACAATGTCGGCGAGATGCTAAAGAGACGACGGAGGCAGAACGTCTTCGTCGCGGAGGCCAGGAAGCACGCACTCGGTCTTTCCAAACCTGAGCCCGCAACGTCTGTGAGGACATCCTGCATGCAAGTATGGGGAACCAATCCGTTTTTCACATGCCACAGCAGAACATCGTCGCCTCTGTAACATCCAGGTTTTTGTAATTGATCTTAATAAAGTTAATGAAGTGTTAATTAGTGCTCTAATTTGTTTTCAATTCCTAATTTGGAGTTATTGGTTTTTCAAACCCCTTTTTGTCATTTTGTTTGATCATTTTTCCCCGTTCGAGGCCCTTGTTTCAATTTTGGTCGAAACTCTGTGTAACACCCCGGCATTTACTATGCCTGAATGCTACCAAACAAAGGCTAAACAACATCTAAATACCATAATTAAACATAAATTCCAGCAAAGGCGCACATGCTAAAAACTGAGATTTTGGCAGCATCTCCTTTGTTTTAACATGAATTGAAGCAACAACAATAATAACATGTCAATATGGCATAATGAACGATAGCAATAACATGATCAAACGGAAAAAAACAGCCACCATACCACTAAGCATATAAATTCTATCCATCACATGACAAATATGGACTAATCAATTACTCATAACGACCAACGAATCATCGAAACCATAGTTTAGTTCAATGAATTAACCATAACCATAAGGGAAGGAACATGTCATTATTTAAATGTGTGATGCTAAGTGATGACGTGTGACTAGCTCCCTTTCCCGCATGTCGGATTCATGGTACCTAAAAGAAAACAACATAAACACAAGCGTGAGTTCATCACTCAGCAAGTATATTGCAATGGTACAAACATAAACAATTACATAGCAAAAATATCTCACATCATGTAAACCATCTCATTCATGGTCACATATTATCATCATCATCAATATGTATGAAGTGCAATGTGATGCTCATGTCTCCTTGGAAATTCATACCGGTATGGTTGAGTACACACCCGTCGGTGTGCACCCTCTCCCCCCTTCCATCCCGAAGATGGAGGGTGCCTACTCCTTGCTTCCGTTCACCGCGGTGAATGGAATCACGATGTAGGACTTACTCATTGGTTCTCCGGATTAGTCATAACTTTCTCACCGACCTTCACGGACTAGTTATGACTTTCTCACCGCCCGGGCCATGTAATAATGCCATGTATGCAAATATGCCACATCATAATCAACTTGTACATTAACACATGGCATCATAACATAATAAACATGCTCATCATATCATTGGCAATCATTAAAGCATGGCACGTGATCATATCATATAGTCAAATTCATCCATTCTCGACAAGCAACCTACAAATCGCTATCCATTACAATACACTTGCCTCGACCACAAGCAACGGATTGGCGGGAAGTAGAAGGCATTCCCGGGGTTGCACCACCTGCACATAGGTACCACACACTCACAATCATGTCCACAAAACAGTAGGCAAACCCTCATCTACCCCGACATTGCCAACTACTCGCAAAACCCAAAAACAGAGGTTCTGTCCCGTCGGGACAGCAGCCTTCCAAAAGGCATAACTTGGGTTCTGGGACTCCGAATCAATTAAACGAGTATATCCTCGCGTAGCTTAGGAAATTTCCCAACTTTTTCTAGGTATAGGGAAAGACTGATTCGGACTCTAAAGTTGTTTAATCTACAAAATACCGTGATCTGTTCCAATCACGTCACAGATTTTAACACGCTCGGTAAAATAGCCATAACTTTCAAACGGCTGATCAGAATTTAACGTTCTTTATATCCACGGAAATATAATGAAATTATCTACAACTTCTTCAACATCCGTATGACCAAATTCGGACTCTAAATTGGTGAAAAACCGAACCCTATGTCGATTGCTCATGCTGTCCGAAACAGAGAACGTGACCAACTCAAGAATCCATCTAATCTAATCAAATCCAGCACCACCAATTGATCTAAAAACTTGATAAACACCCTTAGAACAGTACCTAGACCAATCCCAAGGATTCCCATGGCCATACCTTTGCCCGACGCACGAAAACTGAAAGGATCTCCTCCCGGTTCGCTCCTCGCTCCTCGCTCCTCGTTCCTCGCTCCTCGCTCCTCGCTCCAACGGATGGATCCTCGAGGTGCAGGGGTGGGGAGGATACCCTAGGGCAGCAAGGGGTGGAGGAGAGGTGGTGGGGAGGTGGAGAGCAAGGGGGCAAGGGGAGTGGGGGCGCCATGACCAAAGGGAGGAGGGGATGGGGCGGCTAGGGCCAAGGGGAAGGGGTGGGGCGCACAAAGAGGGAGGGGTGGGCACACAAGGGGCAGGGAAGCCCCCCTTTTACCAGCCCTAAGCCTCTTTCCTAATCCTAAATGGATTCCTACTCCATCCCACCAAAGCCCACAACCCCCTATTTTAGGCCCAAACTCCCCCGGAAAGGCCCAAAATCCCGGAAACGGCCCGGAAGCGCTATAAACCTCCATACCCTATGGTTTTAACCTTAATTTCACATTTCATACTGTTTTTGGCCTCAACATTCACATTATGTAATGGCACAATCTCTAATTTCACATTTTATAAAGTCTCGGTATTCCGTAGTGTCACACTCTGAATCGATAGAGTTAGAGCTAAAACCTTCGCTCCAAAACCTTCGTTAGGGTCCCTCGAGCCTTTCCCTAAAGACCCCAAGTCATTTGGTTAGGTCCCGTT
Organism: Rhipidocladum racemiflorum; assembly: GCA_036346355.1. NCBI lineage: Eukaryota > Viridiplantae > Streptophyta > Magnoliopsida > Poales > Poaceae > Rhipidocladum > Rhipidocladum racemiflorum. The sequence continues at coordinate 27,757,523 of CM070592.1, forward strand.
ACAAAAGCTGCGAAGATTCCGGAGTTCCCAGCCTTGGAGCGGTAATCTGCATGGCGTAAGCCGATCTTGCCCGGCCGGCGCGATCTTGGCTTCTTGCGGTCTTCTTGGGACTTTGCTTTTCAGCGCCTTGGCGTGTGTATGTCACGCATGATAACCACCCTGTCCTTTCTCCACTATTCCCACATCGTCTTGCCGTCGCCATAAAGCCAGGGGAGAGCCTCCCCTAGCCCCCTCTCTTCCCCACTCACCCTCTCCTCTCCATTTCCCCCCTCTCCTCCCGAGCTCCCCCTCCTCCCTTCATTCCCCAGCCAGTTGGAGCTCGTGTGGAGCAAGTAGACCAAGCCTCAAGGTGCTAGGAAGCTTCACCAAGCCCTCAAGAACCTCCTCAATTTGTGGATTCGAAGTTTGAGTTCAAATACTCAAGGTTGGGTCAAAACCCTAATTTCTCCTTCCCCCCCTTTTCATTCCCTTTTGATTTAGCTCTAGAAACCCTAGTTCTAGTGGTAGATTATCACTTAACTAAGTTGCTAGGCCTATGTTAAGTTCAAAGGAATTAGTTAGCACAATCGATTCGATACGAAAACCCTAATTTCCATTTTTACGGATTTAATCGCCAAAAGTCATTTTCTCAAGGTCTTGGAGTTCTCCTTTAAAACGCTAACTTTAAGAGTCAAGAAAATAACGTTCGATTATATCCGATGTCATCCAAGTTTGATTCTTGTGAAAAGAATCGAGTTTGAACTCGATTCAAGTCGAAAATCGAAGTTTAGAGCTAATTAGGATTTTCAGGATCGAAAAATGTGGAAACTAGTTTCACTGAGCCAAAGACCTCGATTAGATAGCTTCGATGAGACCTTAGTGCCGTAGAGGGTCCTTTGCCATGAAGAAAATCAAATTTGCACTCCTTTTGAGTCGAAATCCAATTTTCCGTCATTTTCATATTTTTGTAAGGTCAAGATGGGTAAATTCGAGCAAACGAGCTCAAAACTCATCGTGGCCGGCGTGAATGGGTCCCTGACGTTGCCAGGAACCTGGCCACGCAATTGCAATGAAGTTTTGAACCCGATTGCACAATTTCTCCTTTTTGTCGTTTTGAGATCCCTGGAAGACCGTCACTACCGCCGTTGTAACTTCGGTAGTACCGCCCGAGCAGTAGTACTGGGAATACAATGCCAGTTGTTAATTTCCGGAGTGTGCCACTTCTGGCCTCTGTGAGAGCGGCACTACTAGTGTGGTAGAGCCGGTACTATCGCCCGAGCGGTAGTACCGCGACTAATACCCCGGTAGCTAATTTCCAGAGAGTGCTATTTTTGGCCTTTGGAGGCTGGCACTACCGATGTTTGGGGCCGGTACTGCCGCCCGAGCGGCAGTACCATGAGCAACACATCAGTAGTTATTTTTCAGAGAGCACCCATTTTTGGTCATTGGCCGTCAGCACTACCGTCGGTGAAGGTCGGTACTGCCGGACTGGCAGTACTACCGAGCACTGTGTGCTGGTACTGCCGGCGTGAGCTGTTGATTTTGAATCTTTTCATCATCTTTTAACTTTGAATTCCTGGATTTGATTCGCTTTTACATTTGATTCTTAATTGCCTTGTTTTGAATCGTGTTGTCGGTTTTCATTGCTTTTCGCGTGAAGCGTAGGCGCATCGAGGTTAAGCGACCCCGAATACGTCCCGGAGTCAGAGTTCATCAAAGAGCATACATGCAAGCACCTCCTTTGACCATTTTGATCCCATAATTGCAAATTCTATTTTGAATTGTCAAAACTATTATGCATGCGTGTATGTTTAGTAAAGATGCTATTTGTGGGAAATGGGTAGTTAAATCTGAACTGGTGGATTTCCTTAATTATAATTGATCTGCGAAACTTGTTGAACCCTAGACTAAACCTAGACATAAAAGTAAATGTCAGTCGGGTAATAATGAGTAGTATCTGCACATGCTTAGTCGTGCTGTAGAATGTTGAAAGATGTTACGATTCAATCAAAGTGCTTCTCTCTTGAAAATTGCCGGTGGGTTGGATTTTGTTCGTGGTTAGGTGATGGGTTTGGTTTGTAAGGTCAAGAAATGGTTGTGTGGGTGGAAATGGAGAGCAAGTAGTTTAGACACTGGCAAGATGGACGGTGTTGGTGGTATTGGAATGGTTTGGAATGGTGTTGTTAGAATTGGAAATGGCTTGAGTTGGTTTCGGTGGTGGTTTGGTTTGGAACATGGCTTTATTATACAAGTAGGAGCTTATTGTGGTTTGCCTTGCTATGGGGAGGGCGTGGGCTAGCGGGAGCTCCAAGGGGCTGCTAGTGACCAGCCTCTGTGACCATAGCAAGTGGTTCTGGAAGATCTCGCCTGAGTCACCTTAAGGACTGAACTTGATGCTATCACTGAGTCAAACAGTGCAAGCACATGTGCTAGTTATAGGATAGCCTTGACTTAGTAAATTGGGAAGGATTTGGTCTTGCACTATTAGGAGACAAAAGAGTTGGACACACTTGTGGTAGCAGTGTGTTCTGGGACTCCCTCGTTGAGGCGTTGAAGTGGGAGTTTGTCCAATACAACGGTGAATGCTTGGCTATGGGGAGGGCGAGGGAGATGCGACGTGGTCCATCGTGAGCACAGTGGTGCGGTCTAGTGACCCCTGCCGCCATAGCAGGAACGCACATTACCGGGCTAGTGCAAGGAGTAAATCATAACCTTTTGGAAAGTCTCATCACGGTCTAGCAAAACGGATATGATGAGTATCGCGTGTCATGGATGACATGATTGCTAGAAAGTGTCATGGGGGTAAAGTGTACAATCTCTGTAGAGAAATAAACCTAATCGATTAGTCGTGCTCACGGTCATGAGCAGCTTGGGAAGTACTGTCAAGTATAGAGTTTTGGGATTGGTTTTGGTTTTGGTTGGGTTATGGTTTGGTCTCTGAACAACGGATTGGGTTGAAACTTGGTCGGGTTACGGTTTTGGTTTTATGGAAATGGCTTGGAAACTTGGTTCAGGAAAATGGTGGGCATGGTTAAAGGTTCTTGGAAAAATGGGATGGTTGGATAATTGGATTATGGTTCAAATGTTACATGCTTATTGATGACATTGAATGTTCTCTTTACACTTGCTTTACAAATTGCGAATGATTCGAATCTATTATGTTATTACAAATAAATCTGGCTTTATGCTCAAACAGACTTAGTGTAGAAACCTGCATCCTTTGTGGTAGCCTGCATCTATATTATTGTTTCCATACACTAAAGTCTTGCGAGTACATAAGTGTACTCACCGTTTGCTCTCACAAATTTTGGCTAGAAGAAGAAGGTAACGAAGGAGATCTCTAAGAATCGCAGTACGCATCAGACTTATATGAATTTGCTAAGGGTTAACTGGGTTCCTTCCCAGTCAGTTGCCTTGGGTGTTGGGGCACACTACGAAGCTTTCTTTTGGACTTCTGATGTATTTTAATTATCTTTTGGGATTGTATTCGGCCTGTTGGCCATAAACTGTAATTTAAATGGCTGTAACAGCTTTACCCTTTAGATGTAAAGTTATTTACTCTTGCATGGTTGTGATGCGTCTCAAATGACAATGTGTGGGTGCTAGGCTTTTGATCAAGGGAACTAGGATTAGACACACAGTTGCGAGAAGCTCGAATTGGCTTCAATCGGTTGGCATGAGCACTTAAGTCGAGTGGCTGCCGATCAATTGAATCCCCAACCGAGAAATGCGGTTTTAGTTAAGCATTCAGAAGTCTTACGGGTTGCATTAATTACCAGTCCAACGCAATAGTAAGAACCTGGATCGCTAATGTAATACCGAAGCCCCCACAAGAGGTGGTATCAAAGCTATACAAGACTGGGAGGATATCCCAGCAAGTTAGTCGGTAAAATAAGGATGAGTCCTTTTCCAAAAATATAATTTGCTACAGATCTCTATTTGAGAAAAGGGTAGAATGCTGTTCTTTCACCTCTATAGTACTTCCCTGCCTTCAAAACTTCAAAATGGATTTTCCTTATCCCAGGCTACAACTTTGATTTTGTTTGGATGAAAGGGAGTGGGAGAGACAGGATCCATTCCAATTTCTTGCCTTTTCAAAATTAGGACTAGGATTTTGGGAGAACTTATTTAGTTCAAAAGGTTAGTTAAATATTGAGTTTTGGTAAGGTTAAGGCAGATATGTTTGGTCCTTCGTTGGTTTGATTGTTGTGTTTCCCCCTACCTATTTGTCTCCTATCCATATAAGGTCTTGCTAACCTATGCCTTTTCACATCTTTAGATTTCTGGATGTTGGGAGCTGTGCTACTATACCCGCGCGATCCTGGAGGGTAGCGTGCAAGCGGCACTATTGGATATGATGCGCCGTGCTGGCTTCACTGACCAACCGGAGTATCTAATCTCGCACGCCGGCACTAGCCTAGCTTCCTCTCTGTATGTTGTGGAGGTGACTATCCATGGTCGCCATGGTGGTGAGCCAACCCACCTCTATCATGGGATGGCCCCGAGTCCTCTCGCGGCATTGCTTGATGGGGCGTACATCGCGGTCCTTTGTCTCCGCTTTGACTTCCTGAAGATGGCTCTGTTGTTCCCCACCTGTCCCTCATGTGAGGCGGACAGTCGGGAGAACATCTACATGGCAGCAGATGAGTCGATGGGTCCTGCTTTGGCCTGGCACATTGGGCTTGTGAGATCCCTCGACCGTTATCTTCTGCGTCTTCGAGACGAGCTGCTGCTTGCTCATCGCCCCATCTCTGAGCTAGAGAGTCACATGGCACCCTTCCTCAACCATGGCTTCTTCACGACTGCGATCATGTATGGGGAGCATGACGCTCTCGAGCTTGCAGAAGAGCTTCCACGCCCGTACGGTTCCTATCGCCGAGTCATCTGTCGCGCCAGGATGTTGGTGAGAGGTAGTGGACGTCGCGTCTCGGCTACGCGCCCTACTACCTCCATGGGCATGGAGCATGGCAGCACCATAGTCTTTGGTGGCCACGAGTATGAGCTGATGATGCTTGTCAAGCCATCATCGCCCCTTGCAGCTCGAGATGCTCCTGACGCCACTGCCGGAAGTAGTGGTGCCAATTAGGTCCTATCAACGGCACTTGGTACTAGAAGCTCGCTTTTGTCATAAATACGAGCTAGTTGCTGATGTACTTTTGATATAATGGACTTGGTGGTAGTTTGCGATGGCTGTGATAACTTTGTACTTAACCCCGCTGCTGCATGTAAGGACATGCTAAGTTGTCACCTTTAAGTATATCGCAATTGCAATCCTAATTATTTGATGCACTCCCGTTGTGCTGAAATTTAGCTGAGTGTGAGGATGCGTGTGTGGTCGTGTCATACTTATTCTAGATTTGTCTCGAGGCTCCATTACAATGTTGCGCATGTCGCTCAACTATCGTGTGTAATAGGATGTCGAGGAGACGAGTTGTCCGTGCATTCATGGCTGGTGGTGCGGCCAATGAGGGCCATGACCAAGCTGAAGTTGTGCCCGACCCAGCACTTCCTGATCCGTCGCAGCCAGGATCCCAAGGCTGTGGGACCCAGCACTCCAATGCGTTGGTGGGTGGATCAGGTGGAGAGCATAGTCGGCATGACACCCAAAGTGAGGAATTGTCGCCTCCTCCGTCGATGGCCCAGGTGCTAGTCATGTAGACCCGCTTTCTTTGGGCGACTAGTCTGAGTTCAGAGAACTTCAACGTTGCTACTTATGGCGGTATGGTAGCAATGCAGCCTTAATCCCGAGTGGCTGAGTTCTAGCGAACTCGCCCACCGAATTTCTCGTCAGCAATAGATCACTTGGATGCTGACAACTGGCTTCGCGATGTTGAGTGTAAACTCGACCTTGCGAGGTGCACTAAGGAGAAGGTGCAGTACGCTGCATACTATCTCCAAGGGGCTGCTGTAGCCTGGTGGGACAGCTACAAGGCAATCCGTCCCCCTGGCCAAGTCACAACCTAGGAGAGAGAGATCCGGAGGATTGGCTGTAGGTTTACACCCTTGCAGTCAAGGCGACCGAAGGTGACCGCAACATAATGGCAAATTACCTACCGGTTATGCTCTCTCCATCGGCTCAGACTTGCCTCACCGGACTTCCCAGGAACTCAATAGATTCTTGGGGAGATCTCTTTACGAGAAGTACATTGCAAACTTCCGGGGCACTTTCGAGAAGCCTAGGACTCCATGGGACTTATACCAACTTCACCAAAAGAAGAATGAGTCCATTCGGGAATTCATCCGATGTTTCACGCAAAAGAAAAACATGATCCAGGACATCTCAGATGAGTTGTCATAGCAGCTTTTTAGAAAGGAGTCAGCGAACCTGATCTGATCAAAAAGATGTCTCAGAAGCCGCCGACTACGGTGAGGGAGATGTTCGCCCTAACTGATCGCTACGCTACGGCCTCAGACGCCTTGGCTGAACGGCAAGATAATCATTCATGACAGAAGGACAAGAAAGATCACGCCGAGTCCTCAAGATAGAAAGACAAGAAGCGGAAGGGCAAGGAGCTGGTCGCAGCGACAGACAGCAGCCAGACAAAGGCGCTGCAGATAAAGGACTACGACGAGGTAATGAACGTGCAGACTGTGCAGTGCCCTTTCCATCCCAAGGGTAAGCATGTGTAACACCCCAGCACCTCACATGCCCAAAGTGCTACCAAAAACCTATCCAAATTTTCACCAATTTTTTTTGCAAGATCTCCCCTGCTAAATGGACATCCACTCAGTAGGCAAAGACAAAATTCAATCCAATAACAGCAACGAAAACAAGGTCATGGTATCAACTAACCATCATGACCAACTAAGCACATACAAAGGGGTCATGGTATCCATTAACCATCATGACCCACTAAGCATCTAATCAGACAATCAAGCAGATAATCTCCTAACAACTTTCAATCTTTAGCATCAAGGAGATCATAATAACCACAACCAAAGATTATTACAATGATCTCAACTAAATGTCAAGGTGAATCAATTAACAAATAAGTTCCTTTATCATGTCGTGAGCATCAGTGGAGGTGCAACTAAGTCCCAAACCCGGCAAGTCGCTCTCAGAGTACATAAAAATAATAAACAAACAAGCGTGAGTCCAAGACTCAGCAAAGTGCATCAAATCATAAACGGTAATGCTTTTAAATCAACTGCATGAACATATTTCTTATCCAAATCAACATATACATAAAGCAATAATATCAATACCATTTACCTCTTTCACTTCATCACTTACTTCCTACACATACCTCATTTAGCCTTCTTTGGATGAGTCCACAACTCACACATACTCCATTAAATCTCTTTGGATGAGTCCACGACTCTATCCCAACCCTACACATTTCCATGTAACTCAAGAATCATCATTATGATGCAATGCGACATGCATGCTCATGAATGCACTTTTCTTTGCACATACCGATATTGCCGAGTGCACACCCGTCAGGGGTGCACCCTCATTCCCTTCCATCCCGTGAAGAGTGCCTACTCTTACTGTCTCGCTCCCATTCACCTCGATGAATGGGACTATGAGGTAGGACTTTCATGTTCACTACGTGTGAACACAGAGGCCCGCATCAGAATGGGTCACCTCTTCCATTATGAATGCACAAATGCAATTAACACAATTAAATTGCATCTACATTCATTTCTATCATTTCACATGGACATAACTGAATGCATGCATAGCAATCAATTCTCATATTCATGAATATAATCATCAAGTCAATCAAAACATTAACATAACCCTCAATTTCATAAGCATTTTAGCATTTCTCATTCAACATGACATATTCACAAATGTATCATCATGATTAGCACAACATATTCATAATGATTAGCAAGGAACAATGTCCTAGCAACATGCTAATTGATACACTTGCCTTTAACCATGAAGAACGGCGTGGTAAGGCATACGGCCACCCTCGAGATCGCATTTCTTGCAAAGTCAAATATGCAATTTATCTAAAAATGCAAATATGACTCAAATGATGAAGCGACAATAATACTTTTTTAAAACTCTCTCTCTCTCTATACCAAATAATCCTATCAACACTAATTCAATTCAAATCCACTCTTGCACTTGAGCCAAATTACAGCTACACTGGACAGTAGCCACTCAAACAATCATAACTTTTGCATCGCTTCACCAAACTGAGTGAGCTCAGTCTCTAATTAACCACAAGAGGATAATCTACCATTATAAAAAACCCATCCAACTTGGTTGTACGTCAATTAATCCCAAATTCCAAAAGAACATAGTTCATTTACATTAGCCCCAATTCCGGACAGTCCACATTCAAATTAGCTTATCTTCTAATTGGCTAAACCAAATTTGAAGTTCTTGTGATCTAAATGTCCACAAGAAGATCATCTATCCATATTTCATACCCATTCATGTTGGTTGTTCCTCAATCAATACTAAATTGCAAAAGAACAATCCACCCGAGCTAACCCAACTTCTGAAATATTAGGAATTTGCAATTTTGGGATAGCCCACTTCAACATAGCATAACTTTTGATTCTAGAATGCAAATCAAGAAAACAAATACATTTTCTTAATCTAAATAAAATTTTTTAGCTTTCTCTAGGCAAATGGAAAGTCTAATTCGGCTTGCCTCTAGTCGAAAAGCACAATTGAACATTGCATCTACCGACACATGCACAACCTGGACAACCCGCACCAAAATGGCCATAACTTTCAATTGGCTTGATGGATTGTAGTGTTCTTGTGCTTCACTTAAAGGGGAAAGGATAAGCGACAATTTTGTCTACTACCGAAAATGCATAGGATGATTGTTTCTACTCCAAAACACAGCTCCAAAACTTGGGTTCAACTCCACAAAGCTTGACTAAGGTTTCTCTCCAACCCTAGGCCACATTTTCCTCCAAAATCCTCAAATCTAGCAACCCTAGAGCCAACCAAACCAGTCAAGGACACTATTAGAGCACCAAGAGCAAGCTATACCTTCACATGTCCAATGGAGGAGGAAGAAGGGAAGAAACAGCTGCTACTGCTTGGAGGAGGTGCTCGATAGCAAGGGGCGCCGGGAGGAGGAGCTCGCTGGAGCTCCGGTGAGGGCGGTGGTGCGCTGGTCGGAGGGTTCGCTGGAGGGGGCCGGAACTGGCCTGAGGTGGGCAGGGGCACAAGGAGAGGGAGGAGGCTGCAGCTCCACACACATTTAGGGAGGAGGCACGGTTGGGAGAAAAAAGGAAATGGGGGAAGAAAAGGAATGGGGGAAAAGAAAAGGGAGTGGGAAAAAAATTAGGTGGAGGGGTAAAGTTATAAATTTCACCCCCCATGCAAGTAATTTCCCAACCCACAGCTCCCAAGGGTCCACCACACTCCCGACAAAATGATTCCGACACTCCAGACTAACACACTCCCACACCTGAGAAGGATTTGCAATATTACAGCATGCTTCCAAGGATTGTTTTACTTTGAAAAGATTTGCGCAAGAAAACAACAAGCAGCCGGAGCCCAAAGGTAAAGGTGAGGCCTATAGGAAAAAAGATCCCCCGAAGAGGACGACTATCAAGAGATCGAGCATGAGCTTAACTACATATTCGGGGTCTCGGAGGCATATGAGTCCAAGTGAAAGCAGAAGCTTACCGCTCGGGACATCAATGCAGTCATGCCGGTAACCCCCCGGTACCTAAGATGGTCCGAGGTCCCGTTCACTTTCGATCGCTCGGATCACCCCGACCATATACCATTTCCAGGTAGGTATCCTTTGGTGCTAGACCCTGTGGTTCGCAGCATAAAACTCAAAAAAGTACTAGTCGACAGAGGGAGCAGGCTCAACATCCTCTTCTCTAGAACCTTCGACGATAAGAAGATCCCTCTCTCTGAGATGAAGAGGAGCACCTCGCCGTTGCACAGGGTAATCCTCGGGACGTCATCAGTACCACTCGGACATATCACCTTGCCCGTTACATTTGGTTCAAAGGAGAATTACCAAACTGAGTACCTGAATTTCGAGGTAGCTGATTTCGAGATGGTGTATCATGCCATCTTGGGAAGATCGAGCTTGGCCAAGTTCATGGTAGTGCTGCATTACGCATACTCAGCACTTAAAATGCTGGGCCCGAAGGGCATCATCACAATCCGCAGTGACGTCAAGCAGGCAATGGCCGACTTGGAGAAAATTCGAATGGCGGCTGCAGCCCTACAAGATGTGGACATCCCCGCCAAGAAGCAACCAAAGTCGGGAATTAAGCCCGACGAGGAAGTCAAAAAGATAGCACTCGACCCGTCCAACTCGGCCAAGATAGCCCTGATTGGGACAGGGTTAGATCAAAAATAGAAAGACGCGCTCATCACCTTCCTCCAGGCCAACCGGGACATTGAAGCCATCCGATATGCCCGGTGTCCCGAGAGAGGTGATTGAGCACTCTCTAAATGTCAACGAGAAGTCGAGACCGGTCAAGTAACGACTACGGCGGTTCGCCCAAGATCGTCACGATGTAATCAGGGAAGAGATCAGTAAACTTTTAGCTGCAGATTTTATAAAAGAAGTGTATCATCCCGACTGGTTAGTCAACCCAGTTCTTGTTCACAAAAAGAATAAAAGTTGGCTCATATGTGTTGATTATACTGATCTCAACAAAGCATGCCTAAAAGATCCATTCGGGCTGCCTTGCATTGATCAAGTGGTGGACTCGACTGCCGGCTGCGAGCTCCTGAGTTTCCTGAATGTCTACTCGGGGTACCATCATATCAACCTCAAGGAGGAAGACTACATCAAGACTTCATTCATCACACCGTTCGGGGCTTTCTGCTACATCACAATGCCTTTCGGGTTGGAAAACGCTAGCGCAACCTATCAGTGCGCAATACAACAGTGTTTTCATGCTCAACTAGGACGTAATGTGGAGGCTTACGTGGACGACATTGTTGTCAAATCCCGAATAAAGGAGGACCTAATCTCTGACCTAGCCGAGACATTTGAAAGCCTAAGGGCTTACAAGATGAAACTTAACCCGAAGAAGTGTGTTTTCAGGGTTTCTTAAGGAAAACTACTCGGATTTATCGTGTCCCATCGTGGTATCGAGGCAAACTCGGAGAAGATCATCGCCATCATGAAGATGAAGCCGCTGACCTGCCAGAAGGATGTACAGAAGCTCACAGGATGCATGTAGCACTCAAACAACACCACCGAGTACGAGGCACTTATGCATTGGCTCCGCATCGCTATTTCACTCGGCATCTGGCGATTGGCGATTTGCGGAGATTCGCAACTCATGATCAACAAGTGCAAAAGGACTGGTCATGCGTTGACGATAAGATGATCGTGTACTGCCAAGAGGTGCGCAAGCTAGAGGACAAATTTGACGTGCTAGAACTTGTCCACGTGCTTCGCTGAGATAACAAAGCAGTAGATGAGCTCGCCACACTAGGTTCCAGTTGGACAACGGTCCCGGCAGGTGTTTTTGTTGAAGAACTCCATAAAACCATGACAAGCCGACCAAATAAGGTGGATAGCTCGGGGGACAAGTTGCTCGATATGGAGGTCTTAGTCGTTAACCCCGACTGAACAACCCTCTATCTTGCCTATCTATTGAAGGAAGAACTCCCTGAGGACCGCATACAGGTAGAATGCATCGTGCGCAGGGGTCGGGGAGGAGCTCTTTCGAAAGAGCACTTTCGGAGTACTATGACGGTGCATATCAGAACAAGAAGGGAAGAATCTCCTCAAACAAATCTAGTCAGGGATTTACGGGCATCATGTAGCGTCAAGAACCCTAGTCGAAAAGGCCTACCGACAAGGTTTCTTCTAGCTGACCATGGTAACAAACGCGGAGGACATCGTCCGTACATGCAAAGGCTGTCATTTTTTTTGCTCATCAAGCGCATGTGCTGGCATAGGAATTGCAGACCATTCTGATCACTTGGCCGTTTGCAGTTTGAGGACTCGACATGGTTGGACCTCTAAAGAAAGCGTAAGGCGGTTTCACTTACCTCTTCGTCACCATCGACAAACTCACAAAGTGGATTGAGGCCAAGCTCGTCACCACGATCACAGTAGCCAAAGCTAGAGAATTCTTTCAGGAAATCGTGGTCAGATTTGGCGTGCCGAATAGAATCATAACAAATAATGGCACTCAGTTCAGAGGGATGGAATTTCAAGATTGGTGCAGTGAGCTCGGGATTAAAATCTATTTTGCTTCCATGGCCCATCCCCGAAGCAACGGGTAGGTTGAACGAGCCAATTGCATGGTGCTGCAAAGCCTAAAGGCGAGGATATTTGATCGTCTCAAACCGTATGCCACACGATGGGTCAAAGAATTGTCTCCGGTGCTTTGGGGGCTGAGGACTACTCCCAATAGGGCAACCGGGCAGTCACCTTTTTTCCTGGTGTATGGTTCAGAGGTGGTTTTACCCACCGAGCTGGAATTCAGATCCCCAAGGGTCCAGAAGTACAAGGAAGCCGAGTCGAAAGAAAGCAGACTAGAGGATCTTGACCGACTGGAGGAGGCTAGGGACGTCACAGCAATCCAGTCGGCCAAGTACCTTCAGGGCTTATGTCGCTATCACGACTGCAACGTTCGAGATCGCGCTTTCTCCAAAGGAGATTTGGTTCTAAGAAAGAATAAAAAAAGTGAGCACAAGCTCTCCGCAAGCTGGGAAGGCCCCTACATCGTCGATGAAGTGACACGCCTGGGGGCTTACCGACTCAAGCGCGAAGACGGCGTGACCATCGGCAACACATGGAACATAGAGCAGCTACGTCGCTTCTACATCTAGAACTTATTATGAATAAAAAGTCTCTCCTCACTTACAACTTGGTTGTTGCCCAATCAAGCAGTAAGCCGGGGGCTACACTTAATAAGTGCACAATCGTGCGTCTACTTCCCCCTGAAACGTTCTTGTCGCTGTCAATCGATGATTTACGTTCTTACTTCTCTTATTTGACTGGTTTCCAATAAGCCCGTGAGTGCTTAAACTCCGAACAATTAGGCTCTGACCCCACGATAGGAAAGCGTGTTTGGGACAAAGAGCCATGGGCCAAATCTCGGCGCCCGGGGGCTAAACCAGCCGAGCAGAGTGCATAACGAAAAAGAGGTTAAATCACTCGAATAAATTCATAATCAATAGAAATAAAGGAGTAAAGGCATTGAGACCAGGGTTTCACTTTCCGTTGAAATCCGAACGGATTTCGCGAAAATCCGCGTCTGCTTTCGAAGCGAAGAGAAAGCGGATTACGAAATTCGCTCAAATTGATATTTGAATTCAAAAATTATAAAAAATTTGGAAAAATTTATCCAAAATTTCTCTATAATTAGTATTAATAGCCCTGTGACCATTGGTGTGAATATTTTTTGAAAATACGGATTTTAGAGATGTATTTGAGCAATTGAAAATGTAGATAATAGAAAAAAGAAGAAAAACTCGGCCTGCAGGCTTGAATTTATTTAGTAGCAATATTTGTTAAAGTATATTTAGTATAAATATTTGTTGAAGTATATTTAGTTGTCATATTTATTGAAGTATATTTAATTCCAATATTTTTTGTAAAAACCAACAGCATGAGACAAGAAGAGCACTATCCATAAAATCATGACCTGTATTTAGAACGTACGTCTGAGTTTTTCTTAAAATCACATATAAACTGCTAAGAGATCATCATACTAAATCAAAATCCCCAGTTTAACTTGTTAACAATCAATATAGAATTATATGAGACCTATAGTAATAAACCGTCTATCATTTTTTCTTATTATTTTGAGAGAGAGCCATATCATAACTAAATATTCAACACGAATGCAAGTATTAAACTATCAACTATAGTGCATAAAAAATAAATGGAAATACATTGTTGATCAAATAAATGCAACATTTGAATCAGAATTTTAGACTACACCTTCACAACACACTGCATGTTTCAATATTTATTCAATTATATTTAGTAGTTATATTTGTTGAAATAATTTTTCAAATATTATTTTTGGCCTTTAATGGTTTTTTTCCCAAGTTTTACAATATTTTTTTTACAATTTTTCCTAATTTTTCTACATTTTCCCTCTTTTTTCAACTACCATCGGTTTTCAAGTCTTTTTGAGCGAATTTCGAGCCTTTTCGAGCGGTTTTCGAACCCAGCGGTTTGTCGAGCTTTTTGAGCGAATTTCGAACCTTTTCGAACGAATTTCGAGCCGTTTCGAGCGAATTTCGCTCGGAGATTTCGAGACTTTTCGACTAAATTTCAAATTCATTTGACTTTCGAACCTAACGGTTTTTAACGAATTTCGAACTGAATTTCGCGAATTTCGGTACCGCTCGGACCTCGAAAAGTAGTCTCGAAACGAAAAGTGAAACCCTGATTGAGACTACATATATAACAAAAGAGGCAGGAATGCTGGATAATGTATTACATTGTCTAAAGCCCTACTCCTACATGTTTACAGGGAATTCAAATCCAAATTCTCCACCAAGGTGGTGGAAGTATCCTTGACATCTTCTAGAAGAGCGTCGGCCTGGCTATCATCCACCGGTGCAGGTGAAGACCTCCTTGACGGCCTCAATATCTACTTGGGGGATAAAGGGACTTCACAATCATCAGAGCTTGGCTAGCGCTTATGGTCGCCGTTTCCCTCAAGTGGGTCCTGAGCCTCTCGGGTGCCTCCTGCAAGCGCTGGATGACTTGGCCCTCGTCGTTTGGCCCTCCGGGGTGCAGGAACGCTAGCACCGGCTCGGAAGCTTGGCGGAGCATAGCACATGTTGCTTCCGTAGTCTGAATCTTATCGTTGAGAACATCGAACTGTGCTTGCGTCCTGTCCGGTACTCTGCAAATAAAGCGGATCATTACCCAGAGTACTCCAAGTATAGCGACACCGCCGCTAGAGAAATCAAGCTACTCATAATCCCAGAGCACAGGACTAGGTATTACCTCCACCGCTAAGGGTCCGAACATGTATTATCCCTTGTCTTGTGCGATCATCGAGTTTGGATCCAGCGCATAGCCCCGTATTCATTAATGCCGACAGAGAACGTCGGTAGGGGCAGTTGTTTGAAATGGGAGCAGGTACATTGTTTTTTAAAAGGGAGTACATGGCATCTAGGAAAAAGGAGTATATAACTTGAATTGGTGTATGTTGCTTTAAAAGGGAGTATGAAGTATACTTCATTTTGGTGTATGCGTATATACTCCTAGGTTAGGTAATTAGCGGATGTATATATGTATTCATGTATTTTCGTTGAAACTAATATATATACTACGTCACTTATAAGGAGTATGAATGGTTCCGTTTGGATGGGAGTATATATGGTGGAGTATGTACTCTTTTTTTTGCAGGAGTATATACTTCCTTTTTTATGCTCATGCCACAGTATACAAGGTAATGGAGTTATGGGCCGCACTAGGATGGACCCGTGCACAAGAGAAACATTAATGATGTAGAAAATTAGCACAAACACACCCAACTTTCTTTTCATACCCAAGTTTATCAATTCATTTTTTGGATTCATTCAAGCTATATTTATCACTGATACTTTGAGTTTTGTAGGGTTGACAGCGGCATATACACTATTGTGAAGATCCTCCCTTTTATGATACAGTATACCATAAAAGATAGGTTCTAATTTGCTTCCTGTGCTAGTCCCTGATTCAGTAGCTAGCACGCACATACAAATGGAAATCACAACCATACAAAGTATGATCATTATTATTGCAAAAGCTATAGTCTTACAAGTCAAGAGTAATATACAGTGGAAGAAATAGATGCCTTGTAGTATGCCCATCCAATCCCTCAGGCAACTGACAAGGTATAAACTCTAGATAAAATCATTGTCATTATCCCGTAACCTGCGTCAAAGTATGATCCTTCAAGATATTCTAGTTGTCCACCTGTTCATATTCCCACTCTAAAGCAGAGCTAAGCATATGCATGTAATAAACGGTTATACCCATCTTTCATCATCTATCCAATATCTAGGGTTATCAAGGTGCACATAGCATCATTAATTAATGAAATCCCATAATGAAGGTAATATCTACCAAATTCCACAATATAGCATTTTATGAAACATATTGTATGCATGAAAACCTTTGGTAAAACATTTACTGAAAACTGGGATGAATATGTTCAAGGAGGTGCTTGCCTTGCTATTCGTTGTTTACGACAAAATTGAAGTCGCGGCTTGGAGTAGTCGGAGTCGGAGTCGAGTTCTAAGTTAGGTCTGTCAATAACAGCGTTTACGGCGTCAAGTTCTATACATCTTACCACGAGAACATAGCAAATAACAAACTCCAATAAGGTAAACTCGCTAATAAACATCGTATAAATCAAATTTTACTACAAAATGAACATCAATTCACTACTGAATGAACAACAATTTACTACTGAAACCCGTTATAATGCAGTAAATGTTAAAATCATGCACGTGGTTCATTAGCATAAAAAAAATAACAACTCAGGTACAAAACACAACTCGCAGTGTTTAATGAGGTGCCGAATTTGATAGTAAAGTATGTAGACCATACTATAATGTAACATCTAACATGCACAATAGTAAACCATACTATACTATTCGCGTTGGTAAATTAATGAGTTCTTTCCAGCATGATAGTAAAATGATTAAACTTTGATAGTAAAATAATGCCAGGTAGTAGAAGGTCGGTTTTACTCTAGTAAAAATGTGTATTAAGCCGCTGCCTAAGATGATGCAGCTGTACCATGTTTCAAATAAGCCGCTGCCTAAGATGATGTGTTTGTGGTATCAATTTTCATTCTTATTGCTTCCCGTGGTTTACCATGGAATTGAAAAGACTCATGTCAGCACAAAACTAAAATTAACACAAAATGAATGGAGTTAAATTAAGCAAGAAAATATTTTTGTGCTACATGATCCACTTTCCGGGCCACCATTGGCATGCAATGATGAAGTGCTCTACTAACTAAGCTTATCTAACAAACTCACAGCATGCACTACTACAGAAAAGCCCATCAGAGACGGTTCACAAATATCATCAGAGACGGCTTTGTGAACCGTCTCTAACAATGGGTCAGTGATAATATAACCACTTCACAGACGGTTTTATTAACCGTCTGTGATAATAATTTTACAGACGGTTCTTATTTAGAACCGTCAGTGCTATATTAAATCTACTGACGGTTTGTAATATGAACCGTCTGTGATATAAATCCTATCACTAACGGTTCCATATACCAACCGTCAGTGCTATATTAAATCTACTGACGGTTTGTAATATGAACCGTCTGTGATATAAATTCTATCACTAACGGTTCCATATACCAACCGTCTGTGTTAGTGTATATCACAGTCGGTTTGTGATATGAACCGTCTGTGTTATACAAACTATCACAGAAGGTCCACATGTATGAACCGTCTGTGATATTTATATCACAGACGGTACTTAGTTGTGAACCGTCTGTGATATGGTTTTCATACATACATCTTTTACGTTTATTGGCTAGCCTCGGAAATGCTAGCCATGCCCTCTGAAACAGACATAACACAGAAGCTACATTGCAGTTATTAGACAAGCATTATTTCAGCAATCACAGATTTGGGATTCATTTAGCAATTGTTCCAAGCTGATTATAGCACTATCATTACATCCATTTCAGCAAATGAAGACTCAGCTGTGTAAATTTCATCAATATTAAATTCTTTCCCGGCTCGAAATAATTATGGCGTCTGCGTCCTCCACACATCCCTTTTAGGTGGCAGTGTATAATAGGGTATTTTACCTAAAACAACAGGACGATCAGGTGACTCGGAAAAAAATAAAGAATCAACAAAGTTGATATGGGAGAGAGTATATCCTACCCTCATTCCAGTCATGAAGCACAATTCTTGCGTGACTTCAACATCCACTATACCACCCTTTTTCAATTTCCCGAGTGTGGCAACTTTAAGGAAATCATCAATCAAGTAAAGGTCGGCACCTTGTACAGAGACAACAATGTCTCATGTGTGCAAAGATTGAGGATTTCCTTTACTGAAAGCGTTAAATAAAGTTATCAAATGATGCACTTCCAGCCACATTACTATATACAAGTTATTGTTGGATGAAATAGTATCCACACAATGAAAATAACCACAACTAGAATAAATTAGACCTTTAGTTCCACAAGCAATATTACTTGAAACTAATATATGATTTATGATAACCAGGGATATATACATACCATTTCCTCCTCATGGTGTGCTTTTTCAATTGCTCTTTCCTCTCTTCTTTTCTTAACCTTCTCTATTTCAGCCTGTATTTGATCGTGCAAGAGCAGGGATTAGGCACTAGAAGAAATGCATAGACTTCATCATTTTTTAGAAAAAAGAAGAAGATTGCACACTAGTGACCTATTAGGGATATGTATCTGAAAAAGAAAGCACAGATATACGGCAAGATATATGTCCGCACTAGTGGTAAGATATAGTATGGCATATGTATACTTGGAAAATCCTATGTATTACACGAAGATGGCTCTTGATATGAGATATGTTGACTCCTTCATGCCCATCAACTGAAGATCAGCACAGAAGCATTATTACATCCATTTCATCGATCACAGAGACATTACAAGCATCAGTACATCCATTTCACAGTTCATCAGAGACAGAGACATTACATCCATTTCAGCGATCACAGATCATCACAAGCACTATCCGTACATCCATTTCAGCAAATAATGGAAAATTAGAATTGCTTTGACTAATGACAGTACAAGTGGCAATACAGAGATAAACCTAACTCTTGCGATTAGGCACTGCGTAGAACTTCGCTTTTTTACTAATGACTTGATGACTAGGAAAAAACAAAGTTTTAAATGGACGCCTTGATTCCTTGTCTTGCAAACGAAGTTTTATCCTTACTCATTTGTGTTGCATTGACGAGGAGATGCATGTTATGGCAAGCGTAAAATCCACATCGGTTATTGCCTGTCCTTGTTGGTGGCCTTTGGAAAAATAGAATTGCTTAGTTCGAGAATCATGGCTCACGGAGTTTGAAATAGGATTATCTTGTATAGAGGATACCGAAAACTTGAAATCGTCTGCAACGCCTTATCCTCGCCTTGAGCGAAGGATCTCGCAAAGCTTTGACCATCCTACGTGATTTGAAAGGTTAGCCTCGGCTATTCCAGGAGCAACAAGCTCCTTAAACAACGTGGTTACCTGGTGATTAACCGTGCGATAGGGTTCAAGTCGTGGTTGCGGTATGTGAGGAATCAACGTAAATAACCGGTTCTTGGCGGATGAATTACAATTAGAACCAGTGAAACCTGCATAGGTATGTTGCCATGGTCAATTAGCACCAAAGTATTGTGTGCACATTACAAATGAGAGTATACCAAGTCTGGCAGCACTTACCCTGGGTTAAATGGTAAAAGTATGAAGCTTTTATCTTTATGAGCATCAAAGGCATGTAAATGCGTATTCCTCTCTGCTTTTGCATCTTGGTTCATTGTTGGCTTGAGACTAAGAGTGGGTCGAGGAAACCCACCGATGTATTGTTCGTTCTCGCTTCGCGTATCATGAATCTATATATACAAAAGTTAGGCAAAGGGGTCACTTAATATATATATATATATATATATATGACATTTATCCGTATTACAGGGAAGACACACTCACAATGTCCAGCATCTTAAGAGTGAGGCGTCGAGGGCGTCGAGGTTGAAGAGATCGAGCAGTCCTGAAGCCGACCGAAGTAGCCCCCCGCTGATTCGTTGAACAGATGCTTAGGCTTGTAGCGGACCATGATACTTGTTGTACGTTCGTTCTCTGGCTTGTTAGCTTCTCTCATGTAGTATGTATGCAGGCTTTTGCAGCAGTAAGTCAATGTCTTGATGCGATCTTCCGTTAATAAAGGCTCTCCTAGCTTGAATACCCGGGCCAACGGGGCCATCGGATAGTACTCCAAGGCCTTCGCTATCTTTTTCGATTTGCCCTTCCCTTTCTTTGTTGGAACGGAAATCTTCGGGAGACGAGGAGTAGAGAGCAATCAAAGTCAAAGTCAATATCAAACTCACTTTGTCAATGTTTTTGGGTGGGAGGGCACGATAACTGATTTGGGGGAATTGGATCAACTGGCGGAGGAAGTAGAGGTACTTCGGTGGAGGATGGATGTCTAGAGATATGTCATTTCTTTGGGCCTTTGGATGAATGTGCCGATGACATCCCCAGTGTGAAGCTCGTCATTTGGAGGCAATTGTAGTGTGATGATCTTGAAAATGTCATGAACGCCGTCCACATTGACCTTCGTGAAACCGGCGCTAGCGGTACCGTGCACCATCGCCCCTTCAATGGATGGATACGCGAGGCCCCAAGCAGCTGTATAGGAAGGGAGCAATTGGCAACTCTCACCTGGAGATTGCACCGTGGGCTCCTACACAGCGGTACCCAATTAGCTAATGTGCCAAAAGATATATCTATGGAGCATTCAAGGGATCATACTTAGTATACCTTGATGTCACAGGCAGGGAATCTGCCGGGTGTTTACACAGTGGGCGGGCCTGCAATTTGCTCTTACGTGTAGTGGGGCTGAACCCTAGGTCTTCCACAGGATTTGCATTTTGAGCATTGAGCCTTTCCTCGAGGCTTCTTATCTTATCATTGAATTCTTCTCTCAGCCTGTCCTCAAGATCCTTCACGATCTTTTTCTCACGCTCGTCTCTACCTCTCTTCTTACTCCGGTACATGTCGGTGTCTTCGAAGCCCGTCTTCCAGGGAACGAAAACCCCTTTGCCTCGCGTGCGACCAGGGTGTTCCTTGTTTCCCAATGCCGTGGAGAGTGCATCTCTCTCCCTGTTTGGGACAAAAGATCCACCGGAAGATTGTGCACTCAACTCTACCTGCAAGACCCCAACAAGTTATTTCACTGATGAAGTTAGGAACTAAATACGTACCAAAATGGTGGTTCGATATCTTACCAAACGTTGGCAGACTTCCTCGTCCGCAGGGTTTGTAAAGGATATGGTGCCAGATGGTGTGGCACATGACCTCGCTCTTAGCCAGTCTCTGGCGCGCTGGTCAACAATCGATTCAAATAGCGCGGAGTCCCCCTCGTCCTCCCTGTCCCATTGCATCCTCTTCCCCGCGTAGCCAGCGGTGCCGAGTCTGTGGGGGTGGGTGTTCCTTGCCTGCAGGGCCTTGTGGGCTTCGCTTTCAAGCACGAACTGATCTGTCGTCTTCATCTGAACAAAACATCGCCATGAATCCTCAGTAATGAACCCGTACTTAGAGTAGGGAGTCATGTCCTTATTGACGTATTCCTTGACAAGTGTGCTCTTAAAGGTCTTCCACGCCTTTCCTGCCACTAGCAGTGCATACCGTCGCACTGGGGCCTCGAGTTCTTCTGGGATATCGAAGGAGGAAAGGATTTTTGTAAGCAGGTCATTGCGGCCCTCATCAGTCAGTGACTTCCAGGATACAATTGTGATGGGAACCCGTTCGCGAACAACTATCCCGCACATTGTTCGTAACGCATTCACTACCTTTTTACATCCGGTAGGGGACCCATCTTTCGGATCGATCGCCGTGATGCTATATCGGCCTGTTGGCCTTTTGTTTGCTTTTCTTGGAGCGCGAGTTGGTTTGACTTGACTCGGCTGAATAGATCCTTCAGTGGGTCCTAAGGTGGATAGAAAATATTGAAATAATGTTATTCCATCATTATTTCGATGGGAACTGTTTGGATGTCTTCATCACATGAAAAGAAGAAATGTCCACTGATTCATCTAAATCTTTTTGTTTCTACATAGCCTATTACATCTAAACATCCAGTTTCTTATGACTAAGGGTACTCTATAACAGCATGTTAAGATTCTCATGTCATGATTACATGGCAGAGAGAGAAAGAGAGAGAGAGAGAGAGAGAGAGAGAGGCTACTTTAACTCATTTTGGTGTCATGATCAGGTCAAAATTCCGACGATATCCAATCAAAATTCAAATACATCCAACAATGTCGCCGCCACTACTCCACTGCCGCCCTCGGGTTCCCCGTTGTCCCCTTCATCCCCGCAGCCAGTTTCCATCCACCCGTCACCGCCGGAGCGCAGCCGAATTTACCACCCGACGCCCACGACCATGGGCCCGATGTAAAGAACAAAGGGGGGAGAGAGAGAGAGAGAGAGAGGGAACTATGAAAAGAAAAATAAAATAAATGAACCTAACTATTCACTTGATCTAGAACATACTGGTGCAAATTAAGCGGAAATGGCCATGAGGAAGCAAATATACCGGGGAGCAGAGACAAGAACATGCAAGAGAGTTGACCATGGCGGTGCCGTCCATGATCTAAAAGAAGGGGAAACGAAGAACCAAAACGGGGCTGGATAGATGGAAAGCCACTGAACACAAAAAAAATAAAAATAAAGAAGCGAAAGCTAAGCACAGCGCGAGGCCACCCGATGATTATCCTAAGCTAAGAGATTCCAGCACAGCGCGAGCCCACAAGTTGTGTCCAATCCCTCCCTTCCACAATGCATTGCCTTAAAAGGCTACTACGCATCGCCAAATTTTTCAAACCATGACAATATATAATAGCTACATACTACTATAAAGAATGTATGATTCATCCATAATTCATTGTTCTTCCTCCTCTTATTATTTTTTCCACATTTGCGTCTAATATAAGCATTTCTGTAGTAGTGCTAACGTTGTTTTAATCTACTCGGTTTGCTAACAAGAAGTGCGTGTGAGTGGGGCAAAGATAATTAATTTCTGAAATGCATGCCCTTCTTCATCCTCGGGAGGGCAAGCTAGAAGCGAGTTCTAATCACTTCCATTAATCTCGAAAAGATTAATTGGTCGCAATATCGCAAGTTGCAAACGGCCCTATGGTTCCCTTTCGCCACTTGATTGATTCGCACAAGTTAATTAGCTGGCCGGAGTGCAAGCTATTACTCATGGCCAAGAAAATTCGAGCAAGTATGCAACCTTAATTAGCTACATCTCGGTCACGAGCACGAGGCATGCATGGAGCCAAGAAAATTCGAGCAAGTTTTGCCCATTCATTCATTCATTCATTCATGACGATAATTAACACACGAAACAATACATACATATATACATACAGGAGCTGAGCTACCAACAATTACTTACTATTCTCTCTCTCTCTCTCATTTAGTCTTTTACCTTGTGGGGGAGGAGCATTAGTCATTTACCTTGTGGGGGGGAGCAGACGTCGCTGGGGGAGGAACAGACATCGCCGGGGGAGGAGGAGACATCGCCGGGGGTGGAGGAGGCGCAGCCGTCGGGGGAGGAGGAGGCGCAGCCGCGGCGGGCCTCGGGGAGGCGGCGTCGGGGCTCGGGGAGGCGGCGTCGGTCTCCATCAGCGTGCTCGGGGCGGCGGCGGGGCTCGGGGAGGCTGCGGCGGGGCTCAGGGAGGCGGCGGGGCTCGGGGAGGCGACGGCGCTCGTTAGGGTTTGAAGTGTGCGTGCGTTTGAAGTCTGGTAGAAAACGTTTCAAGTGAAGAAGTTTTATAGGGTTTGAATATCACAGACGGTTCTAAACTAGAACCGTCTGTAATACTATATATCACAGACGGTTCTAGTTTAGAACCGTCTGTAAGATTACCATATTGCAGACGGTTCTGGTATAGAACCGTCTGTGTTATTATATATCACAGACGGTGATACGGCCCACCATTCCTCTGAAGTATATATACTCATGCAAGTTGAGCTTCAACTCATGCAGAAATAAATCTATGTATAGTTTAGAACCGTCTGTGATACGGCCCACCATTCCTCTGGAGTATATATACTCATGCATTGAGCTTCAAAGCATACAACTTAGGTAGTTCGCTCTTGGACGTTCATCTTGACCTTAGCTAGCTCACTGCATACAACTTAGGTAGTTCGCTCTTGGACGTTCATCTTGACCTTACCTAGCTCAGTGCTAGGGTACGTAATTTAAAATATTACTTTATTATGCGGCGGATGCCACCATGGGCTACCTCCGTGGCTCAGCGAACTGCTATCTCAACATGTACCGAACGTACCCTACCTGCTGATGTCTGCAAGTTTACGAAGCTTGGTTGCTAACAGACCACCATGCACAGCCACAAGGGTGCCGTACACACCGTTCCACTATCCATTCGACGGCTCTGATTACTATGGCCTACTACTCTACAACCACGTGTGCAATAACATAAGTACAGAAATATTACTTTATTATCCATACATGCATGCTCCTGCTTACAAATTAACATTGTAATTATACAGTGAAAATTAGCCCTTCACAATGATCGACGCGTGTGTAGGTGACTTCCTCAATTTGTTCCTCTTGGACCAGCTGGCATTTCCGATAGGAGGCAAATCATCAAATTGATTGTACTCTTCCTCATCTACTACATTCTCAACTCCGACAATCCTCCTTTTCCCTGAACAACTACGTGGCGCTTCTTGTCAGACGGATCGGTAACATAGAAGACTTGAACAACTTGGTTTGCGAGCACGAATGGTTCATCTTTGTATCCGACACGTTTGAGGTCCACAGTGGTGATGCCGTACTTGTCAACCTTCACGTGCTGGAGGTGGACCCAACGACACCGAAATAGTGGGATCTTGAAAAGTACATAGTCAAGCTCCCAAATCTCCTCTATGAACCCATAGTAGGAGCTCCTCGTTGACCCAGCGGTACTGAACGCATCTATGCGGACCCCGCTGTTCTGGTTTGTGCTCTTCAAATCTTGATCTATCGTGTAAAATGTGTATCCATTTAAGTCGTATCCTTTCCACGTGACAACTGTAAAAGCTGGGCCTTTTGCCAACCATTTCAGGGTGTCATATGACGAGCTCCCAGTGATGGGTCGCTCTTTGAACCAATTGTTGAACTGAAGGTTATGTTGTCTTATGATCCAAGACTCATGTCGTGATGGATTCTCTTGCCTTAGCCATTGCTTGTGCTCGACGATGTACGGGGACACTGCAGTCATGTGTTGTAGAACCGTGAAATGGGCTTGAGCACACGCAACTGGATCAGGTGTGATTGCTTTCCTTCCGATGGTCCCGATACCCTGGAGCCTCCCCTCATGGCGAGATCGAGGCACACCTATTGGTTGGGCCTGAGCCATGTAATCGACGCAGAACTCGACGACCTCTTCGGTTGCATAACCTTCGACAATGCTACCCTCCGGACGAGATCGATTTCGTACATAAGACTTAAGAATTCCCATATACCTCTCGAACGGGTACATGCTACGTAGGAACACAGGCCCGCACATCTTTATCTCTATTACAAGGTGAACAATGAGATGGACCATGATATCGAAAAATGACGGAGGGAAATACATCTCAAGATTACATAGAGTCATCACCACCTCAGCCTGCAGACCATCTAGTCCTTCGGGATCGATGACCTTCTGAGCGATTGTGTTAAATAAATAACACAGCCTCGTGATTGTCTCTCGGACCTTTATTGGCAAAATACTTCTAATTGCAATAGGGAGCATTTGTGTCATCAACACATGACAATCATGAGACTTCATGCCAATTAATTTTAAATCTTGCATTGAAACAAGTCTCATCATGTTGGACGAGTAGCCGGACGGAACTTTCACACCATGCAAGCACTGGCAAAGTTCAGTTCTTTCGGCCTTTGACAGAGTGTAACAAGCTGGTTCGCAATACGTACCACCTTTAACGGTCTCTTTTGGTGCTAACTCAGGTCTTATGCCCATATCGACTAAGTCAAGTCGTGCGTTGATACCATCCTTTGTTTTGCCCTTAATGTTTAGTAGGAGACCAATCAGGCTATCACAGACATTCTTCTCCACGTGCATGACATCGATGCAGTGGCGAACTTCTAGGTGCTCCCGAAGGTAGGTCCCAAAAGATTGATCTCTTCTTCCACAAGCTCTTCTCACGGGTCGACCTTGCTTTACGTCCCTTTCCATACGTAACATCCAAATCCTTTACAAAGTCATGAACATCTCTCCCGCTAAAAGGCCTTGGAGTTGAACCGTTTTCGTTCGTCCCATCGAATAGTCTCTTCATCTTGCGGTATGGGTGTTTCCTCCTAAGGAACCTACGGTGACGCATGTACACGGTTTTACGCGAGTGATTCAGCCACACACTCTCAGTATCGTCTAGGCAGTGAGTGCAAGCCTTGGCACCTTTTGTACTCTGGCCCGACAGGTTAGCAAGTGCAGGGTAATCATTTATGGTGCAGAACAACAAGCAGTGTAAAGTGAAGTTCTCTCGTTTGTATGCATCCCAAACCTGTACCCCAGGAACCCACAATGTTTTTAGATCTTCCACCAATGGAGCTAGGTACACATCAATATCGTTCCCAGGTTGTTTCGGTCCTTGGATAAGCCTGAGACAATAAAATGTACTTTCGCTTCATACACAACCAAGGAGGAAGGTTGTAGATACAGAGATTCACGGGCCAAGTGCTATGCCGGCTGCTCATGTTACCGAAAGGATTCATTCCATCTGTACTCAGTCCAAACCTTATATTCCTCATCTCTGCAGCGAATTCTTCATACCTCCTATCGATGTTTCTCCACTGGGTGGAGTCAGCAGGGTGTCTTAGCATTCCATCGTTCTTACGCTTCTCGGAATGCCAACACAGCAGTTTGGCCTCCTTTGGGTTAGCAAACAAACGCTTCAATCGGGGAATTAGAGGCAGATACCATGCCATCTTAGCAGGACTTCCTTTCTTCACCTCCTCATCTGAATGACTCTTACGCTTGTACCGGGATGCGTTGCACACCGGACATACATGCAAGTTTGCATACTCTTTGCGGTATAGGATACAATCGTTCGGACATGCATGTATTCTTTCTACCTCCATTCCCAAGGGACAAAGAACCTTCTTGGCTTTGTAGGTTGTTGTCGGCAACTCGTTTCCCTCTGGAAGCATGTCTGCCAATAGACGTAAATACTGTGAAACTCTTATCGACCAACCATTGCTTGCCTTCAATTTCAGCAGTTCAAGCACGCATTTACAACCTTGTGTATTTCACCTTGCAACCAGCAAACAAAGGTTTCTTCGAGTCCTCCATCAAACCCACGAATTTTTCATATTCCCTTTCATCACGGTTCCCTTCTGCGTCGCGCAAAGATCTCGGTCCAGATTGTCATCATGCAACATATCCTCGTCGGAAGCGTAATCAATGTGATCATCAGGCATATCGTTGACTTCGTCGAAGATGTTAATGATACCACCGCTTCTTGTATATTATGCTCTTCGCCGGATCGTCCAACATGTATATCCCTTTTGAAACCTCGCATAATCAAGTGTGCTTCGATCTGCGCCGAGTTTCAAACATCATCATATTCTACGCAATCGATGCATGGACAAGGCATATCTGCACTCCTTATTAAACATGTCCTCCTCTGCAGCTCTTCTAAAAGTGGAGACGCCATTAATGTACTCCACACTGCACGGTCCCCAGCGTACATCCAGCTTCGATCCATCTATGCTACACATGTAATATTCGATCCAATTAGAACTCTCTTTTCAACTGATTAAGTACACTTTCCTTAACAAGTTAGAGCTTCAAAATAATATTGCAATTATAACGTCCAATTACTATCACCACCAAAACATGGATCTACAAGCTAGATCTAAACAATCTTAAATTTCTTACATAACCAAGCTAGATATTGAATTAATATATATAAGGCAATTTTATATCCAATACTAACCTTAGATCTGAATTAATATATATAATGCAATTATCCATTACTAACATTAATTACATCACAAGAATCACCTATTATATAGGCTTACAGACGGTTGTATTGCCAAACCGTCGGTGATATAACGGTCTTAGCATTCTATCCCTACAGGTGACCACAACATCGAAGTTGCGCTCGGGCCTATATATAGGCAAGCTTTATCACAGACGGTTCTATGTAATAACCGTCTGTAATATAGTAAGATTACAGACGGCGATGTGTAATCTTTATCACAGACGGTTCTATGTAATAACCGTCTGTAATATAGTAAGATTACAGACGGCGATGTGTACCAACCGTCGGTGATATTGTACAGACGGTTATGTAAACTAAACCGTCTGTGATATATAAGTATATCACAGACGGTTATTTTCAAAAACCGTCCGTGATGGCAGACGAGGAATGGTGTGTGATAGTCAACAATCGGTTGGTTTATAGAATCGATGCGTGATAGCGGCGGTCCGTCTTAAATCTCTTCGTTTCCAGCTGCGCGCCTTTGAATGAGAACTCTTCGTTTCTCGCTTCGTCTTCAATTCCGGCTACCTATTAAATCACCACTATTGATCGAATTCGATCAAACACATTACTGCTAATGGAATCTCCCGCGAGCTCTCCTTCGTCGGCGTCGCCTCCACCATCACCTCCCCCGGCGTCGCCTCCACCTTCACCTCCCCCGGCGTCGCCTCCACCATCACCTCCTCCCGCAAGCTCC
The DNA here is from genome assembly GCA_036346355.1 of Rhipidocladum racemiflorum. Classification (NCBI taxonomy): domain Eukaryota; kingdom Viridiplantae; phylum Streptophyta; class Magnoliopsida; order Poales; family Poaceae; genus Rhipidocladum; species Rhipidocladum racemiflorum. The sequence continues at coordinate 27,785,863 of CM070592.1, forward strand.
CCCGGCGCCGCTCCACCATCACCTCCCCCGGCGTCGCCGCTATGCGGGAAACGCAAGCGGGAAGAGGAGGAGGAGGAGCGGGAGGAGGACGAGGAGGAGGAGGAGGAGGAGGAGGAGGAGCGGGAGGAGGACGAGGAAGAGTCAGAGGAAGACGACCACGTCAGGCACTCGGGGGGCTCAGATGACGACGACGACGACGGTAGCCCACCGTGGCGCCACGACGACGACGATGGCAGCCCACCGGGGAGCGATGACGACGACGATGGCAGCTCGCCACCTCCTCCGGACGACGATGAATATTTTAATTTATAAGTAATAATATATATATAATGTAGTAATGTAATGAAATGTTTTATGTTATAAAATGGCTGTTACAGTGGTTATCAAATTTCATTGGGAGAAACTTACACTCGGACGTCCGATTCTCGTTTTTTTTTCGGACGCATTGCAAGATTTTTTTTGAATGAATGAAACATTTTTTTTACTGTTTGTCGAAGACAAATGTTTCACACGTAGAAAGAAAATGTTGCGAAAAAAACTGACGTCCGATCACTAGCAATTTCGAATTTCATTATGTTATAAAATGGCTGTTACCATTTTTCGTCCTATCTATGAACGAATTATGGCCTTCGATGAAAATACGTAGTTCGATAAAAACATCAAAATGTTATAATGCAGAGCACAGACGGTTATCAACACAAAACGTCTGTGATATAAGCAATATCAGAGACGTTTATAAACACAACCGTCAGGAAGCATTATACAAACGGTTGTATAGTAAAACCGTCTGTGATATTACTTTATATCACAGACGGTGTTTTTATAGAACCGTTTGTGATAATATTACAGACGGTTTGAATACAAAACCGTCTGCGATATTTATCTAATCACAGACGGGTTTTATTAATAACGGTCTGTGATAGTTTCACTGACGGTTGGTTTATAGAATCGTCTGTGATATTATATATTACAGACGGTTTTTGAAAACCGTCTGTGATAGTGCGTCTAATATAAGCATTTCTGTAGTAGTGATGTCACTTGAACCGGAGCTAAGCAGCTTACATGGAATGGGACTAAAACAAACTTCAGCACATGCAAATGCATGTACAAACTTAACACATCGACGTGACAAGATTAATTCCAACACTAGCTAGCTAGTAGCTTGGTTACTACCATGCAAGTTCATCTTGAGAATTTGTACATATAGTTTCACGGACTTTTACTGCTAAGTGACCGATCTATGTAGGACTTTTCAATTATATTGTATGACAATAATTTCTAGTTGTAGATGTAGTAATTTCATATTATAGATATAGTAAATATTATTATTAATTAGAAAAATTACTATTTAATAGCAAGATATATCATTTTGTTTCTCTCGTCATCAGTAAGCTACTGGTAAAAACTATTTGCAAATTCAAGCCACCAATAAAAAGATATAGCTAAAATAAAAAAATATATTCATGTACAAACTACAAAACACATTTATTAGTAGGGTGGACACTGTATTGGTTCAGTAGTAAATTCATTCGTTGTTGTACTGATTCGGTAGTAAATTCATCTATTGTTTTACCAGCGATTGGTTTAGTCAACATACACGTAATTGGGATAGCCTGTTTCACTATTTAATGCATTGCATGACTTAATCGGACTAGGTTAAATGGCCAAAGCACATAATAAGCTGTTCTATGCAGAATAGCGCAACTATATATATATATATATATATATATATATATATATATATATTAATCTAGACTTATTGGTGTCTTAATCTCTACTATATAAAGTGAGAGTTTCTTCCCACGTCACATTAATTGCCCTGCTTAATTGCCCTACTTAATTGCCCTGCTTAATTGCCCTACGCAAGAAACGAAGCGTTGCTTTAATTAGCCAGCTTTTGCAAAAAAACGAAGCCTTAAAGATAGATGTTTGATCTTATGAAATAGTATTTTTTTTATTTTTTAATCTTTATTTTTCGTTATCAATTTTGTTTTTCGTAGCAACGCACGGTCATATAACTAGTCTCCTTTAAATGATAGACAATGTTGTAGTTCAATCTTGTAGCATGAATCTCAAGAAAAAGGAACGGTGGAGAAGGGTGGTGCAGCTGCACATAGGTTCAGCAGATTTCCACTAACCCAATGAGCACGAGAAAGACACAAAGCGTCTCATTCACTATTTCTAATCATTATCTCTAAGCAGTGGCAGATCCAGAATTTGAACTTGCCCCGGGCTGAACTTTAAGAAACTAAAATTCCATTAAGAACATCAATTTATGTCCACACGACAACATAACAAAAGTACGTCACAAATACAACAATAATATGAAAATTTTGCTCAATTCTTCAACATAAAACATCATAGCTAAATAAGTGATACATAGACAATGTAGCATAGTAGAGATATGATTTGAGTACCAAAATGATAAAGATTTGCTCTCTATCCTATCCCACTATTTCTTCATCAATAGTAGGACAAGAACCAGAACCTACAAATACATTAATACAATATATGAGAGTAAATCAAACATGTTGCATGTGTATGAATAAATACAAAGAATATGTAGTTTACATTTATAAGAAGCTAACTCACCACTAGCATGAGATAGTTGTTTTTTACGTGACCTCATCCCTTGAAAACGCTCCAAAATCTTGTGTGGAAAAATAAGAAGTTAATGTTTTGGTCCTCTTCATCTCCTACAAAAATTTGTTCAACTCCTACACGGATACACAAATTGACAATCACTCAATCATCATACAATAAGCATTCGCATTCACAGATTCACTAATTCTTATACTTTTAAATGTTATACTCCTACACAAATTTAACATTCGCATTCGCAATCATAGAAGCTAGTATTCGCATTCACAATCACAGAAGCTAGTAAGAGCACACAGGTATGTATACCGAATCAATCAACCAAAGCAAAACAAATGACGCTGGATCTCGAGGGCGTGGGCCGGCGCTGGTCGCTATCGGGCGCTGGGCTCGAGGTCGCTGCAGATGAATGGCGGCTCAGGGTCGGCGGCTCGGCGCGCAGTTGGGGATCCGGGGCGCGCCGAGTGGGCCGGTGGGCGTGGCGCAGAGCGAGTCGGCTGCCGGCTGGCGAGCGGGGATCCGGGGGGGCACGGCCGCGCGGGCCGGCGAGCGCGGCGCAGAGCCGGTGAGGGGCGTGGCGCAGGTTGGCGGCAGCGCCGTGCAGGGGAGTAGTGGAGAGATGGTAGGTATGGTGGAGTCAGTGGACTAGGTTTTGCTGCTTGCTTCATGGGCTATAGAAATGGGCTTGGTAAAGAATAATAGGCCGAATTGAGGTCATTCAATATGGGCTAATATATCTATCATGACCTGGGCTTACCTGGGCTAGATATAAACAAAAATTTCACATCCCGGGCTAAAGCCCACCGTGCCATGGGCCCAGATCCGCCCCTAACTCTAAGCATTATATTAAATGTATTTGCATGTAATGAATATAAAGTAATACTGAATATTTATTAGAGGTATAAAAAATATCACATTAATTTTTGTATTGAAATATAAAGTACATCTATATCTATAGATAAAATCACTAAAAGAATACGCCCAGTAAATTTATACGGAGGGAATACCTTTTACCTCCTATTTGTCATGTTTCATCGATCTTGAAATACTATGCCGATAAAGACGATAGAGAAGGTTGCGAGGAAGGAGTTCCCTTGTTACCATGGAACTTGAGCATACTAACACTTAAACATTGACTGGTTTGAGGATGATGCGGTGATGAGCATTTACTTGTCCGAGTGATAAGAGAAAGACTGACTTGCCTATTTACTTCTCTATGGAATCGAAAGTATTAATCCTTAGAGCTCTTTTACAGTACATTAAATTGAATATGAATCGTTTATTCTTTTCGATCCATAGGATCAGATTAACTAGAGTTTACTTATATTTCATCTGGTAGTAGAAACATTCTTAACAAATCAACGGTTAGATATTATTTCTACTACACATTATATACTACCAAAGATAATGCACCGGAAAATTTCTCTAATCCTTAAATTTTGCCACGTCAGATCTATATGCGGTCCTAGCTAATCGGGCACTTAACGCTTATCTCATGTAGCTAAACCAATTGGCACTTCATTAATCCCCATCAGCACTAATATCTCGAAGTTTTTTAACGCTTTTTAATGAGTGACTTCGTCAATCGGAACAACAGCGAAAAAAAAGTTATCACTAAAAGAAGGAAAAAATATATTCATGTACAAACTAGTAAATGCTACAAGTTAGATGGCCATGGTTCAGATTTTAGTTGTAACGTGTTTCAGCAGTAAATTGCTATTCATACAGTAGTGAATTGATGTTTATTTGGTAGTAAAATTTGTTTTATATGACGTTTATATTGTTCATCTCATCATTAGTTTTTTACTAGTAAAATCCGTTCGTCAATCGGAACAGCAGAAAAAAATTATAGCTAAAAGAATAAAAAATAGATTCATGTGCAAACTACTAAACGCTACAAACTAAATGGCCATAGTTCTGATTTTAGTAGTAGCGCATTTCAGTAGTAAATTGCTGTTCATACAGCAGTGAATTGATGTTTATTTGGTAGTAAAATTTGAAGCACATGCATGATTATAACATTTACTACCTTGTATTATAGTATTTCTCTCGGTGTTGCTGTCTAGTCTGCTCGATGTTAACCATCGAGTCATTTTGTTACTATCGTTTTTCAATCATTTTATCATTGTAAACGCGAACAATACATTATGATTTACTATGTCTGTATTACATTATACTATCTTCTCCATCTTATACTATGGACACTACGGCTAAAACTAGCACCTCATTAAATACTACGGATTGTTTTTTGGTCCGTCTGCTAGCTAACGCTATTATTTTTCGCACGTTTTAACCGGCGCGTGGAATAACCTAATCTACATGTGTGTGTGTGTGTATGTATGTATGTATGTATGTATGTATGTATGTATATGTGTGTGTCGGCATCCTAGACAAGTGCATTAAAACACAGAATTGGTTCTCACATGTCCCTGTATCAATGCCATCTGCAACTTACCCAGTCATCTTTCCAGTTCAATATGCAATTATAAGTCGTAATTTTTTAAATGGGCTTGTCTACCAATATATGATATATTTTATATTTTAATATAAAATAAGTGTAATGTTTTCTCTATACCTCTAATAAATATCTACTTTTAGTTTATATTCTCTACGTGCATACATTAAATATAGTACTTAGTAATAATATTTAGAAATAATCTAATTATTTTTAATATCTTATTAGTCTATGCCAGAAAGAAATAGGCATAGTAAACATGGACAACAGAGTAGTATAGGCAACGGCACAACTGCATCAATCATTAATTTGTAGCTAGCTTCGATCAAAGGCACAACGGACTCGACATCAGGTTCACAAAACCGGTCGATTTTTATGGTTTTCGACTTTACCGAACCGGTTCGACATATAAAATCGGTCGATAAACCGTTAAATTAAAAATTAAAAATTTGTTGTTAAAAAAATTAAAGAAAACCGGTCGATAATTAGTTACGTTGAACATTGAAGCCCACTGTGCCTCCAATTTTTTGTTGTTAAAAGTTTGCTCCGGTAAGGAAGCAACGTTAGGACGAGGCGACCACACACTAGGCGAGGCTAGGGTGTCACGCACGCCGCCATATTTTAGTCGTAGCTCGGCTAAAATCAGGGGCGGAGACAACTCCCGGGCAGGGCGGGCGCCTGCCCAGGCTCACCGGCGTCCAGTGGTGGAGGGCCAGGATGCGAGGTTGCTGGTCGGCCCGTCTTCGTCGTCGAGGGTGTCAGGAGGCGGAGCAAACTGTAGCGCGTTGCGCGAGGCCACAAGCTGCCGAAATACTTCGGTGGCGCCGCCGCCTGGACTGCGTTTGGAGCTTGGCGTCGCGCTGGCTGCCGACGCCGGCCAGCGCATCCGCGTGGAGGTAGCCGCCGCTCGCCGTCGCGTCTGCCGGCCTAGCACTGCCAGGCGCGCTTTGTCGTGAGGCATGAGGATTGAGGAAGGAATGAAGAACTAAAGAAGCTGAGCCTGTGCCGCTGTGCACATGTGCTGAGGAGTGAGGAGGCCAGGACTCAGGAGGGACCACACTGCTGAGTGCTGTGTGCCTGTGCGCGCATGTGCTGCTTCCTGCTTGGTTTTGGTCCTTTGAGAGGATAGGAGCAAGGAGGTATTGAGCTAATTATCTAGCTAGCAGTACTACTGTACACTACTATCTACCAAATTACTAATGGAGTAATGGGTAGTGAGAGAAGACACGATAATGGATTAGAATATTAGATAATGGACTAGCTAATATTAATCAATGAGGTAATGGATTAGGCGACTAGCGACTACTAAAGCAGTAAAGCTAGAAAAAAAGAATATGTGTATCCTTGGCATACTCAAAAACCAGTCAATCATTAGCAAACTTTTTAGAAGAATGCACTACAATATCTTGATTTCATATTAATATTTTAGTGTATTGTATATTATGTCGTATTGATAAAAACTAAACATTCGGAAAATGAATTTGCCTCGTGCTAGGTGTGATTAGCACATTAGTGGTACTAATTCAGTATTTTAATATGAATATGTTTGTAAGAATTTATTTTAGAAAAAAAGGAAATGTTTATCAGCTGCATGATCTGATACAAATCGGAGTGTTGAGGAGTTAGAGCATACGTGATGCTGAATAATAACAATAAATTAATGGTAACTCGTTTTTGAACACCTTGTCCTGCGATGACTCTGCAGTCTGCATACAACAATCACTCCAGTGTAGATCTACAGTGTATGGACCGGAGTCAATTGACATGACTGCTCAACGCTCTCCAACCTAGCACATAATTCCTTTGGTATAGAAGTATACGATTCTCTTGTACTAGTTATAGGTTAGTGTTACGAGTTCATATTGATCCCGATGACCGATGATCTCCTTTCTTAGATCCGCTAGGTGTGGAGCATGAGAGCAAAAATAAGATGATAGGCATGTAGCTGTCTTTATATGGTCACACTGAATGCTATTGGCTGTATATAAATACACATCAGTTGTGACTTGTGAGTCTATTTTTCACCAGTGTAGGGAGTGTGACACGCTCTGCTGGGTTGAGCCCCAGAGAGAGTTGGTTGGAAAACACCCTTGGTAAAAAAAAGGAAAAAAAAACTTAGTCAAACCAAATGTTGGAGGTGACGGTAGTCTTCCATCTTCTCTGTGTGGATTCATGGTTTCATGAGTTCTACCTAAGTAGCATGCATGCAGATCTTTAGGGGGATGAATTGGATTGAGAGGCATTGGGATGACATGTTCTTGCAATATCCTTTGTGAGTGTGTAGGCCTGCTTGAGAATATGTTGGAACTAATCTTATAACGAAGTAATTAATAATGCATGTGTGTCATGTACGTGGAGTAGTGTGTGTGTTGCATGCATGTAGGAGTTAATTAGCTAGTTAGGTTTGGAGTGTCATGCATGTTCGTAGCTAACAGGTGCTGACCAAGTCTCCCGAAGCGTATGGTCGTGGGTGAACAGATATCATGCAGCATGAGAATCGGATCAAGTGCATGGAGTTGCAAACTGCTTGCATGCATCATGTGGAGAGCAACTCATGCATGGCCAGGAGGATTTCTCTGTACGTGCGAAGGGAAGTATGGGTCTTGTGGGCATGCGTGTATGGTGCATGCAGCAGGTTAGCTAGGCTATTTAAGTTGTAATCCTTTGTCATTCCGAGGGAGCAGTCAATAGAGAAAACGCAGAGGCGTGAGTCACCGCAGAGTGTTCTCGTGTGTGTTTCCAGGAGAAATTTATTTGTGTTAATCCTTGGCTGCTCCAACACAATGCTCTTTGTCTTGGCCTCTCAACTCAATAAACCAAAAGTTTGGAGCAGTTAAGACAGTAGTTCAACTGAAAACTTTCCATCTAATATTGTTATCGGAATCACTGACGAATGGGTGATGGGGTGATGATTAAAATGGTCAACTATGTATATGTTTTTGTTTGGAGAAGGTGTAAGTGTAATAGTTTTATGGTTACATATTTACATGTATGTTTTGTCGATATAGCTGATCTCACTAGCAATTTTTAGTGAGCATGATAATCTTATGTACTGTTTGCACAAAGAATGGTAGTTTTGAGTTGAATGGAACAAATGCAATGACTATCCAATGTTTTGAGTGATGATATATAGTCAGTTCAATGGAGCTAATTAATTAACCGACTATCCAATGTCGCTCAATTTTTCATGGAGCACAATCTGAGACCAGCCAAACATTTCTTCAAAATCGAAACACATTTCCATATGGCGATAAACTAACTCTAGATGCAATGACTTCAGGTTGAACTCTGCATGCATTGTTGGGTCACAAAGACTTATCTTTGCTTTAAGAAGGTAGAATAACATAAATCGTAGATATGTACTGTTGCAATGTCCGCATAAGCAAATCTGTGTATCTCATATTCTCATTGAAGGTTGACATGTACTTCAGTTTTTTTAAGTCGTCTTGCTGAATAAACACGATGGAAGATGGATTGTTTTGTACTCTTTGATTTATGTTTTTATTCCATCGTAGTCTTCGATTTGGCTTCCTGTTCGGTGAAGGTTGCCTATACAAGCAAGCCATAGCAGATCAGTCATGCTTGTCTTGTTTTTTACGGTGATTGGTAAAGAGAGGATAGAGCCACATGGGGAGAACGTAAGGAACCAAAAAGATTGGAATATTTAATCTGAATTCTCCTCCCTTTAGAAAATGGCTGTTAAGTTTCTCACAGAAAATGTCTAAGGTGAATCTTCACCTTGTTTTCTTCAACCTGTGGCTCTCAGGTTACATGAAGACAGAACTGAAGAAATGCAGAGGATAGCTGGTGGGGGGAGAGCGCTGTTGATGGAGCGGCCTGATGAAGAAAGCCAATGGATATATGCAGCTTGACGTCTTGTGTAATGCTTCTGTTCAATGTGAAACTAAAACAACGCTGAGGACTTAGCCAAAACAATTATTATTCTTTGAGAACCATGGCTATTATCGCTACTAAAGGAAGTAAAATAATTGTCCACTCTGTAGATGTCCAACGTCCATCTAGCTGGTGTCGCTCAAAGAAAATAGCAATGGCAAGGCATTTATCAACTGGTGTGTTGCAGAATTTTTCCAGCCTTGCTTGAGAGTTCTGCTACTAAGATTGTTTGGTCAGTTGCATCACTACTCACATACCAGTCTTAGTTCAAGAATTTTATGACGATAAGAATCTTAATGGGATGGCAATTGGTTGTACCTGGTCCTTTAATGGTTTGTGTAGGTAGTAATTATTTTCAGAGGACAGATGAAGTATTAGGAGAGCAGCAATAGATGGTAGGTAGACAACATGTTGTCCAGCTCGTCGCACCGAATGAGGCTGCTACTGTATATATATAGACACACTAGAGTGAGGCAAAGCAGAGAGCGAGGAAGTGACTTGCAGTGTTCCCTCTTCCTGTGAATCTCTTGTTCACTAGAGTGAGGCAAAGCAGAGAGCGAGGAGGTGACTTGCAGTGTTCCCTCTTCCTGTGTTTGGGTTCATGAATACTATGGAATTAACATGGATGCCCATCCTTAGATGCGAGTGGGCTTGAGAGGCATCGGGAAGACAAGTTATTCAAATAGTGCTATCCTAGTCAGTAAGCCCCATGAGAAAAGCTCTAGCGCATACCTTTGCACTGATTAGATTAATTTTGTGGAGGAAAAAATTTAGCCAAAGTCCTAGAGTGTTTAGTCATTGAGTACACTATAGAATTAATTTGGTCGTGGGGCAGGCCGTAGGGCTTCGATGAGACGATAGATGTCGATTGAGAAAAGAGGACATGCATCGAATACATGACGATTTAGTCACTAGTTCCTCGTGGGTCCTCGGATAGAGAAGAAGCAAATCAGATACTAAAAGTGCCGTGGTCGATTTCGCTTGATGCCTTTCTGCTGCCGTGTGACGATCGATGGCTGTCGACCGTGCCGACTTGTTGGATGGAGCCTCATGTGGTTGCTTGATGCCGAGCGATGGCCACCCTTGATGCCACGTGCTGGCCACACTTGATGATGTTGCCACGCCGGTGCCGCTCTTGGGAGTCGTCTTCTATTGAGGGTAGCGATTTGGTTTCGAACTCAGAGCTTTAGTACTACTTGTTATAAATTGTACAGGAAAAATATATGATCACAATGATGGGAGACATATATTTAACGTGAAAACCTCTTGAGCAAAAACCATAGATACACAAAGGCTATATCACTGTATAAGAAAATATTTACAACGAATGTCTTTTTACAATACCTCTTGGCCTCGCGTTTAACTCCTAGACTTGGTGTTTTCGTTGCCCATAATCAAAGTGCTTTTGTTAAAGGGCGTTGCATCCAAGATAAATTTCTTCTTGTACAACGATCAGTACGGATGCTCCATCAAAAGAAAAGGCAAGCTATTTTTTGTTCAAGTTGGATATTGCTCATGCATTCGATTCAGTGGCGTGGCCATTCCTTATTGAGGTTCTTCAGTGTTAGCCAGTAATCCTGTGCAAATGCATGCGCGTGTGTGGTGTTTTTTCTTTCTTTGGTTGCAAGTCACCGGAACTGCGCTGCGTTCGTGGAGAGGTGGCGTGCGTGTTCAGGTTAGAGAGGACCGGTTTTTCAGCGCTCAGTTCGCGCATGCAGGGCAGCGGCTAGTGGCTGAAATCGTGTCCAGTTTTGTAGCTAGATCGGTGAGTCAGTTGATGATTTCTCCATGCGCATCTCCGGGCTGGCGAGCAATCTTCGTTCTCTAGGCCGACGGTGGAGGAGGTGCGTGTTGGGAATCACTACAGGAATCCGTATTATTTTCGTCGGCCAAAAACCAACGAAAATACGGGGAAAACCAACGAAAATAGCTATTTTCGTCGTTTTATCGACGAAATAGACCGACGAAATTATGTTGACGAAAATACATGTCCGACTGACGAAAATAGTGGCCATCTCCGCACCCGCTGACGTGGAGTCTGTATTTTCGTCGGCAATTTTCTTCTATTTTCGTCGGTTTAGGCTGACAAAATTACTTTTTTGAATTTAAAAAATATAAAAGCCTTATTTTCGTCGGTTTAGGCCGACGAAAATACTTTTTTAAAATTTTTAAAAAAATATAAAAAACCATGAATTCTCCAAAAAAAAAAGAGAGAAGAAATTGCACAACTATTAAAAATACCAAGTGCAGGCATTGCTATGAAATACTAAGTTCTTTCACATATACTCCCTCCGTTTCTTTTTATAAGGCGTATTTGGTTTCGTTAGGACAAGGTTTTGACCAACAATTACTCTATTAGCATATAATTTTTATGACACAAAATTGATATTAGCAGATTTGTATTCAAAAGTACTTATATATAATTATGATTTTGTATTGCATAAATGATATATTAATGAAGTAATCGTTGGTCAAAGTCTTGTCCTAACGAAACCAAATACGCCTTATAAAAAGAAACGGAGGGAGTACAAATTATCATGCCACATTTCTCAGGTTATGGGGTTCAAAATCAATAAAGCAAGGACTAGGTTGCATTTACAAAATTAAACAAGTCAATTAAAAATGACCCATTTATATAAAGGATCATGGATGAAGACCTGACATATTAGATCCATTATCAGGAGAGGTAGAAATATTGACTCGCTTCTTGAATTTACGAAAAAACCTTTTGATAATAGACATACTTCAATAATGGTGAGCAATGCCTCTTTATTTGCCCTCATGACAGAGAGTTTTCTCACAACATCTTCTAAATACACCTTCAATGCCAGTAACACCCATGCCATCTATAATGTCCCTCGTCAGCCGAAATGGAACCTACAAGTAGAGGTATAAACTTAATTCAGGTTGTTACAAAAGAAAAATAAAAGGCAAAAGAACCTGCATACAATGGAAGTAACTAGCTAGCTAACATTACGCAAATTCAGAAATAGACAATATGATGCATCAATCACATACCCGTTCAAGCGTTTTAAGCACGAGACCTTGTTCAAATGCAACACCAAGATCAATGTGCACAACCTCAGCTGTGTCTTGATCAATGAGAATATTCATGGAATGACGATCTCCAAGACCCACAATATATCCTACCTGAACCCACAAAATTAATAGCCAGCACATGTTGATTAACTGAATGCATTCCTCGGTAATCAGTATAGACCAAGACAAACATGTTCTGTTACATGTTGATTAACTAAAAGAAATTACCATTGAACTCGCTGCCACACTTCTTGTGTAAGCAAGTCTACTTTGGAACCAATCTGCAGGCTGCAAGAACCTCTCAAGAAAGAAGTGGTGCATCAAAGGCTTGGTTATTACAGAACAAGGGAAAAGAGAGAAGCAAAATAAAAAGATTGCTTTTCCTGCATTCTTGAATCTGTTTACATATTTGATCTATCAGAAAATGAAAATAAAAGATCAACAAAAGACCTAAAGTTGTTGCACACTTTGAGAAACGCCCTCTTCTTGTCTTTTTCCTACAAAACACTCATCATGGTTTACTATAAAATATAAAAATAAAAGCTGCACATGTGAACATACACTCATCATGTACTGTCTGCATTGAAGAAATGTCCAGTCTCCAGTTCCATATCGTCCATGTGCTCCATCACTTCTAGTGTTGTAGGTACAAACCAATGGAATGAAGTCTTGTAAATATAAAGCATTCAGAATGTAGTTTACATATAATAAGTGGAATCAAGCAAGCAAAGTACCTCCCTAAGAGATATTCACCAAGCGGAACAGTCCCATTTACCCATCCAACAACACCAGCACTTGTAAACTTAGTTGGCTCCATGCTCCGCTGCCTTGTCTTGTCTTGATTTGCTAGCTGCAATCTTGTTAATTAAATGGTTAATGCTTGATGTATTATTTGTTCTGAAACAGTCGACGTCACATCCGCTGAAAATGCTGGTCAGTGCAGTCTTATCTGACAAGAGAACCGATGAAGTTCTGTATGTAGGCCAATCTGCTTCCCCATTTTTTTGTAAGCTGTTTACCAGTTCAATGGAATACAGGCCAATTGGATTACCTTTTTCATGTGATTACCGGTTCCATCAAGTTTCTATTTTGTTGTTTGTATGCAGCTCCTAGAGTCCATGATGAGTAGGCTCGTTGAGGAATTCAATAATCGCTTGAGTAACCAAAATAAATTGGTATGTTGGGTATCGTATTTCTAACCTGTTGTTTTTGGAATCGTTATGTACTGACATTTGGCAATATGTAGAGCTTGCACTTGGTAATATAATAATAAAATTTCAACCCATTGGGACAGGTGAAAGCGGCTCTAAAAAATGGTACAGACTACAGATAGCACCAAATCCTTCTCGAAATCAAAGGCTCTGGTTGAGTCCTCTCCTAATCCAAGTGAGAGAAGGCAAGCTATGAATTGCTCCTATTTATGCTTCAATGTTGTTTCTATTTCTATATTTCCAATCTTGTAGGTAGTAGTAGATTTAGTTTCCCAAAGCATGACTGCACCAGTACATTCAAAAAATATGGTAAGGAGGCAGAAGGCATGACTTACATTTCTCAACTTCCTATGGGTGAATAACATAAAAGATGCAAAATTCAAAGGGTGTGAACTCTCCGTCTTTTTCGTTTGTGTTTCTTAATATAACAGTAACAACCTTATGATAACCCTTCACTTTGACCTTCATTATATGGTTAAAAAGATATTTCTGCAAAATGATTGTCATTGCTATGGACACGTTCTGTTATTTTCTGTCATCAATTTTGTGTGACAACAAAATTATTGTTTCATGACTTACCATTATAATATTCTTGGCGTAGCGAAGCTTGGTTTCATGAATCTTTGAGTTGCTATTTCATGAACAAAGTTTCCTTCATTCACTCATCGGCTGAGAGGTATGCTCTCTAATAGTGCTTATTACCACTGTTTGCAGAATGCAAATACTAATTAACACTTCTTCCTCCTTTAAATTTTAGTTGATAATTTTAAAACTCAAAACATTGGGCCATCATGAATTCTTAGTGCTTAGCTTAACTGACGAGCTTATACTTAACGGGTCATGCATATTTGTCATTACCAATGATTTCAGGCTACTCAGCATTTTGCTGATTAATTAGTGAGCTTGGGGTAGTTGAAGCACATTTTATCAGACATCAATATAAATATGATTACAGGGCAAAAAAAAGATGGTAAGGAGTTTGTTAGGTCTGCAACAAGCAAAGTTGCTTCATGTCTCACTAAGCATGCTATATACAACTTCTCTACACGGAAAAAACAGACAGCCAGATTGCCTACCTTAAACTCCACGGCTCCACCTTTCTTTGAAACAACCAAAACAAACAAGCCAACTGAAATGTTCCTTGTATAATTGAATCCCATCCACTGCTTCATTCATGTTGAGTCATCTTTCCCCCCTTAGCTCTAGATTAGTTCACATCTAAGATACTGTCTGTTCTTCGGTTTCATCTTCCATTTGATTCTTTCTCAATAATTGAGTTCTTCACAGCATCTTTTTTTATGCTCACCGGTTTTCAAATTGTGTTGGTTTAGATTTGGAGTGAAGGTTCCAGGCACTGTTTTGGCAAAATGATTATTGGGGCTGGCTGTTTTGATGATTCCAATGATCATAGCCTCATGGCAGGATCTTTGATCCATGACTCAACTCAAGCTCCTCAATGCACTGAAAATACAAATATTGATCTACAGAAATTCAGAGTGCCCTCCTTTTCCACAGAAGAATTGCCCAATCCAACCACTATTTCCTATGAAGCTGCAAGAGCGATCAATCACCTTCAGCATCAACTGGGAATTGATTTGGAGCAAGAGGTCCCCCCAGTAGAAACTGCAAACTGGGATCCTGCTATCTGCACTACCCAAGATCACATAATCAACTTTCAGTTTAGTGAAGATCCACAGAACATATTGGTGGAACAACAGATCCAACAGTATGATGCTGCACTTAATCCAAATGGTGTTTACACACCTGACGGATGATATGGAAGGATGGAGAGTTTTTACCATTCTTCCTAGGAACTATAAGTAGGGGTGGAATTTTAGCTCAAGGCTCGAGGCTCGGCCGAGCCTACTGGCTGGCTCGCTTGGCCAACGAGCCGAGCCCGAGCCGGCTCGTGAGCGGCTCGTTAGGCTCGACATTCATATAACAGCAGGCTCAATGGTCAATGCTGAATTGCCTTAGAAAAAAATGTAGTCATGTGAGTATGTGACAACAAGGCAGATAGAATTGACAAGAAGTAATTGCATTGCATCTCCACTTGTCACATACAACAGCATATCAAAAAAAGATAAAGCTATGCACCAGATAGACACTGAATGTTATTTCTACCTAGAGATTCATAACTTCTTAACCTTTCAAACTTCTGCAGTTCTGCTTTCAAACATGATGCTAAGGCTTTAGCGATACAAATTGCATAGCCTCATCATACACTGATACACAATTGAAGCATCCAACTCTATATCGACAAAACATATAATTACTGGTTTGGACAAAATCACATTTCGCATCCTCAATGGTCAATGCTGAATTGTTGATGCAACTGAAATCGAATTTGCAAACTATACTCACTGTAGTTTAACTATAATAGCTACTCAGGATCACATTCTCAGAAACACATTCACAGAATCACTCAATCACACAAGTCACATTCACAGAATCACTCAAACACATTCATTGCATCAATTCACAGAATCACAAAACAAAATTCACAAAACTATACTCACTGTAGTTTAACTGAAATCTAATTTGCAGACTATACTCACTCACCGAGTCACTGTAGTTTAACTGAAATCTAATTTGCAGACTATACTCACTCACCGAGCCACTGCATCTGGAGCTGGCGATGGGGGTGCTCGCTTCTTGTTCTGCGGTCGCTCCATGGGGGGAGGCCGGTGACAGGGTGGAGCCGTGGAGGGAGCAGGGAGGCCCAGTGGGAGCCGGCCGGGGGAGGGGTCGTCGGGGCGGGGCAGGGCCGAGGTAGGCGGTGTCGCTGTCGCGGGCTCGCGCCTGGCGCCTGGCGGTCAGGGGCTCAGGGCGAAGAAGCAGAGGCGCAGAGCTGGGCGGGCTGGAGGAGGCGGCAACGTCGCCGTGGCGCAGAGCTGGGCACTGGGCGGGTAGGCCGACGGAGACGGCGTCGTGGATGCCCGGTGACCTCGGTTGCGTCGCGCGACCTTGGCTAGTTGCGGGAGGCAGCGACGGGGCGGATCCGTTGAGGGAGGGCTCCGTCGGCCCGTCAACGGCCGTCGGCCGAACGCCGGATGCCCCCGAGGCCCCGATTGCACGAACCCTAGACCGGCGGCGCCAAAGATTTGGGGAAAATGTCGGGGTGGCGAGTGAAGGAGTCGGGGAAAATGTCGAGGCCCCGTCCCCGATTGCCATTTTGGTGCAGGCTCACGAGCCCAAACGAGCTGGCTCACGGCTCGCCCGAGCCGAGCCTCATTTGTAGCTCGTTTAACACAGCGAGCCGAGCCGAGCTAGGCTCAAAAATTGCCGAGCTCGAACGAGCCGAGCCGAGCCGGGCTCGGTTCGGCTCAATTCCACCCCTAACTATAAGGTACTACCAAATTAATTACTCTTAAATTCTTGGTATCTTTAGTACTTTGTATGTTAAACTTTTAATATTTTTTGGTGCTAGCTCGATAAATAGCTTGATACATTCCCAGAATGGTGCAAGCGATGAGTGAACACATCTCACTGTAGCAAGAATGGAACGGCAAAGCAGAACACGACCAGGCAGCTAGAGAAGTTGCACGCTCCAAGAAACGTGGAGGCATGCTTACATCTGTAGATAGGATACAATTGGTTACATTGTCTGGCTTTTGGTAGTTTATACTAGGCATACATCTTCCTTCATCGAGTACGCTCGTAGGTGGAGTATTATTATGCTATTGTTCCACATAAGGTACATGTCAAGTTTTGCACTACACTAGTAAAGTGCACGTGCGCTGCAACGGAATCCTAAATCTTACAATAAATAGCACTTTCTTTTATAAACACATCAAATGAATCAACTAATCAAGTGACAAATACATGTGTTCCCAGCAAATATCACATTAAGATTGTTTAACGATCTTCGCAGCTGTTTAAATAAAAACATAAGAGGCGTACTGCGCACTTTGTTGTGTGGCTATAATGCTGAAAGGTCTCCCTCTCCCAATTTAGATCCGGGCAAACAAACCATGCAAAAATGCAGATTTTTCTTTAGCTTTTTTATTTCGTCCCCTCCATCATTCATACTTTTATGCACAACTACCAGAGCAATTTCATATTCAGATAGCAGTAGCAATTAACCTGTGGCATACCGTATTTCACATAACAAGCGTTTCTACACAAATTTGCTGATGTCACCTGGTGGCTCAACTCCTTCCAACTGCATAGCCCAGGCAACATAAAATACAGGCACAACACCACATGGGAGCTTTCTGATCTTGTCCCTTGCGAATATCTGCACCTCAACCCTTCTTATGGGTTTAATAAGCACACTGGGATTGAATCAACTACATGTGCACATGCATTATCAAGTTCAGACACAAATAAAGTATCGTTCTAATTACTATTCTACTGATCTATGCATAGGCCAGCTTGGTGTCAAAGCTTGTCAAATAGATGGCGAAAGGCCAACAACGGGTACTGGTAATCCATAGTGAACATATCCTTTGCAACTTTGCCGAATTGCAAGATCATCACATCATGGTTGGATGATGAAGAAGAACCAGAGGACTGGGAAGATTGGGGCTGCTGCTGAGTAGTCTGCGTTGGCTGTGATGGCTCAGAAGCTGCTTCAAAAGCTGGCTACGATGCAGCAGCTATCAGCTGGAAGTCCTTAACTGAAGCCACTATGACACGGCCACGGAAGTTGAGGCACCAGCATTGCAACTGGTCATGCCACCTTGGTGCTTTGTTTTGGAGAACCAAAGGCTTCTCCTTGTCTGCATCATCGCCATCTTGCAGAGTCCCTCCCGCAAACTCAGAGAAGCGGGAACTGCTGAAGTCTATTGACTGATCTGTAATGGAGTACTTGGAGAATGAAGTTGTTGTGCTGCGGAAGGACTCCTCGAATATCCTCGGTAGGAGCTCTTTAGGTTGGCCAGGCTGGGCACAGTGCCATCAGGCTCTACTGCTGATGTTGGGATGAAATGCATAGTGCATTGCATCCACCTTGACCGCCTCCGGGTGTCGAGCACATTCAGCTCATAGTTCACCTGTGCAATGGGGTAACTACCGATCAGAACTTTTGGGGAAACTTTCCTAGAGGAAAACCGACGGTTGGTCCATTATTGTGAGCCAAGTGTCCCAGCATTGTATGGAGGCTGCATGTCATAGATGATAAATTTGGTGCTAAGGAAATTTGACCTGCGGTATCATGATGTACATTAGATACATATGCATGCATTTGTTACCAAAATTATCCAAGTGACAATGGGGGTAAAGGAGGATTGTTGTCAAGGAAACTTTACCTCAACTTTCCAATGTAGACACTACTTGATCGGGAGATATTTTTAGAATCCATAGAAATGATATCTAGTCAGTGTATGTCTTTCGCCGACTCCTTTTAGCTGCCAGTACGAACTTCCCATTCTCATCAAGCACAGCTGCAAGATGCACATAAACTGATTAGTGTGATGTGCATTTTGGTATTACTGTAGTAAAATAATACTACTTAAAGCCCTGCACCAAATCTGCTTACAGATTTGCAAATGTAATTATGACACGGCACACCTCTAGTTGAACCTTAAAATCAGTTTGTATGTAATGAACTGAAGCAAAGAGTAGCAGGCACAAACCATTAAATGGTAGTACTGAATATATATGAATGAATAACTACAATCTTCATATAAAAACATATCACCCAAAATGAGGTGTTTCTTTGGCACCGCATTGTTGTTTTTGTTCTTGTTCTTCAACTTGTATGATTACGTTTTTCCCTCTTCTGAAATGAATTGGTAGAGCTCCTGCCGCTCTTTTCGAAAAAAAAAAAAAACATATCACCTTCAAGGAGGCCATGGAGCTTGTGCATGTTGTTTACAAAATGGTAGAAATGAACTCACAAGCAGAAACATCAGACTCGCCTGACATATGTAGAGCATGATGAAAATAAAATTCTATTCAAGTGTTAATTTAGATGTTTAAAACTGATAGTACTGCTAGGAGTTTTTACACAAGAACAGACCAAAAAAACTGTTTCTTTTAAATGTGAAGACAAATATTTGACAACCTACAAGGGTAAAGGCAAAAAAGTTCCTGTACTTTCCTATTTGTCTGTTCAATGGCCATATCTAATTACCGAGTGTTATAATTTAATGAAAAACTGTTAATTAGGAGATCAATAGGAAAAGTGTAACATAATTATGTAAACATACCAGAGCTGAAGCACAAGTAGACAATTTAACTGATACGAAGACTAAGAGCTCATCTCTTAAATTTTAGCTATAACACACACTGATACGAAGAATAACATCACAAGGAAAAAGGCAAAAAAAGAAATTAGAATTGTCATGAAGTGGCTAGAGAAGAACTGGATATTTGCATTCCACTGTGAAATGCCATTCTTTACAAACAAAAAGAGAAGTAATTGAATAAGGTTGTTTTTGTCACAGCCAATGTTTTTTCTTTCGAAGTAAGCACTAACACAAACAGTGTTCTAAATATTATTCTAATTTTTTAGAATATTGAGCTGATCAAGAAAAATGTACATGTATAGTCACTACAAAGAACTTAAGATTGGATGACAACTACGAAGAAAATCAAACCAGGGTACTACAACTACTACCACCATTCACTGAGTTCAGATTCTATTCTCAGGCCACATTCTCATCTGCAGTCTGCACTGCACATGAGCGCATGCATAACAGAGGAAGTAGAATTTTAGCAATACGCTGTAGCTATTGCAGGATTGCATCAATGAAATACACCGATCATTCATCTACTGCAGATTGTATCAGACAAAAACTCGTCTTAATTTTATTGTTCTTTTACACGCGTACCGTTGTGGTAGCGCAAGGCAGCAGCAACAGTGAGGTCAGGCGAGGCTGTGGGGGATGTAGATGGAGAGCTGTGTCTCATATTGATCCACCCCCATCCATGGCCTCCCGTCGCTGCTCTCGTGCGGCCACTCGTCGAAGAAGAGCCACAGCGTCTTCTGCGAAGGTGGTGGTGGCCATACTCTGTCGTCGCCCCGTAGCATCCCCACCCAACTGCATACATGCACATACCAACCGTTATCTTTGTAATTGTAGTTTGTATGTTATCTTTGTTGTAACAAACATCTCAATCTCAAATTAAAGATCATAGCAGTAGTGGAATGAACTTATACAACTAAATTACTGATGTCATCATCAATTACATGAGTAAAAACACTTGAGCACAAAACATGACTGACGGACAGCAGTACAATAAGAATGCTTTCCTGAAAACGCGATGAGCTTCAATTAGGACTAAGAATGTGAACATGGTTCCAAAAATTACAGTTTTTAAGTTTTGTGAAACTATGAGATAACTTGATTTCTTACATTCATCTGACCTGACTGTATGTGATCATGGTAATAGCACTCGAGCATTGCAATGAAACATGAAATCTTTTGAAGGAAAAGGCAACAAACTTGACATGTATGCAGTGGCCAAAGCAAAGAAAAAATAAATAGATTTGAGGTTGCACATTTCCTGTGTAATCATGCAATTGGAAGGACATTGAAAACTCCATGACCTTCTCTGCAAGATCAGCAGATATCCTTATGTTCAGTGAATCCAACTGTTCTACCGAAGGGGCAAATTGTCAAACATCTACGGTGCAATAGCTTAATGAATCAACTGTATAAGAATAACAGCAAATCATCAAATACTCCACTTGAGCCATCGTTTTAGAGCTTGCACCGGCCATGTCGTCACCCTTGCCATCGGAGAAGGCTAGCACCTGCAAAGCAGATCGTGGAGGTGGAGGAAGCTACCTTACTAGCGTCCATTTAACATCGCCCATGAGATTGAAGCTCAATCCTTGTTGTCACCAGGGCCATGCTTCATGCTTGTCCCTCATTCTTAGCAATCAGTGAGATGAGAAAGAAATAGTATCAAGCCCAGGCACATCAACAAGACGAAAACAAGAATAAAATGGAGAATCTAATTTATGGCCCTTACCTAGCAGCAAATGTACATGGAGATAAGGCGACCACGATAGGACGTTCACCGCCAGGCTGCACTTGGATTAATTTCATGAGCCCTAGCATGTGAATTAGCCCTTCCCAATATCTCCTGTTTGTGTAATCAATAAAAACATAACAGAGGGGGATGATATGTTATCAAATAAGCAATAATTGAGTGTATATCACTGAAATTCAAGTAGTTAACCAACAGCTACTCTAGAAAATAGGTCACCAGCCAAAGCATGTATATATATGTTAATAATCCAGACAAAATAACCATTTTTGATTGCTCATGTCGCTTTCATTACTGCACCAAGTTAATGTCCTGTGTAACTGGGTTATATCCTATTGACATACATAATATCTGTTACTCTGGAATGTACTCATTCACAAGGGATACAAAAACAACTTCTGGCAAACATGATTGGTCATAGCTCAGAATGCTTGTATATGTGGTAATCACAAGAACCCTCAATAAAGGAGCTGTATTTGAACATTGTAATGGAAGTAGCATTCAGAGAGAACTTCAGATAGAATACCTAAACAATATCTTCTCCCTTGATAACTCGCCCAAACACAACAAGCTTGTCATTCAAATCAGGAATTGGAGCAGTTGTGATAAATAGATCAAACCTTTATTATTAGGATTCTTTGTAGCCCCAACCATGAATGCCTCATGCTTTGGACTGCAAAAACATAGAAATTTTGGTAGTGTTAAGAAAACTACAATTGCCAAAAATCAGGTCCGCCATAACCAAGAGTCCGAGGGAATTTAAATTTGCACTATTTTTATAGCAATATTTGCACTATTTTGGAGTCAAACCTGAGAGCATTTTCTCCACTGGCTTTGGCCTTCAGTATCCATTATTGGGCAGATCCATTGAATCGAAATCACCTCCTTGAATTACAAATAATTTCTTCAATAATTTCTTATTAGAACTTATGTGCCATGATGCAAGATGAAGGACACGATCTTATTTTTCGAGCTGGTGTCTCACCTCCAGATCCGGCATCCGGCATCCCCCTGCTTTCATCGCCTTCGCCTGTCGCCTCCCCCAACCGCGCCAGTCGCCATGGAGCCCGCCTAGGCCCCCCTCCCGGTGCGCCGTCACCTCCTCCAGATCCACCGCGAAACATCCATGAGTACGGCGGGGAGCGGTAGAGGAAGAAGTCGTAGAGGAACCGGCCCTGGGGCGTGAACAACGCGGCGTAGGCGCGGGGGCCGGTGCCCACACGGAGGCATTGGGCGTGGGCGTGTACCACGGTTGGGATGAGCCGGCAGAAGAGGAGAAGACGGGTCTAAGGCTAGCACCTGGTCGACGCGATACCACCACCGGAACTCGGCCTCGAGCCGGTTGCGGAGGATGTTATAGAGCAGCATCGGGTACACCAGGACCCTCGCGTGTCTGGCGGTGGTGCGCTTGAAGACGACGGGGGCGTGGCCCTCACGGTGGAGCACCCGCGCTGCCACCAGGCCAGCCATGCCCACGCCGACAACGGGAGGTGGAAGGACAGGGCGCGATGGAGTCGAGGGAGAGAGCAGTTCACCCTCTCTACCCCCACATCTCCCTTGGCTAGCGCCACGAGCGACAGTTCTGGAGAGGAGGCGCGACGGGACCCAATAGCTGAGTTGGACGATCCAGTAGGGAGGGGGTAAACTCCTCCTTTTATTAGTTTATTATTATTATTATATTATTATTATTATTAGTTTAGAAAATGCCAAGCTTTGATAGTTCCTTCAGATTATGGCCATGTTTCGATTAGGAGTTGAGACCCATTGCCGTAAAACGGTGAGCTGTTGTGTCATTGCATATTTGAAATTCATTGTAACGTACGGGCATTCTACTAGTATTCTAATCATGATGACTCGGGAGTATAATTTCTTACAGTTGTTGCTTCGCACCTGTCAAGAAAATAGTATGGTTATAAAAACGTATCAATAAGCTATGCTCGTAAAGGGCGAGCATGGAGGGACGCGTTAGATTGTCAGACTACCTCGATAAGAATCGAGCATGGAAGACATGCTATGCCCGTAGGAACGGACAAGCGTGAATAGACTCATAAGGATCGAGCATGGAGGGATAGGCATACCCAGTTTCTAAATTTCGGATATGCATGACCGAAATTTAAAATTCTAGATATGATAGAGTTTTTTATAAATACACAGAAATATTATTTGTTTTATAAATATGGATTGAATTTGGTATCAAATACAAAAATTTCTCCCGTAAGAACAGACAAACGAGCACAGATAGGTATATTCATTGATTATTCTTGTAGGAATGAGCATGCAGGAAAGTACTATGCCTGTTGGGATGGGCACGCATTATCAAGCTATGCTCGTAGGAAACGAGCATGGAGGAGTCAAATCTACTGAGGACGTCGAAATAAGCGTAATATTTTAATTCTAGATTTTACAAGGAGGTAAATATTATAAATAAATTGTGATGCACAGAGTGTTCCTAACAACAGGTGACACATTGTATTTTCAAACATATTTACCTAAGAAATAGAGTTGAACGATCACGAACGATTTACTTTTGGGCTTGATGAAGAACGGAACATGCACAGAGAAGGTCGTGGAAGAAGTTGACATCGAGGAAGCAGCGCAGAAACGGTCACGCAGATGCACTGCCCAGAAACTTTATTGCCGTCCCGTGTAGGTGAACTCTGCGGCAACGGCTCGGAGATACCGCTCACCCTCTTTCACGGTGCACGCCGAGTAGGAAGGCTGGCGCGGTCCAGCTGCTTAACACCTCAGTACAGCTCTCGTAGGAGGAAGAAAGTGTGGAGTCAAAAAATTCGGTACTCTGGACGTCTCCAGGTCTTATATGGACTCTCTAACCAGTAACTGACCACATTACTCACTAGTAACTTGCAGTATTACGTACTGGTAACTGACCGAATTAAACAGACTTAATGCACTGGTAACTGCTAATTCAAATCAAAATAAGGTAATTATTCAGTCTCCTGATCAGTACAGAAAGCTAGATATTTGCTTGATTCAGCAAAATAAAAGGTTCAATTTGAGTGTTTGGAGACGAGTTGGGCGTGAATCGGTCGCAAGTCATAAGTCAGCCGATTATTCAAGCGAAAATATGAGAATGCGCGCACTATAAAAGGTACTAAACCATACAAGTTTTACAATTAAATAAGAAATAGGTCAATTTCAACAGAGGATAGACACATGTTTGATAAATTGTGCTCATAATGAATAAGCACGGATGGATATGCTATATCCTTAGCATGTACAGCGGCATTTATTAGGTCGTCTATTAGCTGCCAGGTCACCGCCAGGATCCTACGTGGACGGAAGTAAATGAGGAGGGAGAACGAAGTCGTCGTCTCGCGAGGCGACAGCGTCGGCTCGTGCTCCCAGATTTCGTCGCCGGCAGAGTTCCCGTTGTACGGGGCGTTCCGAGTCGTCGACGAGGGCGATTGATCTGGTGCGGCGCGCGAGGAGCCAGCGATGGCGGGTAAGTTTGGCGCAATTATTTTCCCCTTGCGCCAATTTTTTTCCCCAACCGGCGCGACATTATCCGAAGTCCAAGCACCGTCTCACGATTTTCCCCTCCCGTCTTCTCCAAAATCCTCTTTCGATGGATTCGGCGGCGGCGCAGGGAAGGAATGGTGCGGCAGCGGCGCCTTTCGTGCTGGATCTGGCGGCAACGCAACAGCTTCTCAATGCGGCGGCGGCGCGGAAGCAGATGGGGCCAGCTCCGGCGGCAAAGAAGATGGGAGCGGCGGCGACGGGCAAGAAGATGGGTTCAGAGGCTGGGAAGGAAGACGGCGCGACTGAGGCACGCCTGCGAGGGGGCGCGGCGTTGGGCCGCCAGCGTACGGCCGTGGCGGTGGCCCCCGAGAAGAACGGAACAGCGGGGGCGTGGTTGAAGCGGAAAGGCGCGGCGGCGGTGGCTCACGCATCCTCGGACGGGATCGGAGAATTCAACCAGAGCTTCATGGGCGGATCTGCACAATCTTCACCGACATCCCCTCCATGGATGCGTGCTCAATCCTCGGACCCGGTAGCCTGGTATATTGCTTCTTTCTTAAAATTAGTTTTCTTGGAGTTTAAGTTCAGATTCAGAGTTTAAGTTCGTCACTTTTCTTTTCAATTTTCACTACAATCTGTTTTTAGATGAATTCCTTGCATGCCACTAGAATTTTGGGCAATCCCTAAATGTGACAAGGAATTCCACGTTTGGTGAAGTTAGCACTGCTAGCTGCTAGTTTTAAGCCTACAGACTTTTAAGCCAACAGTGAAGGCGTTTAGTTTGTAACCAACACACACACATACTGATGATTTGCTTTTTCTGCCCCAACCTGCATGCGTGTGGAAGGAGTAGAAGATGGCGATGCCCCAACCTAGTAGTAGATCAGGACGTTCTGGAGCGGATCCTGATGCTGCCTTCTTTTGCCTGCTCATGTGAAAGATGCGTTCTGGAGTGGACTTTCCAGGAAGCTAGATCTCCTTTTGCCTGCTCATGTGTGACATTTTTATTATTGATTCAAGAGTTATGTGGCTCATCTAATTTCTCAGTTTTTTCATCTGCAAAGTGGGACAAAGATGAGTGTGAATTGGTCTGAATTTGTGTCAATTGGTGTCAATTGGTCTGAATAGCTGCATTTGGTGTGAACTGGTGTGAACTGGTGTGAATTGGTGCATTATTTGAGTACCCACCATGAATTCTCTTAAATAAGCAACAAAATGGCTACAAAGATCATATGTAATATTTCATCACCATGGAGCAATAAAGGCCTTGCATGAAATAAATAGTACATAGACAGCCTAATAGACAAGCCACTGTACAAGTTGTCTCTTCTGCTGTCTCTGTGCGATCTTCAAAACTCTTGCAGACGGCAGTCGTCTGAACCATTGTACATGCCCTTAGGGGTACGAAATAACTTTAGGAATAATAAATATCTTTATCCCCGTCAGTTAACGTCCGAAGTTTAAGTGAAAAAGGCGATTGGCTTTCCGTGACTATTTATTGACGGATTTCTCTTGAACTTCTTTTAAACATTAGTGTTTGGAAAATTTTACTGTTCTAGCTCGTTTGCTAATTTTTTTTTTTGAATCTAGCCGTTCATCCATGAAAGTTTCAAAAATAGCCTCGTAACAGTAAAATACCGCGCTTCTTGTGTGCTGAATTTTTTTTTATTTTAAATCAGCGGTCGCGCTGGATTTAAAAAAAATTTGTTTTTTTTTTAAATTGCCGTGGTCGCCGCGCGCTGGAATTTTTAAAAAAAAATTGAAATTTTTTATTTTCTAACGGTCCCCGACCGCTGGATTTTAAAAATAAAATTAAATTGCCGCGGCCGTCGACAGCTGAATTTAAAAAAAATGATTTTTTTTATTTCCACTGGTGGAATCTTTTTTTAATACTTTTTTCCACTTTTGCATGTAGCATCAGAATCTTTCTTTTTTACTTTTGCATGCACTCAGCCGGAGGAATCGTCGCAACGCGCGTTGCTTTTTTCCCGAATAACCGAAGTGATAGGAATAATTGACAATCGAATGACCGAATCACCTTGGAATAACTCAATGGCGGTGTGCTCGACGGATTTCACGTAACTAAAGCACTTCCTTAATTGCGTTCGCGTCTGTCTGTGCGCCGAAAGCTCCACTCCCTTAGCGCGATATAAATCCCACCTGCATCCGAGGAGGCGGATGGGCGGGGCGCGAGGGACTTGAGGTAGGGAGTAGTCCAGGGATTGGAGGGGAGAGGAGGGGTGTGAGACCCCGGATCAGCTATCCAGAATCTCCTGTGTATTTCCGTACTAGTCCCAGATCAGTAGCTAGTACACACAATCACAGTGATACATCATTGCCGAACAAAACGAAACTTGTATTATAAATATTCAAGTATGGGCCACATGGCCACTTATTACAATACTCGGTCTAAAGACCGGAAGCAAAGCAGCGGAAACAAAAGCGAAACGGGCAGACGCCAAAACGCCACAGGCGACGACTAGGAACGCGGCTTAGTCCTCCTGGCAGCCTTCCTCGTACTCCTCCGCGTAGAACTCGCCCTCCTCGGTCGCATCTTGAAAATTTTCTGATGAGGACATGTTGGTGTAGCACGTGAGTACACACGTACTCAGCAAGTCTGGGAAAATATGTTTATGTGGGCTTTCCAAAGGAAGCTTAGTAGGGTTCATTTGCAAAAAGCCAAGTTTTATTAAACCATACTTAGGTAATAGCATTTCACAAAGCAACTTTTCGCAATTCTTTTTAATCATTGAATTACATAATATCGTAGTGAGGTTCTATCCACCATCACCGATGTAAACGGCTCTATCCGCCAGATTTTAAAGAATCAGGATTAATCATGTGACTCCATCCGTCAAATACAAACACAGGTTCTTTCCACCGGTTGGCTCTATCCGCCAAATAACATCCGAGAGTTCTAACCACTCCCGAACCCCAAAACAAAACACTTTTCGTTTCGATACCAAAATCAAAATCTACCAATATGAAAGCATTCCTTGCTTTGCCTTTGGCCGTAGGCACGGCTATTCGAATAGTTTTACTCTGCAGAGGTGTACAACTTTACCCACAAGACACGATCATCTCTTAATGCCAAGCTATTAGCACACTTCCTTTGGTGTGCCTACAGAGAGATCATGACAAGGCCGTTACAATGTATCTACCTAACTAGACCCACCCGCCGAGGTTTCACCGCCGTTAGGGTTCCATCCGCCAAGATCTGAAGCCCTCTTGCGCCGTGTGAGAAAAACAACAATTGCCTCCGTCGGCATTCACATTCAACCGAGTGGTGAGTCTAAGCTAGGCTTCTACAAATTAGTTGGCCAGGTCGTACCATTATAGACATGTGGTAGTACGGTTATGCTTAAAATGGCAATCATAAGCGTCGGTCCTTATATGACTTGGGGCGGTACTTGCACAAAAGGATCAAGACTTGATCCGCTCCCACCCGACTTTCCATGCCGCCAAGTCGAAATCATTTTTCCTTTTCTTTCATTTTAGAAAATAGTACCATAATCATAATAATAGCTTTCAAATCACATTTGAAATCATCATTCTGAATAATCCCACCCATGGGTTTCTTTTATCTAAAAGGTCCTAAGCAATTCTATCGCACTAGGTTACAACGGATACCATATAAGCATAAACATGGTATAATCAATGTTCTAGGGTTACAACGGATATGATTAACAATGTCAAGGAGGAATCACCAAATTCGGATTAACTATCACTTATATTTGACATATTTTATTTAAAAGTAGCCATGCAACTTTATAAGCAGATAAAAGCATTTCATAAAATGGGATCAAAATGCGTCAAGGGACTTGCCTTCGTCGCGGGTAGGTCGTAAGACGCAGCAGAATCCGGCGGCGGGAGTCGTGATCGGCGTCGGCCTCGACTACGCGCAAAACGAGGCAATAAATAAATAACAGAAAATAAATAAAATCTAAAAATTACAAAAATAATACTGGCAGGTAGATCTTGATTTTAGATGAATTTAGAAATTTGAATGGGATCAATCGGAGTTCGGACGCAAAAGATATGAGCTTCCGAAGTTTGAATTTCGAATAAATCGAAAACCGGGAATATTCTCGGAATATTCCTCTCGGGTTTGACCGGGTCAACAAGGGCTTTGACTGGCTTTGACTGGGTTGAGTGTATGACGGGTGGGACCCACACGTCATAGAGATGGAGAAAACTTCTCCAAGAAGCTTCACTAGTTCCCAGGAAAAAGAGAGAGAGAGAGAGAGAGAGAGAGAGAGAGAGAGAGCCGGTGGGGGGGGGTGTGGCGGCAGAGGGGTCGCCGGCGAGGGGGGGCTGGGCGGCAGTGGCGCGGTGGCGGGCTTCGGCCGGGCGGGCGGCGACATGGACGCTGAGACGGCGCTGGTGGCCGGCAAGGGCGGCGCATGGGCGACCGGCGGGCATGGCGGCGGCGGCAAGAAAGCCGGGCGGGCAAAGGGCGGCGACGGCGAGGCTCGGCTGGGCGAGGCGGCCGGCCACACACATGCACACACGCACACAGAGAACCCAAAAAAAATGAAAAAGAGCACATCTTCTCCAAAATTCGGATTTTGAGCCCAATTTTGCATGAAATTGACCCAAACAAAAACTAGGATCATCTAGAGAACTCCCTTAAGATCATCTAGGAGGAAGGAATCGAGCCAAAACTCACCGGAGTTGATGAATTCGACGACGAACGGAGTTTCGGCCGGAGTTGGAAAAACGCGAAATTCGTCGCCACCGATTGATGCAACCTAAAATCAACACTTGGGTTAGATGCTAGACCTCCTCACGGTCACAGGGAACCTAAGAATTCGAAGAATGGCTCACCGGAGAAGAAGAACCAACGACGAACGCGAAGAACACCGAAAAAGTGACCCGCGCTCGGTTTTCTTGATCTAGAGAGCAAATGGTGGGGAGATGCAAAGAGAGGCTTACACCACCGGAAAGAGGGCTTTTATACGGTGAGAATGGAGGTGGTGGTGCGGCGTTTGGACGAGAAACGGCCGAGTTATGAGCAATTAAAGCCATTATGACCGTTTTCGGTTTTTGGACGCCCGTACGGATTCAGCGAGTTCTCCGGCGAGAGGTGGTGGGGAATGCGAAGAGGACGACGCTACGGATCCAACGCAACCGGCCGTTCGTCGATTGGAGTTACGTGGAGGAAGTTATGAGCAATTAAAGAGAGCCTCCACCATTGAAGCTTGCTTGGAGCTCCATTGCTCATGCATGGCTAGAGGAAGAAGACAATGAACAGTGCATGACACGTGGCATGACCTCATTGGCCCTCTTTTACGTAAACGGTCCGCCCTAGAGAAAAATTAGGAAAAATGGCCTAAAAATTCCGGAAAAATTCCTAGAGCCATTTTAGAATATTTGGAACTCAATGGAATTGGTTTGATTGAATTTGGATGAAATTTGTGGAATTTAATATTCCGGAGCGAATTGCGGGCATTTAACAAAAGCCGCGCGAGATAAAATAGAAACGGAGGTCCAAAAATTCGGGGATAAATTCCTAAAATCATTTAGGAATATTTGGAACATTTTAAAAGTGGTTTGGAGCTTTTTGGAGCATTTCTGGACTCGGGTGAATTTTCGGGTACCGGCGGAACTGGGAAATCCGATTTTTCGACCGAAAGGGAATTGAATCGCGATTTTGGGTTGGAGTGGATGCCAGGTTAATATAAACACCAATGAAACTCCAACTTTTGAATTTACTTTACTTAAAATAGATTTTTCTTCCAGAAGGCAAAAATGAGGATGTTACAAACCTACCCCCCTTAGAGAGAATCTCGTCCCCGAGATTCCGAAGAAGAAAGAAAGAGGTCTGGAAACTCTGCTCGAAGATCTTCTTCTCGCTCCCAGGTTGCTTCTTTCTCGGAATGATTGCTCCACTGAACTTTGCAAAACTTGATTACCCGGCTTCTAGTTCGGCGTTCCGCTTCATCCAAAATTCTGACAGGAAACTCTGGATATGACAAGTTTTCCTTTAGTTCCAACTCTTCAACTGGTAGCTGATGCTCGGGAACTCTGAGACACTTCTTCAATTGAGATACATGAAAAACATCATGCACCCCTGACAGCTGTGGCGGCAATTCCAACTTATACGCCACTTCTCCTTTTCGGGCCATCACCTTGAACGGTCCGATATAGCGAGGCGCTAACTTCCCACTGACACGAAAGCGCTTCATTCCTTTCAACGGGGATACCTTCAAATACACATGATCACCAGGTAGAAAACTTAAGTCCCGTCGGCGATTGTCTGCATAGCTCTTCTGCCTTGACTGAGCGGTCTTCAGATTCTCACGAATTACCCTGACTTGCTCTTCGGCTTCTTTCAGGATATCAGGTCCAATGATCTGACCACTTTCTGTTTCTTTCCAATGTAAAGGTGTCCTGCACCTTCTTCCGTACAAAGCTTCAAACGGTGCCATCTTCAAACTGGCCTGATAACTGTTGTTGTAAGCAAACTCTGCATACGGCAAATTCTGGTCCCACGAACCTTTGTATGTTAAAGCGCAGGCTCTCAACATGTCTTCTAGGATCTGATTAATTCTTTCCGTCTGGCCATCCGTCTGAGGATGATACGCAGCGATCTTGAAATTCAGGTTGGTGCCCAACACTTCATGCAACTTCTGCCAAAATCTTGAGGTAAACTGGGAACCTCGATCGGATACAATCTTCTTGGGCACACCGTGCAAACATACTATCTTGGCCATATAAAGTTCTGCTAACTTATCACCAGCATACGTTGTCTTCACAGGAATGAAATGAGCCACCTTAGTTAATCTGTCCACAATCACCCAAATGGAATCATAACCGGATTTAGTTTTGGGTAACCTGATTATAAAATCCATCCCAACTTCTTCCCATTTCCAAACAGGCACTTGCAAGGGCTGCAACAGCACGGCCGGGTCTCTCGATGCTCGCTTTAACCAATTGGCACACATCACAACGTGCCACGAAGTCGACGTCTTTCTTCATATTGGACCACCAATACTTCTCTTTCAACTCTGCATACATTTTGGTACCTCCAGGGTGAATGGAGTATACCGAATCATGAGCTTCCTTCAAGACCACATTCTTGATTTCTTCTTGGTTAGGGACCACTATTCTTTTCCCAAACCAAACCGTCCCCTTGGTCATCTACAAGAAATCCAGGGTGTTTTCCTTTCTTCAGGCCCTTCTTTAGGTCGGCAATACCCTTATCATCCTTTTGAGCCTCCCGAATCTGATCTTCTAAGGTTGATTTGACCTCCAAATTATAAATGCACCCTTCTTTTACCAACTCCAGGTTAAGGCGCCGGAATTCCTCGTGAAGCGCTGGTTGACTTTCCTGACCCATAACGTTGTTGTAGTGAGCTTTCCTGCTCAAGGCATCCGCAACAACATTCGCCTTTCCAGGGTGGTAGTGAATTCCAACATTATAATCCTTCACCAGCTCCAACCATCTTCTCTGTCTCAGGTTGAGATCAGCCGAGTGAAGATATATTTCAAGCTTTTATGATCCGTATAAATCTCACATCACATTTGCCGATCAAGTAATGCCTCCATATCTTGAGCGCATGCACAACTGCGGCTAACTCCAAGTCATGATAGGATAGTTTTCTTCATGAGGTCGCAGTTGTCGTGAAGCATAGGCTATTACCTTTCCTTCTTGCATCAAAACACATCCAAGCCCTTGTTTTGACGCATCACAATACACCTCAAAGTCCTTGTGAATATCCGGCAACACAAGCACTGGGGCTGAGGTTAATCTCTTTTTCAACTCCTGAAAACTCGCCGCAAGCTTTAGTCCATTCAAACTTCTTTTCCTTCTTCAGAAGCTGAGTAAGAGGTCTGGCTATCTTCGAGAAACCTTCAATGAATCTCCGATAATAACCAGCTAATCCAAGAAAACTTCGGATCTCCGGGACTGACTTGGGTTGTGTCCAATCCAATACATCTCTCACTTTCGCTGGATCTACTGCTACTCCTGCAGCAGAAATGATATGACCTAGGAAAGATACCTCTTTCAACCAGAAGTCACACTTACTAAACTTAGCATACAACTGATGCTCTCTTAGGGTTTCCAAGACTATCCGCAGATGATCCTCATGCTCTTTTCTGCTCTTGGAATAGACAAGAATGTCGTCGATGAAGACTACGACGAACTTGTCTAAATATTCCATAAACACCTTGTTCATCAGATTCATGAAGTAAGAAGGAGCATTGGTTAATCCAAAAGACATGACTGTGAACTCATACAGTCCATATCTGGTGGTGAAGGCTGTTTTCGGAATATCTTCCTTTCTTATCTTCAGCTGGTGATATCCCGACCGCAGATCTATCTTGGAGAAAACTTGAGCTCCCTTCAACTGATCAAACAGGTCATCAATCCGAGGCAATGGATACTTGTTCTTGATCGTGACCTCATTCAAAGACCTGTAGTCTATGCACATCCTCAGACTACCATCTTTCTTCGACACGAATATTACCGGCGATCCCCAAGGCGACGAACTGGGCCTGATGAATCCTTTCTCTTGCAGTTCTTCAATCTGCTTCTTCATCTCAACCAACTCATTGGACGGCAGTCGGTAAGGCCTCTTCGAGATTGGAGCGGTACCTGGTACGAGCTCAATCACAAACTCCACATCTCGCTCCGGTGGCATACCCGGCAAATCGTCCGGGAAGACATCCGGGTACTCCTTGACTATCGGGACCTTTTCCAATGAGGTACCTTTCAACCGGTTCAGGGTGCTACCCCCCTTAGAGGAAAACTCAGAGGAAAACTCCACTTTAACTCCCTCAGGACTGGTAAGCAAGATAGCTCTACTGGCACAGTCTATCTGACCCTTATACTTGGTTAACCAATCCATCCCCAGGATGACTTCTATACCCTTAGTATCCAATAATATTAAGTTTGCTAGGAACTTTACTCCTTTTATTACTATATCCATCTTAGGACACACAGCAGTTGTTTTCATTTCTTTTCCAGGGGATTGTACTAACAAGGGGTTTCTTAACTGTATAGTGTTCCAGTTATGCTTTTTAACCAAGTACTCCGAAATAAATGAATGAGTTGCCCCAGAATCAAACAGAATCAAGGTGCATCGAGTTGACAACGAACGTACCGTAAACCACTTCTGGTGCCTCCTGAGCCTCTTCCGCCGTGATGTGGTTCACGCGACCCCTTCCCGCTGTCCTTGGCGTGCGCGGGGTCTGCGGGGTTCCTCTTCCTTGAGCTGGCGCTGGCGCACGTGCTGGCGTCGACCCCAGGTTGAACCTCACTGGGCTGACGGGCTGACGCTTGTGAGGGCAGTTGTTGGCGTAGTGCCCCATCTCCCTGCAGTGGAAGCACTGCACTCCTGCCATAGCCGTGTTGCTCTTCTGAGCTTGAGCTCCTACATTGCCGGTAGGGGCTTGTCCAGTTGGGCGCGGGGTGGACATTGGGGTCCTGGGGGTGTTGGACGCTGCTGGCCTGCTGGGCTGCTGCGGCTGGAAGGTGCGGGGCCTGGAGCTGCTGGCACCGCGTTGATTTTGGAACATCATCTTTCTCTTCCGGGTCTCGAACAGCTGGCGCTGGGCGTCTTCCTGAATCAGCGCCTTATTAACCATATGCTGGAACGACGGGTAGTCGCTAGACACTAGCTGCACCTTCAAGTTTGAGTCCATGCCCTCCATAAAGCGCCAGATCTTGGCCTCATCCGTCGCGACGTCGGCGGCCGCATAGCGGGATAGCTGAGTAAACCGGTTAAGGTACTCTGAGATGGACAAATTCCCTTGTTGAAGCCTATGAAACTCACGACGCTTTATTTCCATGACTCCCCTTGGGATATGGGTGGCTCTGAAGTTTTCCACGAACTCATTCCATGGAATGTTCTGTGGGTCAGCGTGTGCAGCACAATAATTCTCCCACCAGTTGGCTGCCGTGCCTTTAAGCTGATAGGAAGCAAAATGCACGCTCTCAAGGTCATCGCACTGAGCCAAGTGAAGCTTGCGCTCAATCTCCTTGAGCGATCGTGCTCGCCTCTAGCGGGTCTCCGCACTCAAAGAAAAGTCGGGGGTCGCGTCCTCATGAACTCCCCAAACTTCGATGGGGGCGGTTGAACTGGAGCTGGTGCTGCTGCGGCTTGCGGTTGGTTCAGGACGTTCTGAGCTAACGCCTGAAGGAGTTGAATCTGCATCGCCATCATCTGCTCCAGATTAGGCGGCTGAGCTGGGGGTGGGGGCGGCGGCGGATCAAACTGCGCTGCCGGTTGCTGAACTTGCTCTGGTCCTTGCGGCTGAGGGGGCTCCACGAACTCTTCCTCATGAAAGTGCACCGGTCCACGGGCACGTCCACGGCCTCTACCACGGCCTGCGGGCCTTCCACGACCACGACCACGTCCAACGTTCTCCATCTGCAATAAGGCGGTCAAGAGAAAGGAAAGAGGGAACAGCACAGGTAAGCAACAGGGGATTAAACCACATCCTCCACCGCAAGAGCACAACCACAAAAGCACACGACAGAAGGGAAAACCAACTGAACTTCCATTAAAACAAAATAGTTTGGAGGTGGCTGTATCACAACTGCCTAAGGGCACGACTGATCCCAACCAACCCTTATTTATCGTTCTAATACGATCACAGAACAAAGTAAAGGTCCTTCAGGCTAAACAACTAGTCACTAGCATCACTCGCAGAACCACGCGGGGATGGGTCCTCCTCCTCCTCCTCGCCTCTGCCGCGGGAAGGCGGCACCGCCGAAGGTCCTGCTCCTCCGGAAGCGGTCAAGAACCCCAATGATCGGGCCGGATCGACGGCGCGCTGGCAACGAAGCCTCGCACTCGATGACGCTTGGCGGACGGAGCATCCATCGGTATGTCGCGGATCGGCGGGTACTGAACCGGCCGGTGGCGGTGGCGGGCGCCCCGCCTCTCCTTCTCGAGCCGACGGATCCTCTCCCTTGCGGCCGCCAGGTCCCGACGCTCTGCATCTCGTCGGTCAACCGCGACGTAGGCGTCGTCGAGCCTGAATGAGTGACCCTGGTGCACCACGGTCGGGTCACCTCCGATCCAAACTCCGAACAGTGTACATTCCCCGAATCGAAAACGGGAAACAAGCGTGACGGGGTGTCCTCCAAGCGATCGCGGTAGCTATGCCCCAACATGAGGATAGCCTTTACGCCGCTGGCCCCGCAAAGCGCACGCCGTAATCGACCGCTCGGTGAAGTAGAAGGGTCGGTCCTCCTCGCGAACCCTCGCTTCGCGAAGACCAAAGGCGGACTCGCCACAAGTCTGGCTAAGACCAGTAATAAGCGGTACCGATACTCGGGGCGATGGGGAAACCCCAACTCCTGCGGCATCGGCGGCTCCTCGCATGAAGCCTCGATCACGGCGGCAAAGGTGGTGGTAACCGGCATCTACAAATTTTGAAACCAAGGTGGGATTAGTCACAAATTTTAACAAAGGACAAGACACGAGTAAGACACTAAGACAGTAGAGATAGAAGCAAAGAAACTTAACTTTTTGTAAATACATTTTTATAAAAATATAAGTCCTTAAGGCTTTGCCATGCTAACTAGGTCACGCCCTGATCGTCTGTGCTCGATACCACATTGTGAGACCGGATCAGATATCCAGTATCTCATGTGTATTTCCTTACTAGTCCCAGATCAGTAGCTAGTACACACAGTCACAGTGATACATCATTGCCGATCAAAACGAAACTTGTATTATAAATATTCAAGTATGGGCCACATGGCCACTTATTACAATACTCGGTCTAAAGACCTAAGCAAAGCAATGAAACAAAAGCGAAAGCGGGCAGACGCCAAACGCCACAGCGACGACTAGGAACGCGGCTTAGTCCTCTGGCAGCCTTCCTCGTACTCCTCACAGAGAACTCGCCCTCCTCGGTCGCATCTTGAAAATTTTCTGATGAGGACATGTTGGTGTAGCACGTGAGTACACACGTACTCAGCAAGTCTGGGAAAATATGTTTATGTGGGCTTTCCAAAGGAAGCTTAGTAGGGTTCATTTGCAAAAAGCCAAGTTTTATTAAACCATACTTAGGTAATAGCATTTCACAAAGCAACTTTTCGCAATTCTTTTTAATCATTGAATTACATAATATCGTAGTGAGGTTCTATCCACCATCACCGATGTAAACGGCTCTATCCGCCAGATTTTAAAGAATCAGGATTAATCATGTGACTCCATCCGTCAAATACAAACACAGGTTCTTTCCACCCGGTTGGTTCTATCCGCCAAATAACATCCGAGAGTTCTAACCACTCCCGAACCCCAAAACAAAACACTTTTCAGTTTTCGATACCAAAATCAAAATCTACCAATATGAAAGCATTCCTTGCTTTGCCTTTGACCGTAGGCACGGCTATTCGAATAGTTTTACTCACAGAGGTGTACAACTTTACCCACAAGACACGATCATCTCTTAATGCCAAGCTATTAGCACACTTCCTTTGGTGTGCCTACAGAGAGATCATGACAAGGCCGTTACAATGTATCTACCTAACTAGACCCACCACCGAGGTTTCACCGTTAGGGTTCCATCCGCCAAAGATCTGAAGCCCTCTTGCGCCGTGTGAGAAAAACAACAATTGCCTCCGTCCGGCATTCACATTCAACCGAGTGGTGAGTCTAAGCTAGGCTTCTACAAATTAGTTGGCCAGGTCGTACCATTATAGACATGTGGTAGTACGGTTATGCTTAAAATGGCAATCATAAGCGTCGGTCCTTATATGACTTGGGGCGGTACTTGCACAAAAGGATCAAGACTTGATCCGCTCCCACCCGACTTTCCATGCCGCCCAAGTCGAAATCATTTTTCCTTTTCTTTCATTTTAGAAAATAGTACCATAATCATAATAATAGCTTTCAAATCACATTTGAAATCATCATTTCTGAATAATCCCACCCATGGGTTTCTTTTATCTAAAAGGTCCTAAGCAATTCTATCGCACTAGGTTACAACGGATACCATATAAGCATAAACATGGT
Source organism: Rhipidocladum racemiflorum (assembly GCA_036346355.1). Classification (NCBI taxonomy): domain Eukaryota; kingdom Viridiplantae; phylum Streptophyta; class Magnoliopsida; order Poales; family Poaceae; genus Rhipidocladum; species Rhipidocladum racemiflorum. The sequence continues at coordinate 27,823,464 of CM070592.1, forward strand.
ATAATCAATGTTCTAGGGTTACAACGGATATGATTAACAATGTCAAGGAGGAATCACCAAATTCGGATTAACTATCACTTATATTTGACATATTTTATTTAAAAGTAGCCATGCAACTTTATAAACAGATAAAAAGCATTTCATAAAATGGGATCAAAATGCGTCAAGGGACTTGCCTTCTGTCGCGGGTAGGTCGTCGTACGCAGCAGAACCGGCGGCGGGGTCGGCGGTCGCGTCGGCGCTCTCGACTACGCGCAAAACGAGGCAATAAATAAATAACAGAAAATAAATAAAATCTAAAAATTACAAAAATAATACTGGCAGGTAGATCTTGATTTTAGATGAATTTAGAAATTTGAATGGGATCAATCGGAGTTCGGACGCAAAAGATATGAGCTTCCGAAGTTTGAATTTCGAATAAATCGAAAACCGAATATTCTCGAATATTCCTCTCGGGTTTGACCGGGTCAACAAGGGCTTTGACTGGCTTTGACTGGTTGAGTGTATGACGGTGGGACCCACACGTCATAGAGATGGAGAAAACTTCTCCAAGAAGCTTCACTAGTTCCCGTGAAAAGAGAGAGAGAGAGAGAGAGAGAGAGAGAGAGCCGGGGGGGTGTGGCCTTAGCGGGTAGGGGTCGCCGCGGCGAGGGGGTCGCCGCAGGGCAGTATGCTCGGCCGGTGGCGGGCGGGGCAAGGCTGGACGCGCAGACGGGCACACAGTGGCGGCATCGGCGGGCGAAGTGGGCTGGCCATACGCGCAAGGGCGGCGGCGCGAAAGGGCCATGGCGGGTAAAGCGGCGGCGACGGGCGAGGCTCGGGCTGACGGCGAGGCTCGCTGGCGAGGATGCGGCCACACACATGCACACACGCACACAGAGAACCCAAAAAAATGAAAAAGAGCACATCTTCTCCAAAATTGATTTGAGCCCAATTTTGCATGAAATTGACCCAAACAAAAACTAGATCATCTAGAGAACTCCTTAAGATCATCTAGGAGGAAGGAATCGAGCTAAAACTCACCGGAGTTGATGAATTCGACGACTAACTGAGTTTCGGCCGAGTTGAAAAACGCCAAATTGGTCGCCACCGATTGATGCAACCTAAAATCAACACTTGGTTAGATGCTAGACCTCTCACGGTCACAGGGAACCTAAGAATTCGAAGAATGGCTCACCGGAGAAGAAGAACCAACGATTTAACGCCGAAGAACACCTAAAAGTGACCCGCGCCGCTTTTCTTGATCTAGAGAGCAAATGGTGGGGAGATGCAAAGAGAGGCTTACACCACCGGAAAAAGAGGGCTTTTATACGGTGAGAATGGGAGGTGGTGGTGCGGCGTTGGGACGAGAAACGCCGAGTTATGAGCACAATTAAAGCCATTATGACCGCTGGTTTTTTTGGACGCCCAGACGGATTCTGCCGAGTTCTCCGGCGAGGTGGTGGGGAATGCAAGAGGACGACGCTTGATCCAACGCAACCGGCCGCTCGCCGATTGGGAGTTACGTGGAGGAAGTTATGAGCAATTAAAGAGAGCCCCACCATTGAAGCTTGCTTGGAGCTCCATTGCTCATGCATGGCTAGAGGAAGAAGACAATGAACAAAGGCATGACACGCGGGCATGACCTCATTGGCCTCTCTTACGTAAACGGGTCCGCCCCTAGAGAAAATTAGAAAAATGGCCTAAAATTCCGAAAATTCCTAGAGCCATTTTTAGAATATTTGAACCCAATGGAATTGGTTTGATTGAATTTGGATGAAATTTGTGGAATTTAATATTCGAGCTTAATCATGCATTTAACAAAAGCCACGCGAGATAAAATAGAAACGGAGGTCCAAAATTGGGGATAAATTCCTAAAATCATTTAGGAATATTTGGAACATTTTAAAGTGGTTTGGAGCTTTTGAGCATTTCGACTCGTGAATTTTCTGCACGGAACCGAAACTGATTTTTCACCAAAGGGAATTGAATCGCGATTTTGGGTTGGAGTGGATGCCAGGTTAATATAAACACCAATGAAACTCCAACTTTTGAATTTACTTTATTTAAAATAGATTTTTCTTCCAGAAGGCAAAAATGAGGATGTTACAAGGGGAGGGGAGGGGAGAAGTGCTCGACGTGGGTTGGAGATGGGGGGACATGGGGATGAAGCGGTTTGGGGTGAGGAAGAAGGGGCACACGCGGAGGAGAAAGGAAGGTGTGGGAGCGATTGTCGTAGATGGCCTTACAGGTTGGACGAACAGGGTAAACTCTTTCTTTTATCTGTTAAGATAATAACAAATCAGGAAAAAAAGGCACCCAATTGCAAAATTGGGGGTGCAAAGCACATACATACCTTCTATTGTGATATGGCTAGAGAGGAATGAGAAGTTGAGAACTATATACTAATATATAGAATTAAAAGAAAATATTGCTTGATACATACCTGAACCGCCTGCTCCACATAGCCCAATGATTCAAATTTCGTTTTAGTATAAATCTTGAGTAAAATCCGAATCTGGCAAAGATTTCAAAATTCAAACAAAACTGCATTTAAATCTAAAATTCAAATTTAAAACTGCTTTTTTTCAACCGAACCGGAATTTTGGCCTTAATCATTGAGATTTCTGCACAAATTCGAACCGACCAAAATGGTCAAAACACATCAAAAAATTTAAATGTTTTATGGATTGTCTCGACTCTAAATCCAATCAAATTTGGTAAAAATAGCGAGATTTCAAAAATTTAGATCTCGCCAAAATTTGTATTGACACCATAGCATTTTGAGTTTTTTAAATTTTTTCTCCTAAATTTGAATTCATGGGCCGATGTGTCCATCCTCGTCTATTCTTCGTGAATCTGAAATTCAAATGATTTTGAGCACAAGATAATTGGTGTGTGTTATAATATTTTGGCAAGAAATAAAATTATCTAGTGAGACATGCTGATTTTCTTAGTAAATAAGAGAAGCTAAACAGCAAGAGCATTCCATAAAAAATTATAATCTAGTGCTATATAATCAAACAAGAAATTCTCAGTGAATAGATGTGTGCATTCTCAACTCTCAAGAGGAAACGTGCGAAGTGTGGAATTAAGGAATGATTTTGCACTGCACAGGTGGTTAGATCCTAAAGCGCCTGATCGATGTCAACCGGTTACTAAAAGTAATGTGTATTCCGACCAGCCAATTGCTTTATGATATGCTAGCAACATAAGCGCGCTACGCTGCACCGTTTGGAATACGATTCAATTGTTATAGTTAAAAAATAAAATAGTTTAGGGGGCATGTTTGTTAGAAATGAGGAAAAGGATATCGTAAGTCCTTAGAAAGTTATATATATATATATATATATATATATATATATATATATATATATATATATATATATATATATATATATATATATATATATATATATATATATATATATATTAGTATTAGTGTTGGTAAGTAGGGGAAACGGAAAACGGTATAAAATTAAAGTACATGATGAATGGTAATGAAGAATCTATTTCATAGATATGTTCCATAGGATAACTTATTGGTATCTATAAAAGATGTTTTTATGTGTCAGAGAATTTTTTTTGGCGAATAGTGAGTAGAGAATATAGCTTTTAGTTTATATTAACAAATGCTGTGGATCACAGATGCACGATTAAGAAATACCATAGGCTAATTTACATTGATTGGTGACATGCGAAGTACAGCTAGATCTGTTGGTAATCGAACAGTCAGTAAGAAGACAGTATAGTTTAATTACATAGCGACCATGTTTTGATTACAGAGGATGGTTTGATGGCGTTGCGTCGGTCAGGTTGTACGCTAGCGAAACAGGGTACGTAATGGTAATGGGAGCGAGGCGATCCACAATCCATATCCTGCATGTATAATAGGGAAATCTGTTAAAGAAGCTATATGCTTGTTTTAGCTCGAATGGAAGAATTGTGAATATGAGATACGGAAATTAATGACCTGGAGTACTTTGCAGTACTTTGGTATTATTATTCTTTCATATATGGAGTGGTGCCCTGGCGTTTGCTATTGGGATGCAATCTTCAATGTGGGGCATGTAGTGGAGAAGGTCAAGAAGATCATGCGCTAGAAGCTCTTGCGGAGAGTGGTTGGCGTCTGTGGTCCCGTATAGGCGAGGGATCTTTTTTTTGGTTCAATGTTAGGATCTGCTGCATCTGTTGTCTTGATGGGAAGAAAGTCCTTATTCTTTTCACAGATCATATAAACTAGAAACATTCACGCGGCATGCCGCCGCGTAAATTAGCGTCTGTGAACAATATAGTAATGTATAAGATGAATTTAGTAATGAGTAAAATGAGCGCGGTAAGATGTTATAGTATTATGTAAGGATGTCTGAGGAAAGGGTTGCGTCTAGCAATTTTATTATGTTTTGATTAAGGTAGGGGCAAGAATGATAGTGAATTAAGTTTGTAGTCGTATGTCCATATACGTATAGAAAAGATTTGCTATTTGTCAGTATGGCTATTCTTAGAATCAAATGTCCATTGGAAATATATGAAAATTTATTAAAATCCAAAAGGTTAAGAGTTAAGATGGCAAGATCTGGCTGTTTTGCTCGGCTGTAGTGGTAATACATTGATATAAAATAAGCCTAGAATCAAATACGGATTTGATTTGTGTTAGAGGCAGATTGGTCCAAATCTGATAAAATCCACTAAGAATTAAGGGCTTGCTTGGTGTTGGATGTACATATTGCAATGTTTCACCACTAGCCTACATGGTCAGACAAACAAACCTCATAAGCAGACTTGAGATGCTGATACAAATCATCGCCAGTCACTCCAAGCGCCATCTCAACAAACATAGTAGATTGCATCCCATGTTTCTGTTCAACATACAGATAGAGCATTTGATTTAGCAACTGGCTTCTGCACATTCATGGTGCCTTTAGTGCAGCGTAGAAGAAACTACAGAACCTAGAGCTATAAAGCCTTTAAGTGAGTATATATGTGCTCACCATACAGATCAGATTTGGAGTAAAGCCGATAGTAACTTTGGATTAAGTGGTTTCTGAAAGTCCTTGTTCAACGAACAAGCCATGCAATTCATACGCAAACTCCTATTTTTCCAGAATCACACGCTATTTGTGTAGATGATTTCGAAAATAAGTCTTAACATAAATATGACACAATGCCATACATGCAAATGATTTCGAGCCGCACTGTATAGTCTGCATGATGAATAAATAGGTTAAGTTTAGTTATTATAGTTTATCTAAGCACATCTGCCACAGACACTACTACAAAACTGCACATAGGAGACGCCCTATCAGTGGCGGTTTGTTTGGAACCGCCACTGATAGGAATATCAGTGGCGGTTTTTCAGTTGAAACCAGTGCGAGGATCATCAGTGGCGGTTTCTATTTCTAACCGCCACAGATAATCGACTATCAGTGGCGGTTCTTAATTACAACCGCCACAAATACTTAGAGCACTATCAGTGGCGGTTCTACCCACAAACCGCCACTGATAATGTGATTATTTGTGACGGTTTTTATTAAAAACCGTCACTGATTATTGGTGACTATTTGTGGCGGTTCAAAGTAAAAAACCGTCACTGATAATGTGCCTATTTGTGGCGGTTTTAATTTAGAACCGTCGCAGAAAATGTTATCTGTGGCGTTTGGAGTTTAGAACCGCCACAAATAATTTTCCTTATAAATACTACTCGCTTCAGCCCTCTACAGGAGCTCATGGTCATCTTCCTCCCCGAGAAGAAAGCAGAGTTCCAAGATTTGAGATTTTGTTTGCAAGGAATCTTGAGCTTTTACTTCCTAAGGTTGTTCCAAGGCGAGTAATTTGTTCTCCTCTCTTCATTTGTAGTGATGTAGTTGCAATTTAATGTTTAGATCTAGTTTATTTAAGATTGTCCTCTCTTCAATTGCAAAGCTTAGATTCAATTTTTTGTTATTTACCTAGCATTTTGTAGATTAATTTATCTAGATGATGAATTTGTTACCTTGATCCATTAGATTAATTGTTGTCTACCTTTTTTAGACGACAAATTATGGCAAGCATATATTAAATTTATTTAATTAAGATTGTTGGATATTAATAAACATTAAATTTAATTAATATGGTAGATAGGTGATCATGAAGTTGCCTTGCATTTTGAGATGATGAATTGTCTAGCTCCTTGAGAGGATAAATTTAATTTTGGCTATGCATAGTACTTAAGAGTTGTTTCTAATTACCATTAATTTTCTTACCGTTAGTGCGTGCATATACATCTTGCTCTCCATTAGTGGCTATTGTTAGCTCACTTTTATCAGTGATGGTTTAATTAAGGTTCTACTCTCTTCAAATGCAAAAATAATATTTAATTTGTTTTTATTAACCTAGCATTTTGTAGATTAATTTATATGCAGATGATGAATTTACTATCTTGCTCTATCAGTGGATATTGGATATTTATATTTAGGTTATTGGATAGTAACAAATATTAAATTTTAGTTAATATGGTAGATGGGTGATCATGATGGCTTTATCAGTGGATATTGGATTAATGATTTATGTAATTAAGATTATTGCATATTAATAATTGTTACATTAATTAATTGTAGATGGACCGGATATGGATGTACAATGCGAACCGTTATAGCCGAGAATACATGGACGACGTATCTGCTTTTCTAAGAGCAGCCGAGGAGAACAAATTGCAAAAGAACACGGAGTACATACATTGTCCATGCGTTGATTGCAAGAATGAGAAGATGTTTTCGGACAAAGACCAAATCCACTTGCACTTGATTCGGAGGGGCTTTGTACCTAGCTATACATGTTGGACAAGGCACGGTGAAGAGGAGATCATATTTCAATGTGATAATGTCGACGACGACGGAGCCGACAATATGGCAGCTGACATCGGGTATGGATCCGATGAGGATAGGTTGGTCGTTGATGATGACAATAATCTGGCTCAAATGTTGCGCGATACGTATGAAACTATGAGTCAGAGAGAGTTTAAGCAGTTCAAGGGTTTGATGGAGGACTCGGAGAAACCTTTGTTCCCGGGTTGCAAGGAGGAATACACAAAGTTGCACACCGTGCTTTCACTACTGAAATTGAAGGCAAGTAATGGTTGGTCCGATAAGAGTTTCACAGCGTTGCTACGTCTCTTAGCGGACATGCTTCCAGAGGGCAACCTATTGCCTAAGACCACGTATTTTGCCAAGAAGGTTGTATGTCCCTTGGGATTGGAGGTAGAAAGAATACACGCGTGTCCAAATGACTGTATACTCTATCGCAAAGACTATGCAGACACGCATGTATGTCCGGTGTGCAAAGCATCGCGATACAAGCGTAAGGGCGAGGACAACGAAGGCATAGAGGTGAAGAATGGAGCTCCCGCTAAAGTGGTGTGGTATTTGCCAGTAATACCTCGTCTAAAGCGTTTATTTGCAAATAAAAAGCATGCCAAGCTGATGCGATGGCACTCAGAAGATCGAAAGAGGGATGGAAAGCTGAGACACCCCACGATTACGCTTGATGGAGAACCATCGATAGGCTCTTTAGGGAGATCTTCGGAAATGAGCTGAGGAATATAAGGTTTGGGTTGAGTACGGATGGAATGAATCCTTTCGGTAACATGAGCAGCATTCATAGCACTTGGCCTGTGACTCTCTGTATGTACAACCTTCCTCCTTGGTTGTGTATGAAGCGAAAGTACATTATGATGTCGCTGCTTATCCAAGGGCCGAGACAACCTGGCAATGATATTGATGTATACCTACAACCATTGGTGGAAGATCTTGTGCTACTGTGGAATGAAGGTGTACAGGTATGGGATGAGTACAAACGGGAGTACTTCACTCTACGCGCATTGTTGTTCTGCACCATCAATGATTTCCCAGCCCTAGGTAACCTGTCCGGCCGTACTATAAAAGGAGCTAAAGCCTGCCCCCAATGCCTGGATGAAACTAGTAGTGTGTAGCTTAACAACTCGAGGAAAACAGTCTACATGCGTCACCGTCGGTTCCTTCGAAGGAATCACCCGTACCGCAATATGAAAAAACAATTCGACGGTACAAAGGAGGACGGTTCAGCTCCAAGGCCTCTTACTGGGGAAGAGGTATATGATATGGTTAAGGATATCAATGTTGTTCCTGGAAAGGGGGGTACATTGAGATCCCGTAATGAGAAAACCACGTGGAAGAAGAGATCCATATTTTGGGACTTGCCCTATTGGAAGGACTTAGAGGTTCGACACTGCATCGACGTCATGCATGTAGAGAAGAATGTGTGTGACAGCGTGATTGGTCTTTTACTGAATATTCCTAGCAAAACAAAGGATGGACTGAAGGCCCATCGGGATCTGGAAGATATGAAGATCAGAGCCGAGCTACATCCTCAACATACGGGGAAAGGCCGACTTTACCTTCCCCAGCATGCTACACTCTGTCCAAAAAAGAGAAAACAGACCTTTGCAAAAGCTTGCACAGTGTGAAAGTTCCGTCCGGTTACTCCGCAAACATCAAGAAACTGGTATTGATGAAAGATTTGAAGTTAACTAGCATGAAGTCTCATGATTGTCATGTGATGATGACACGAATGCTCCCTGTTGCAATTAGAGGTATTTTGCCTGCCAAGGTTAGAGAGGCAATCATGAGGTTGTGTTTTTTCTTTAACACGATTTCACAAAAGGTCATCGATCCCGTTGGACTTTATGAACTGCAGGCTGATGTGGTCAAGACCCTGTGTCAGCTAGAGATGTATTTTCCTCCATCATTTTTCGATATCATGGTCCATCTTATTGTTCACGTTGTGAATGAGATAAATATTTGTGGCCCAGTATTCCTGCATCAGATGTACCCATTCGAAAGGTACATGGGTGTTCTGAAGAAATATGTGCGTAATCGATCGCGGCCAGAAGGTTCCATTGTATAAGGTTATGCAACTGAGGAGGTTATTGAGTTCTGCGTCGATTACATGTATGAGGTTGAACCGGTAGGAGTGCCTGTATCACGCCATGAGGGTAGGCTAGCTGGGAAAGGAGTAATGGGAAAGAAATCCACAAATTCTTATGATCATTTTTTGTTCGAACAAGCTCATTTCACAGTCTTGCAACCTTGATCAATGAGGTGTCCCTGTATATGGACATGCACAAGGATAAGCTGCGGAGGGAAAATCGTGGACGATTAGAGGTTTGGATAACAAAAGAGCACAATCGTGTGTTCAATCATTGGTTCAAGGAGCACATGTCTGGTGTAGAAACGAGTGTTACGTTGAGGTGGTTGGCAAAAAGGCCATCAGGTACAATCGTGATATGGCAAGGATACGACATAAATGGATATACATTTTACACGAGAGCTCAGGATAGCAAAAGTACTTACCAAAACAGTGGTGTCCGCATAGATGCCTACGACAACACAGGCAGCAAGAAGAACAGCTTCTATGGGGTCATAGAGGAGATTTGGGAGCTCGACTACTGCATTTTCAAGATCCCGGTGTTTCGGTGTCGTTGGGTCCAACTCCCAAAGGGTGTCAAGGTGGACAAATACGGCTTCATTACTGTGGACATCGAGCAAGTCGGATATAGGGATGAACCATTCGTTCTTGCGAAGCAAGTAGCACTAGTCTTCTATGTAATCGACCCGGCCGATAAGAAGCGTCATGTAGTTCTTCAAGGAAAACGAAGGATCATCGGAGTTGAGAATGTCGTGGATGAGGAAGAGTACAACTAGTTTGATGAGTTGCCTCCTTTCGTAGATGGCAGCATCAGGCTCGATGAAGAAACCACTCAGGAAGGCACCTATCATCGCGATGATCATGAAGAAGGCCAAATTGTGAAAGAAAATAATTAGCTAGGAGTAATGGAAAAATGTGTGTACTTATGTGGGGTAAAAGAAATGTAATGTCAAAAATATGTATTATGTGGAGTAATGGCAATTTTTGGTAAAAAATACTCTTTTATTTTCACATGTGAAATAAGTAAACACATACATCCATTAGCAATTAGTAAATTTAGTAAGAAATATATTTATTCATCATAGATAAATTAATTATGAATAATTAGTAGTTAAAATATATGATAGGTACATTAATACATCTGTGGCGGTTCTTAATCAGGGATTCAAATTTCCAAGAATATATATTTATTCATCATAGATAAATTAATTATGAATAATTAGTAGTTAATATATATGATGGCTTTATATTGATAGGAAATCTGAAAATTAGTATCAGTGGCGGTTTTTAATAAAAACCGGTACTGATAATAGTTATATGTGACGGTTTTTATAAAAAACCACCATTGATAATGTGTATCTGTGGCGGTTGTTATAAAAAACTGCCATTGATAATGTGTATCTGTGGCGGTTGTTATGAAAAACCGCCACTGATACGTCCCCCATATAAACCCCACACTCACTGTGCTTCACTAACCCTAAGTTCCTAACCTCACGGTACTTCTCCTCTCGCTGCAGCCTCCCGTCCCCGTCGGTGTCCCCTCTCGGCGCCCACGTCCCCGTCGGCGCCCACGTCCCCGCTCGGCGCCGCCCCCATCCAGCTCATCCCCACGCGCCGTCCCCGCCCGGCACAAGGTCTCCCGGAGCCGACGCCGACGCCGGATGTCGACCCCACGCCCGCCCGGTGACTCCTGCGACCCCGCCGCCGTGCGCAACCTCGCCCCGCCCGGTGCTCAATTGTGCCCGCCCGGTTAGTGCTCCATCTTGCTCTCTTGGGGAGTGAACTTGATTCTTGCTAGTACCTGCGTGCATTGTGGAACTGTGGAAGGGTAATGGGTGTCGAACACCGATTAGATGTGGTGGGAAACTAAGCTGGGCAAATATCTCCACCATAGCAGTAGCTTACAAGATGGAGTTACCATCGAGAGAGGCTTTCTCTTGAATCTCTTTGCTGCAGGGGCAACTCTCATCATAACAAAAACAGCGCTTTCTTGAAATTATGCTACTAGTGTTCTGCAAGTAGAATCAGATGGTATGGTTTGAGTCATGTTGGTGCTGTTTTTTCAAATGTATAGGAAGACTCACGTATTACTAGAAAAATATCAGAACCATTCTTGTGTTGCGATGGGATATTTAGATATGTGGAATGAATGCATATGGATTTATGTTCTCTGATTAATAACGTTGGTCTGAAATAGGACTTATTCATGGTACCAGGATCAATAAACATCTGTTAATGTAAAGATTCCCATTTTCATATGTTTTGGTGTTATGGTCTTATGTTACTATTTTAGTATTTTGCAAACCAATTGTGAAACCTACACTCATGTTCAAGTCTTCAGCATGTTACATTATGATTTAATATGAGATGTCACAGATGCGTGCTTGAAATGTTGCATACACTCAACTAGATGCCAAATTGTTCAGTTAGGTTATACCTCGTTTTGCTAATACGGTTCCTATATGGTAGAAGTCGTCCATCTACATCCTTTTAGTCTAAAGAAAGGTCATCTGATTCCTGGTAGTCAGTTATTCTTGGTCAACTTATTCCTCTCCCAAGTAAGTTTTAACTTTGAAGTTCTTAGCAGATATGGTTTGTAATGGGAAAAATAAAGTTGAATACAAATTTGAAAATTTGATAAGGGAGTCAATAAAATTCTGAAGGATGTGTCAAATACTTCACTTCCTAAAACCAAATTGCTTCATTAATTTGTTCTCAAGTTACAATCAACATGATCACAGATTGACAAATGTCACTAGGTTCCTGAAACCAAAATACGAAAGATTCATAGTATATTGGAAGAAAATGCCTTTTGGGCTTGCATACCAATAAAAGTTGTGCTTTTTGAAAATGATCTAGGAACTACTATCTAGTATCTACTAGACAGTGCTGTAGTTAAGTAAGAATACCCAACCATATGTATAAGGAGATTCTGCGTTTATAAGACATTCTACGTTTCTTTTATTGCTCGATGATGCAAAATTGGGTCAAATGATGAATTAGACAATTAAGGTTGTGAATTAGGCCTTGAATCATTAGACTTATATGCTAAAAATTGTTTACTTCATTTCACTGTTGCAAAGCTTGTTCATTATTCTTTACTCGTAGTTGTCCTCTTTTGATTACGGTATGTGTTACTTTATTTGCCAACATGCACTGCTATATATGTTGGTTCGGTTGATTAAATAACCTACAATCTATATATATGTATTATTTTGAATTATGATCATAGGAACAGTTAAATTGATTAAATAATACCTTAAACTGCATGATTAGGAAGGTAAGGATTCAAGGCCTTCTTTACATAGTTAATTGTTTAGTTCAAATGAGATAAACTTGACCCAGGTGTAGATGAGGTAAGAGCTAGTCTCTAGCATTCCTACACCAAGTGCCTGAGAGTACTATGAATCAATTAACTTACATTCTCTTAAATTTGCTGTGATATTCTCAAAACATGACATAGGACCTGTTGAATGAGTTCCATTGCTAAATAGGGATTGACAAGCATGAGCTATGGAATGAGTTCCATTGACATAGGAGATGTGTAAAATCCTGAAATAGTGAGTAATACTTGTACTTACTATTTATATACTCATGCTTCAAATTAATCTGACATCTTCTCTCTTCTTTAGAAACAAAACCATAAAGGACCACTTCAGATAAAAGAGACCTCTAAGCAAATGCCAAGCTAAATAATAATAATTGAGTGCATGTGTGCATGTGTCTCGACAGTGTAGTTGGCGCCTTTTAATTAGTAGTGCCAACTTCATGCCACTATATATATATGCAGAATAACTATGGACCACTTCCAATGGTTCTCCCATATAGGTTGGTATGTATGAACTAGATTTTGCTACCTTTAATGTCCTCCTCAACGACACTGTCCAGAAATTGATTGCTTCCTAGAAGTATCAGACAACAAGTTTTGATATTTCCTTAAACTTCCTTCAATTCATCCATTTTTAGATATTTCCATAATTCCTTAAATTATGTTCACTTTCGAAATGTAGTTCTCGTGGAGTCTGAGCCCCAGGCTGGGTTGGTGGATGCTTCCATCCTATCCCCGAACTCAAGCCCAAGCAGATACCTTAATATCCATCGAACCACCTCAGATGCCGAGGCCTCCCCCGCTGCTGGAGATGCTGATGCTCCTGTTGCAAGACGTCGAGGCCGAGGGAAAACTAAGAAGCCTGAAGGCCGGCATACCATAATGAGGGTCTCAGATGCTGGAGTCCCTCTTTCACCGAAAAAAATAGCATCAAAATATAGGTCAACATGCGGGTACATCGTAAGGGATAAAGTTCCAATCACCTATTTGGATTGGCACAAAGTGCCCGGCGCCACAAAAATGGATCTATGGACAGAGCTGAAAGAATCTTTTGAATTCCCCGAAGATGCCGAAGAGCTCGTGCGTCGAAATGCATTGATCACCATGGATGTCGCATGGAGGAACTTCAAGTCCAGGCTGAATACAAACTAAGTGATGAAAAATCGGTCAGCCATCGGAGATTATCCTAAAGTAGAGCCATATTGGGAAGAATTTGTTGCGATGAAGCAAGATGAAACAGCAATGAGATCCAGTGAGGACCACCGACAGATCGCAAGGAGGAACACTCACCCCCACAGACTAGGCACGGGTGGGTATGCGGGTAAAATTCCTCAGTGGGAGAGGCTAGAATTAGATGCAGTCCGATCGACTGGCACAAGTCCCTTGGCCGGACTACCGGACCGAGTTAAGCATTATGTGCTAGCAAGGGCATCTATCATGACTGATGGGGCTTATCATTCAAAAGCAGCAATGATGAGGCAATCTCCCAACGAATTCAGGAGCTGCACGCCGAGTCCACCCAAGGAAATTTTCACGCGGATAGGGAGAAGGACGAACTAACAGCGGCCTTGGGAAACAAAGAGCACCCTGGTCGGACACGAGGCGTTGGAGTTAAGGTTCCCTGGAAGATAGGTTTCCCAGAGCACAGAGACTCTTACAGGAGTCGCAGGAGAGCCAATGAAGAGCGGGCGGAACGGATTTGGAGCAGATGAAGGAAAAGATGCTTCGAGAATTACAAAGCACCATTGAACAACAAGTTTAACAAAAAGTACAAGAAGCCATGAGCCAGTCGCAAGGACACAACACTGTTCTCGCCAGCCCTACGAATCGTCGTAGCAGTTGCGTGTCCACACCATTGGAACAACCGGATAACACCCATTATCCTGTGGACGACATACAAGACCCCACACCCTGCCAGCTCAATGTACCTGTCATGAACATATTTTTACAGGCTGCTACAGGGATAGCTTATCCATACCAACAAGGGGATGTTTTGCACAACTCTCCGATAGCTCCGGGTTATGCAAAGGTCCAGGTGGACACGGTGCTTCCACAGTTTGCTGACATCGGGCTGGAAATGCCCTGTAATGACGAGGTAACAACTCTAGGAAGTGCCGTTCACACATTCATCCAGTGGCGTAAGCGTGACATCGTCTTGGACCATGTAGTGCCAGACTCTCATGCAGTAGAACTTGCCCATTCATCACCAACACCTGAGTGTCAAATGGCTAGTGCGCCCACTTCAAAGGAGCCTATTCGAGGAGCCCATTCGTCACCAGCACCTCGGCATGAAATGCTTAGTGTGACCACTTCAAAGGATGAACTTACAACACCTGATCCAAAGAAATGGCACATTAGACAAGCCATATCAGTTAGATCAGGCGAAGCCAGAACAGAGTATGATGTTATCCTAGGAAAAAGAAAGGGCAAGGCAAAATCTACAGTACAAGATAATCAAGAAAGGCTGAGATTCGAGATTGGGAAGCCATTAGTCACCGAATCGAAGTTTTATAGCCTAAGCCTCATGATGCAGCGATTACATAACTGGTACATGGAGCGATCCAACCAAGATATACTCCCAAAGATGATCACTGCCGTTTTCCAGGAGGAACATTTTCACCATGAGGGCCCTGGCTACTTCATGATAGAATTCGATAACTTGCACAACTTGTTCTATCACGACGCCCTCGATGTGTGTTTTTTGAGATGCTGGGTACTGTAAGTGGCTAATATATAAATCATGGTTTACATTCATGTAATACCGATAAATATCATATCTAACTTTGTCCTTATCTAGATACGAGATGATTGAACTGAGAAGAACCAAGGGGCCAGTGGGATTCCTCGACCCAGGAACGGTCTGCCAGACCGAAATCACAAGAGCACCAAAGGAGGTCGAGGAATACGTATACAGGTCATTGCTAAAACTACAAGACAAGGAGTTCATACTTCTTCCATACAATTTTAAGTAAGTTTCTCGCTGGCCAGTTAAATTATTCGTTGAATTTGTTCATTACTCTTATCCTAGGAGTAATGACTATAGCATCATACATGCGTATGTAGGTTCCACTGGATTCTCGTTGTAATTAGAAAAGAGCAAGATGCTAGTCATGGACCCGCTGGACAAAGATAAAAAAGACTACGAAGAGCTGTTAAGTGTCATGAATGAGGCGTTTAAAAGATATTGTACAAAAAGCTTGAGATACCGCCCATTCCAGAAATCCCTTTCAGTCCGTACTAAATTTCCGGTACGCACGCAAGCAATATTATTATATCGCATTTCATAGTAAATAATTCCTTCCATGACATCTTAGTTTATTCAATTTTTGCAATGCCACAAGCAGCCGCGAGGCACAAATTTGTGTGGGTACTTCGTGTGCCAATACATGCGCGAAATCTTAGGTTCTACAATAGTAGACAACGACGTAGAGGTTTGTCATGTTAAATTTACACATTTATTCGCACCATTCAATTTCTATATCGGAAGTCTGAGATTTATTTTTCCTACTTGTAGCGCCTCAAATTGCCTACGGCAGGACTGCTTCCTCTTGAAATCCAAGCCATTCAGGGACAGCTCGCCTACTTCATCATGAAGGAAGTCATCAACAAAAGGGGTGAGTTTTATGATGAAGACAACAACGATCCAGTGATCCATACTCTTCTTACACGTCCTTCGCCCCCAAACAACTCTGAAGGCTCGTAGGCTTGTAGCTTAGGAAGTAGTTGGTTCGTTAGTAGATCTGAAGTCTGTAAATGTGGTTAGGATGTACTGTTGATGGTGAAATTCTTTGTATTCCCCGAAGATGACCATCATTGTTGGTTTATCATTTGTAATGTGTTGAACGGGCTGCCACTTATAGTTCGCTAGCAATTCCTGTTTGCATTATGTTGCTACAAAAGTTTTAGTATGTTTGAATTTTGGATCTTTTTTCAGGGGCTGTATAACATTCTTCACTGGCCCACCAAGCCAAATTCGAACCTAGTTGTGATAGGTACCTATTCTTTAGTTTTGACTTGTGATTTTAATCTATTCTTGTAATTATCTATTGGTTGTTTCGTTACTAAATACAGGTATAGCAAACACAATGGATCTTTTGGAAAAGTTATTGCCTCGTATTTGAAGAGCAAACTATTGAATTTACTTCAAGAAAGGTTTGGATCGCAATACCACATGAATTTTTGTTCTTTCTTATATGCTTTTATTAATGTATATATTAAGAGGAGTTGACGAATTACAAAGCTTTGGATTAGTTACATGTACAAATTTCAATTGTGTGTCTAACTCAAAAGAATAAAAATGGTAGAGAATTGTGTCCATGAGCCTCCAAAGGGTGTGTCTCGGAATAGTTCACCTTCGCAAATGAATGGTGATTCGGTGAGTTCTTTCTTCCAAAATCCATATGTAAGCTTCCACCAGATACTATAGCCCCTAAATGTATTTGTTTCTATTTTCCTCAGGAAGATATTTTTAATGCACACTTCAAAGTTCTTCTTTTGTGTGATGAAACTTCAGTGCAGTAGATCTATGTATCCTGTAATTGTTGGAAAACTGTAGTGCAGGAAGTATCGGAAGAAGCTACAAAGGTGGCTTCCAACGCTGGCAATTATTCCCGGGAGTTTGTTTAGATAACCCTGTACTGCCAAATCAATTTTCTGTAAGTCTCCACTATACTTCACCGTTTCTGCCCTTTTCTTTATCATTCTTGTTGCACCATATGAATATTTATACTTTTATATCCTTGAACCACTTAAAAGGCCACATACAACAATAATGCTACAAGGTGGGGAACCTGCTTGTCAATTGCTTACTGCTATTTAAAATATTGCTGATGATTCTTTCAAACTTGATATGCTATTTGTGATTACATCCCATACTTAATGCTCCCAAGTCCACCTGGTTAGACTTGTAGTATTTCGTATGTTTGGATAAATTAATTTTACTAGAAATGAAAAGAGCAACATTTTCATGAATAAATTGTGTATATAGATGCTCTCTCCAACAGTTAATATAGATGCTGTGACCATGCATTATTTGCTGAGACCTTGATCAGCTTGTTGTATCCTAGTAGCTAGACTGAAAGACAAAAATACAAATATTTGTTATTTGCATGATATTTGAGTTCATTTTATTTAACTTTGTCGTTTTTAGGCCTTCATTTCCCGCCAAGATGGTAAAAAATATTCTCTGATGTTGCATCCTGGGAAACCGGATTTGCCAAAGTAAGTATTCCAGTGTTTTTCTCATTTTGATGTTTACCCATTGAGTTAGCCTATGTAATAGGGTATATCATTTTGATTTCTTTTTTGTGTACATGGAAAAATTCCTTAGAGTTTTTTAAATGTAGAGGAAGTAACATTTCAGGAATTGGATCCTGGGATTGGAATCTGAGTGGACAGAAATCTACTTCAATATTGTTTTGCTGAGATTTTGTTTTGCTTTCTTACTTGTAAGATGGAACTTCAATATTGAATCATGTTTCAAATTTAACTCTTGCATAATGGTATTAGCAGAATTAGTTGGGCTTCCTTTGATGCTTGGTGCTATATGCTTACGATTATTGTACTATAGACAAGAGTTTACATCTGCGAATGGTTGGGGAAGCTGCTATACTCAATTTTGTGCTGTCTGTGAGGTAATATATTGAAACTTGTTGGGTGCTGTTTTAGAGGGCATGGCTAG
Organism: Rhipidocladum racemiflorum; assembly: GCA_036346355.1. Taxonomy (NCBI): domain Eukaryota; kingdom Viridiplantae; phylum Streptophyta; class Magnoliopsida; order Poales; family Poaceae; genus Rhipidocladum; species Rhipidocladum racemiflorum. The sequence continues at coordinate 27,841,391 of CM070592.1, forward strand.
CACTTTCCTGAGGCTAGCCAGAAATGCTCGTTTTTTTTATTGCCGGACGGGGTTATCAGTGGCGGTTCTAACTAAAAACCGCCACTGATAATTCTATACCAGTGGCGGTTCCAATTAAAAACCGCCATTGATATTAGCATTATCAGCGGCGGTTTTTAATTGGCACCGCCACTGGCATGGAATTATCAGTGGCGGTTTTTAATTGGCACCGCCACTGGTATAGAATTATCAGTGGCGGTTTTTAATTGGCACCGCCACTGGTATAGAATTATCAGTGGCGGTTTTTAGTTAGAACCGCCACTGATATTATCATTATCAGTGGCGGTTTTTCTATCCAACCGCCACTAATGAGTATTATCAGTGGCGGTTTTCAAACCGCCACTGAAAATCTCCGATTATCAGTGGCGGTTCAAAAACCGCCACTAATGTCTCTTCCGAACCGCCACTGATGTCCCTCTCCACAGTAGTGAGAGGACTATAATAGTATTCATTGAATATAAGACATATTTACTAAACTGCCAATTTCCTCCTCACATTGTTCATAGATAATGAAGACAATGAACAATGATGCCAGTACTACATTCGGGAGAGAAGGATATCAGATAATAAATCGATAATATGACAGCAAATGAGCAAACCACAGGAAGTGGAGAAAGATAATCCCTTACCAAGAGCCATCAGCATTCTGAATTGAAAGTTCAACATTACTTTGATAGAGTAGAAGGAAGCAACTACCTGTGATGTAACAAAGGAACTTTGGATCAATCATTCATAACATAAAATAATCTTCACCATTGCACCACTCATGTGATCATGCTTGTGTTTATCCTGTTATGTATGGATTTACAGTACAGATTTCTGCCTTAACTTTCAAGTAAAGCCTAGTTTGGGTGAGGACTGAGGAGTAAAAAGTTGTGATTAGTTATCTATGTATCCTTCTAAACCCTGTTAAATCAAGAAGGATTGTGGAAGCTGGGTGAGGTATTCATAAATTGAGATGGAATTAATGATTCCTTCAGGCATCTGGCTAACAAAGTGACTTACAAACAAGAAATAGTTAACATATCAACCAAGCATGATGGAAGAAATAATGTACTGTACACAAGCAAGATAGTTTATACAATATAAATTATTTATTACTCAACTAAAGCCTAAGGTATATCAAGTAAACCATAGATTTGAATGGCCTAACATGACCGTAAGGAAATAATCCAAAATAATAGAAGTGTGCACTGGATCAAATTCGTTCAAGCTAACTTAAACTAATCCTACTGGTATCAATAAAAAGAAAAGAAGGTTCATGAATATACCAGACCACTGCCAACAATCACCAAAGTAGATCAAATTCAAAAGGCCGGTGTGGAATCAAGGAGCACAAACTTACTGGGCAGCGCATTAAAAAACAAGATTATTCTAAAAACTATTCGAAAATAGCATAGCACATGGGGCATTCTCATAAAAGGAACCTTTGAAGATCCACCGCCCTAAACTGGTTTAGTACAAACCTTTAAAAATGTACTCCAATCATCACCTTCTGCTAGAACCCTCAACTTATTTCTTGTAAGACGGAAGTGATAGTTACTATAATCACCTTCTGCTAGAGTGCTATAATAGTAACTATTTCTTGCAACTTATTTCGTCCAATCATCACCTTCTGCTAGAGGACTAGCTATAATAGTAACTATCGCAGAGACAACATACGCTTCCTCAAATACTCACAAAATTTCTTGTAAGACATGAAGAGAGACAGATGGCTCCAATTTTATTCAAAAGATTTCATGCTGGATACCACAAATTAAATATCATAGCATCTAAGAAGCCAAAAATTCTATCAATGCAATCTGCAGATGCACATAATTTACACAAGCAGAGAACCATACATTATCTGCGTAGATGATCTCAAAAAGAAGTTTAACATAAATATGACACAATACCATACATGCAAATAATTTCTAGTAGCATTAATTGTATAATCTGTATGATGAATTAATAAGCTAATTTTTTAATTATTATAGATAAGAACCTCGGAGGAATCAGGTAAGGGACGGTCTTTTGGGAGGATGCCCGGCCAAGAACTTGAGGGCTTTGATGACGAATCCACCGGAGAGCACAACGGTGAAGGCCGGACGTGTAAGAGAGCTTGCGGAGCAAGGTAAGGTATTGCAGGAACAGTGAGGCTCGGAGCCAACGGCGTGTATAACAATGATGATACGACAGGGGTCGGTGGTGATTCATGATGAGGGTCACTACGTGTGAGGCATTAGTTACATGGTATATTTTTAGGCTTGGACACAGTAACTGTGGAGGAACAGTCAGTCTTATGTGCGAGTTGGTAACAAGCACAGATCGTGCTGCCATGGGGTTGAGGACGATCCTGGTCTCCGACGCGTTACACAAATAGCAAGATGAATGCCTGGCTTTTGTGTCGATATACGTGTAAGAGCATTAGCGCTACCAGAAGGCGATGGTTAGTGAACAGTGAGATGTTGATGAAGCAGCGTAGAGGACAGCATCTCAGCATCATACGCAGAATGTCGAAGCAAAATCCAGTGGGGGCCTTGCATAAGAAAATATATGAGCTTTCCCTCGTAATACAAGTTACACAAATCTTAAAGCAAACGAAGGGGTAAGTAATCATCATCTACCTTTCATTCATGCTTTAATAGTTGTGCAACTTTTAAAAGGAAGAGCATAGAAACACCTCTCAAAATATAAAGGCCCTGGAAAGACCAACGCTCATGGATCGAAAAAGCAAAATCCAGTGGGGGCCTTGCATAAGAAACAAAAAGTAATCGTGCGTACCGTGGAGATGTTTGCTCGAGAATGTTTTTCTGTGACATCGTCGAACAGTTTCCTCTTGGCCGGTGTTTTCTGTTGAAGTACGTTGACACTACATCCAATAAATGAAAGGACCTATGAGGACCTATGAGGATTGTAACAATAATAACAAAAGTTTAATAACACAAAGAAGAACCATTTTATGGCATCCGGAAGATCAGAAATAACTGTGTCGGTGGCTTTCGGAGGCTCCTGTTGCGAAGTAGGATCAGAAACTGTGTCGGTGGCTTTCGGAGGTTCTTGTTGCGAAGTAGGATTTAATAACGGTGATAGCTGCGTATTACGGATAGTAAAAAACTGTAAGCAAAAGACGTATTCCAAGGAGTCATAATCCAAAAATCTAGATATTTAATTATGCAGATAAACAACCTGTATTGCAGGTGGTTCCATGTTGATTCTGTGGATCATTTGATGTCGATGCCGAAACAGGCAGAAGAAGTGACATGGATTCAACCTGGTATGATATTTGGATTCGCTGTAACGCTCGACGTGTGACAGATACCTTGAGGATATATTGTTTCCCATAAAGGCGGGTTATTTGTGCAGGTATGAGGTCAGTATTGCTTCCAAGAGACTGAACAAGTTGCTGTACTAGATAACCAACGAGCTGCTCACCTAATTCAGCGAAGAAAATAAATTCAGCAGGCCTGGCCTCATCCTTGTTGATATCAGCTGGATCCACTCCAAGGACGGTCACTTGGATTAGGTGAGTGTACACATTATTATGAAGAAGCAAGGTAAGAGATCATCAAGTATAAAACCTGTTATGTAGATGAGCGACCTCAGGTAAGGTAATGCAGCATTTATATACCATTTGCAAACCGTGTTTCCATGGAGAGAGAGCCGATCTAGGTAAGTTAAAGTTAGAATATATATCTCTATCTCTATCTCTATCTCTACTAATAATATAAAAAGAGAGTTGTACGTCGTCCTCTCCACGCGCGCAGCGCGACCGCTCAACAGAACAAACCGAAATAAAAAAAAACTAGAGCTAACTAGTATATTGCCCGTGCTAACGCTACGGCGATATTTGTTACCCGTGCATTGCAACGGAATATCAAAAGAATGTGCAGATAAAAAGAATCATAGCATGCCCTAAATTTGTGTGAGACCCTCATTTTTATGTCACTAAGTAACATAAATATGAGGCTCCTAAGTGCTTCCTGTGCCATTCCCATGATCAGTGGCTGGCACGCACAAACACAATTTGGAAATTACAGCCACACAGATACACATTTTTATTACATCACAGGTTTTATAGTGTTATTACAATACCAAAAGTAGCAGGAAATTAAAACCATGTCTCATAGTGTGCCAACTATTCCATAACTCCACAGGCAACTGCTGAGATGAACCTAGAAAGATCAATCGTCGCTAAAATTCGCAGGTTCCTCATATTCATTCCCGTCGTTATCGTACTCTTGCTCATCACCTAAAAATATTGTTGAAGCAAGTTGAGTACATTGGTACTCGCAAGACTTTGTAGTGTATGCAATTCCTGGAATATATGCAGGCTGAAATAGAAAGTGGGTTTCTACGGTTGTTTTGCATAAAGCGAAAGTTTTGAATGAAGTAATACTGAATAGTAATGGAAAGCATAAATAAAACTTTTAAGACAATTTGATAAGTAATTGAAATAACAAGTAATAAAAAGATAATAACAATTTACTCACGGCCCTCTTGTGAGTAAAATAACGAACAAGACCCTCCATGGTCTTACAAAAGAAAATACAATGACAAGTGACATTAATCAGTCGTAAAACATTTTCCAAAGTCTTTTACCAAAGTTTTCAAAGATAGAAAACAACTAACTTAGTGTGGGTTCACCAAGTCGTCCATGACCGTGGACACGGCTAATCGATTAGTTTAATCTCTGCAGAGTTGTACAGCTTTACCCACAAGATATGTTCTCCCTTTTTGCAAGCTATAAGACACACTTCCTTTGGTATGTCCGCGGAGAGTTCATAACGAAACCGTTCGATTACTTGAACCTTAACTTTGCACTAGCCCAATGACGTTACCCCTGACTATGATGGAAGCTAAAAAGGTAAAAGTGATTCCGGAGTCAGTAACCCACCAGGAATAAAAATTCCGGAGTTAGTGACCCACCAGGAATAATAACAGCCCCAAATTCATAGCCAGGCGTACACCGTTACAACGGCAGATGCCAACACCTCGGTGATGACACCTCCCTCGAGCAAACCTATATTCGGAATGCCCGTGCTACAACTGCCTACCAATGTGCAAAGCTAATTCCCAAATAATTTAATAAGTTAAGACTGTCCCAGTCCAGTACTTGTGGATGTACGGTTATCTTGGATCGCGGGACACTATGTTCGGTCCTCAAATTGACATGGGCGATAACTCCACCCTAACTACGTACACGTTAAAACATGTACAACCGGCTATTGCCAATAATCACCCACGTCAAAATCAATAGTTTTATTTTCATTTTTATCAAACTACCAGTATTCTTTACTGCTTTAAATAAACCATAAAAGATTTCATAAAAAAATGTGTATGTGGGTGTAGATGTCAACGTATCATTCTAAGCATTGCTAAGCAGATGCAATTAATATTCGTTATAGCCCATCTTTTAATTGAGTATCCATTCCTATGGTTATCTTGGGGTTTATGTTGATATGATTAAGATAATATATCAACATTGGGTTATAACTACCAAGAGTGTGAAATAAAAAGTTAAAATATGAGCATGCAGGAAGATTCTTAATCACATTTTACCTGGTTGTAAAATCTGGGTTCAAGAATGATCAAAGGGGTGCTTGCCTTGCTCCTCGACGGTGTAAGCTGGATTAGTGTCGTCGACGGCGTAGTCGGCGGTCTCAGCGTCTATACGTCGAGTACGAACATGGCAAATAAGATACTTCAATATCGATAGAAAAAGCAAATACACAAACAATAAAGATAGCAACTAAAAGATTCAAATGAAGTCACTCCAAGATAATCAAGATGGCAATCAACTTCAATCATCATTTGATGTATTAGCTAAGTTATATGGTCTCGGTCTAAAGATTAAAGCTTAGGGCATACAACACGGCTAATTTTCTTTATGTATTATTTCATTTTAATTTACGAATTCAGGAAGCTAAGATTGTAGAATTAAATTTAACAAAGTTCATTTTCAGGGTGTATGATTAATTGTACTAATACGAATTAGCATGCAAAGCAACCCTAGTCATATTTAATGAAAGAACATGGTGCATCCTAACTTTCATCTTACCATCTGATCCTAATTAGTGTAATGAGCACAAAGAAACCAGTTTCATTCATTTTGGAAGCTTTTTGATCAAGTTATTGCAACTATATTAAATATATGCATTAACTAAAGTCCTAATGCGAAATTTTCATAAACTAACTCCAAATTCAAATCTAATTACATAATTAGACACTATTTGACCCAAGGATTCCAACAAAGTTGGTTTCACTCAAATTGGACTTTATTTGCAAAATCTCTATATGCTACATATTCAAATTTCAAGCTTTAAATTCAAATCCAGATTTAAATTCCTAAACAAGTTTCAAATGTTTTTGCATATTATGAAACTAGATGATTTATGACGAATTTACAAACAAGTTTCACTTGATTTGGAGCTATAGGTAAAAAGTTATATATGTTTGAACCTATTCGGTTTACTAAAAACCCAGATAAATGGAAAATACGCTTTCCAAAAGGGAAAACGTATTCCTTTGATTTGCGCGGGCTGAATTTGAACTCGGGTCGCAGTCGCTGGTGCCTGGGCCCGGTCCGTCAGTGACTTGTGTGCGTGGCGAGCGCAATTGCGCAGAATCAGGCTTTGAGCAGCGGACGGCAGAGCAGTGCGCATGCGGTAGCGATACCATGACCCACATGGCATAGAGCCAGAGCAGGGGCGATGGTCGACGACCTCGCCGGCAGCTTTCCGGCGACGTCGATCGACTTCGGCCGGCAGCTACGGCTTCACGGGACCAAGGTGAGTCTAGGGAACCGCTTGGTTGAGGGTGGTGTTTGAGGAAATTGGTCTCGCGACGAGGATCGGCGGAAGCTCACGGTGGTGCAAGGTGCGGCGGCGCTACGGGGCTTTTCGAGCTTGAAGGTCATGCGCAAAAGCATCTGGAGGTCCTTAGGATTCTAACTGTGCATTCAAACCCGAAAGGAAACAGCCGGGTGGAGTTCTCACCGAGCGGCGGTAATGGCGGCAATAAGGCACACGGTGCAGGGACTCCTTGATTCGCTCCGGACTGGAAGAAGGTGCGCAATAACCTCGTGAGTAATCAAGGATGCTTTAGGATCAAACAATTTAGACGTTTTCTTACCGTGGTGAAGCAATTTGGGATTTCCCCCAATTTGGGTTCCACCGGCAACGGAGAAGAAAGGCTTGATTTGGGCGATTCCAGGCGCGAGAAGGGGAATGGGTGAGTGCTCTGAGTTAGGCTGTGCCTAGAGGTTCTACTCCTCCCCTTTAAATAGGCAGGGAAGGCGGTAAGGAGTGGGTTAGCTTGGAGAAGGAATGGCGGCGGTTCAGGCCGGCTCTGGAGACTCTCCTTTCAGCTCAGCCAAAGGTCAAGGGATCCCGTGGCAGCAGCTGGCTCGGGGTGTACGACATTGCGGCGAGAAGCAAACAAAGAAGCGAGGCGGTGCGGGTCGGTTCCGTCGGCTGGCTTCGCTCGGGCTGAAGACAGCAGAGAGGGAGAAGAGAGAGCAGAGAGAGAGACGATGCTTCTGGCAAAAGGGGTCCACATGGCAGCGAAAAAGGAGAAAGGAAGAGAAAGGCTGACGCGTGGGTTCGGAGGGTTCTGGGTCCCGTTGGCAGGGGCTTGGCGCTTGGATTGGCCGAAGGGTCACTGGGGACGTGGCCCTACACGTAAGGAAAATGAAGGGAGAGAGAGAGAGCAACTTCGACTCCCTTCCCCTGACAGCACATTGCAACAATTAATTCACTGGTCAGGACTTCACTTGAATTTTCGAAACTTTTTGACCAAGCTATAGACTAAGTCATAGACGTCAAGTAAAATTTTGGGGTTAAAATGATCTACTTTGATTTAATTAAAAATCTGACATTAACTTCTGCACAGAATATCCAAATCGGTTTTTGAATTAATTAATGAACTCAATCAACATATTTATTTTTGAAATTTTTACTGAAGTTGTTTTTCTATACAATGGACCTACCATAAAAATTTCAACATTAAATTCGCATTATTTATTTCTCTAAAATTCTTTTACTGTTTTCTGCAGAATTGCAACTCAGCTTTGTTTAATTGTAATTAAATAGTTAATCTTCTTAATAATTTTCGCAAATTTTTGTGGATGAAGGTGATATGACTGAGGTCTTATGGTAAAAATTTCAAGGCCTAGATTGCTCTACAACTTTCTCCAAAAATCTGTCATGGGTCTGGCCAGAGATAGAATTTATTCATTTTAATTTGTTTTCTTTGCTTTTAATTGTATTCACATGGTCTTTTGACCATCTAGGGATATTTTCTAGGGTTTGGCCAGGTTATACAAAATGTTTACCATGGTAATTTCATTTCTTACCATTTTACCATTTTCTCTTCTCCTTTCTTTTCTTTCTTAACTCCATTATTCATTTCAACAAATAAATCAACCAATAGATCTAAAATCAATAAATGCACACAAAATCATAATATGCAACACACAACTGATTGCACATTTTTAATATTTGATTTTGAACCTTTATAAATTTGAGGATGTTACAGATCTACCCCCCTTACAAAAATCTCGTCCTCGAGATTTGCGAGGGCCAAGGATTCCCAATCTCAGAGATTTGAATATGTTTATTTTGGCGTCTTGGATTAAGAGGTTTTGTTCTAAAGAGACTAGACAGTGGAAAGAGTTGATTAGTTTCAAATATAAAACAGATAGGCCGAATATTTTCTGTTGTGATACGACTCATGCTTCTAACTTCTGGAAAGGGGTTTTGTGGGCTATGCATGCTACCAAGTTTGGGTATAAATGGAAGGTTGGGAATGGTAGTAAGATTTGATTTTAGGAGGACATTTGGTTTGGTCATTCCTGTTTAGCTACCCAATTTTGGGAGTTATACGTAATAACTAATGAGAAAGGCCTTGCAATTGCTGAAATTTGGGATGGCATTAACTTTAAATGCACTTTTAGAAGGAATTTTTCGGAAACATTGATGATTAAATGGATGGAGTTGAGAGAAGTGGTAAACAGTATTAATCTTGTGGATGAAGATGACGCTTTGATTTGGCAATATAATAGTAATGGTGTCTACTAAGTCAAATATTTACATGCCATTATCAGTTTTAGGGGGGGTTTGCCTGTTTTCATACCCTCGGTTTGGAGCTTAATTGTTCCTCCTAAAATTCATTTGTTCCTTTGGCTATTTTCCCATAAAAAGATCATGACTAAAGATAATCTGTTTAAAAAAGGGATTGATAAAGGTGTTGTTTGTAGCTTTTGTGATGAAAACGAATCCATTACTCATCTCTTTTTTGAATGTGTTGTTGCTAAGAATATTTAGAATTTGATCAGTAGCTTCTTTGATGTGGACATTGGTTACAACTATGAGTCTATTGCTCGTTTTTGGGTTAGCAATAAAAAGAATGCTAGTTTGAATACCATTTGTGCAGATGTGTTATGGAGTTTATGGATTATAAGAAATAACATGATTTTCTTGTCACGGAGATGGTCGAATATGAAAACTATTTGGAGAAAGATTCTCACTTTGCCAGGAGATTGGAAACCTCTATTCAAGAAGGATATGTTGGGTCAGATGAGACTATTTTGCACAAGCTTGGAACAGAAGTGCCGAGCACCATTACCTTCGAGCCTGTAGGGGATTTGGTCAACATTGTTGTGCCTGGTGTGCAAGATCTTGAAGATGGTGCTATACCTAAAGAGCTTCTCCTAATCTCTACCTACCTTAAAAATATAATGGGTTGAATGTCCTGCTTTTCATTTTTGTTGCTAAAAGTTCTGTTTTTGTTGAATTGCTGTTTTGGCTATCCTTTGGATGTTTATTTCGGAGGTTCTGAGCGTTGAGAGCTAGACTCTGGCATTGTATCAAGTTACTATCCGGTTTCTAAATGGAAATTGGGGGCATCAAGTTTGTTTTTGATGTCCTCTTGATCGAAAAAAAAGCATTAGGATTTCTGGATGATGACAGCGAATGGATACAACGCATCAAGGAGGCATCCAATTGTGCATCTGGAAACCAACTACGCCATCTTTTCACTACCATCTTATGCCATTGTGAAGTCACAAATCTAAAGAAATTATGGGGGTCCTGTTGGGAAGCTCTTTATAGTTAATATTAGAAAGGTGCTTCTATGCTCTTCCTTTTAAAAGTTGCACAACTATTAAAGCATGAATGAAGGGTAGATGATGATTACTTACCCCTTCGCTTGCTTCAAGATTTGTGCAACTTGTACTAGAAGGAAGAGCATAGAAGCACCTCTCTTAATATTATTGGTAAATGCACCAACAAAATTATCGTGAGAGTGCTCTTAGCAATATCAAGTATTCTGAAATTGATCACACATTTCATGTTGTTCACCTTTTATGACATGCTCCAAAAATAGGTAAACAGTGGTGTACATAATCCATATGATAGAAATGATGACCAAACATCTCAAAATGAAATGACGATAATTTTTCTATGCCCCTTGTCTGTGCATATACCCTGTTTTCTAAGAACTTCTGCACGGCGGTGACCACAAGCGCCCTGCGTCGGAGGACGCCGACAACGTCCAGGACCTAGACGAGGTGATCGGCTGCAGCGGCGGCAAGCCACCGTCGCCTAGCCCCACATGCCTGACATCCGAAATATCTGATTGCTTCACTGGATCAAGGATGAGCGCGGTCATGTTACAAACAGAGGTATGCAAAAAGCAGACCTATTTAGCTGCAGCACTCATTCTTCATCAAGAATTTCTAACTTTCCATCTGGTATCTGATTTAGTTGGCATCAGCAGAGTGGCAGCAGCAGTATCTTGTAACCCTTGAGTTCTAATACATCTATTTTCACCTCAGCTAATCCATTTCTTCATTTACATTTGGATCAATCTCATGATTTTGAAGATGAGACCATGCAAAAAGTGTCATCAATAATCTAGAAACAACAATTGGTGATTATACCTATGTATCGGTGATGAAGTCATTGATCATATTGTTTACTTTGTTGTGTCCGGTAATTGGAACAATCTACTGGACTGGAAATTATACAGAAGACCCAAAACCAAGCATGGCAATCAACGAAATATACGATGATCAAGGAACAAAGCAAAGTACACATTTAGTAGTTGATATTGTTTCTTGTCTAACATGAATACATTGAAAACATCCTAATTAGTATACATCTGTGGGCGTTTTAGCTAACCTCTCGTGGCACCAGCGACTACCTTGAGGGCCTCCTCCACGGCCTACTTAGGGCAGTGGGGCTGATAGAACCGCCTCACAGCTCCTCCGCCCATTCCCGCCACGGGCGACTCCCGGAGGCACGGCGTGGGCAGCAGGGGGCAGGACCTGCTAGTCCCCGCCGCATCCACGTGCGGGGGGACCTGCAGCGCGACGACGACTGGCGGGACGACCGGCTTGGGGAACCGCACGGGGCGATGGCGATGCCTCCGCTTCTTCTTGGCATCCTCCGTCGATGGAGGCGGACGTGGGCTGGGGATGGGAAAGGCGGCGGTTTGCTCTCCGGTGGCCCTCATGTCTTAGTCCACCTGAAGAAGCGGCTGGGCCGGCGAGAGGCGACGGCTTGACCGGCTCTAGCTCCGCGGTATCCAGGGCTTCCGTGTCTCCGTCCATGCTATGCGCGTCGATGGAGGGAGTAGTGGATCTGCTGCTCGCGTCGATGGAGGTAGTAGTCTTTAGCGGCGGTTGGTGCAAGGCGATAGGGCGAGGAGAGGTGAGGAGAGGAGATGGTGGGGATGGAAGCGGCGGGGCGTGGAGATCGTGGTGGTGGAGGCGAAGCGCGTTATCATCCGTCAAGGGGGAAAGAAGACCGCGATGGCCTCGCGAGACGGAGTTTGGGCTGGCCCTACTGCTGAGTTGGACGATCCAATTAAGAAGGGTAAACTCCTTCTTTTATTAGTTTATAGATATAGATATAGATATAGATATAGATATAGATATAGATATAGATATAGATATAGATTATAGATACCCGGAAATAGAACTACCAAATTCTTTAGAACTTCGAGAACTTGAAAATAAGCTGATCAATGAAGAGATGAACTATGATAAAGAAGAGCTCAAGTGTAACATCCAGAAATTTGGCCTAGCAGCGTTTAAAATTTTTGTTGAGCCAAATTTTAAATTTATAAATTTAAATTTAAATTTATATGAGAACTTGAAAATAGGTTCTACTAGAATCTGGGAGAAACCCAGCCAAACATGCTAAAACTCGGAACTTTTCTTCTTTTTCCACACCGGGGCTGAATCGCCCTCAACCCTGTTTCTACTAGAATCTAGAACTGTACCAAACGGTTTGCAGAAAGTGATTTTGATTTTATCTGAAACGTTTCTACTAAGAATCTGGAACCGTTTCTGTTTTTACTAGAATCTGAAACTGTACCAAACGGGGCTTAGTTTCAAAAAGGAAAATAATAATAATAATTGAATTTGGTAAAATAGTAAAAAGGTAAAAAGCAAAAGAGTGAAAGTAAAATAGTAACAAAACTTTACACTAAAGTAAATTCGGTCAAGATAACTTTTTTCTAAAGTCAAAAGTAAAATTTGAAGCATTAATTGTTGAGAAGTGATTTAACTTTTATTGATTTTGACAAGCATGTTCTATTCAATTAAAATTTTGTACAAACTCCTTTAAATCCGAAAGATTTTACCGAAAGCCCTCCTTAGTAATACCTACTTCTGGTAAAAGTATTGGAAAATAATAACTATTTATAGTGCCTTTAAAAATTCAAAAAACAGAAAAGGTGTAAATTGGAAAATTGGATACCCCCTTGTCAGAATTTTATAGTTTAATCTACAAGGTGTTTTTACCTCAAAATTTTACAGCAATTAGGGAACCTTACCAGGACTTTGATTTAAAATTTTCAAAGATGTTCAACGCGATTTGACCCATGAACAATTTGCCTTTATCCTGTTGTCTAGGAGTGGGTTCAAAGGGGAGCCCTTTTCTTCTCTCTCTGTTCCTCTGTTCCATGTGGCCCCCACTGCCAGGCCGCCCCACCAGTCAGCACTACTACTGTTTTCTCTCTCCCCTTTCTTCTCTCGCTGCCCGTGGGCCCGACCCCATGCGTCAGCTCCTCTCCTCTCTCCTTCCTCCTCCTCCTCTCTCTCTCTTCCCGCGCAGAACGCTGGGAACAGCTTCCCCTTGCCGCCCCTTTTTTGCCCGCTGGATGCAGCGTCTCCTCGGCGCATTCAGTGCGCAACTGCTCCAGCTTCGTGGCCATGCCCTGCCCTGTCACCGTCGCCATGCCCCGTTCCATCGCCATGCGGGCGAAGTCTTCCCGGAGTCACTGCTCGCTGCATTCAACCGAGCCGTTGCACTTCATAAAGCCGGTCGAAGCGCTCACGCCTGTTGGAATAAGTCTTGTGTGCGTGGTTGCTTTTGTTTGTTGCATGAGAAAGTAGTTAGCATGGCATGCATGGGAGCAGATCATGGTCAAGAGGATGGCGTGAGACTCGGCACCCATGACCTTGTGATTATCTCATGCATGGTAATTAGCAGGTAGTAGAGTACTTGGTCCTCCTGGCTTGTAGGCATATGAACAAGTCCATGCATGTAGCCAAGTGGTGGAATGGGTAGATCGCCAAGTCGTGTACGTGCGTAACGGCCGGGATGCTAGAGACGTCCTGTTCCTTTATAAATACCTGTACTCACGTTTTGTTTCATGAGAAGGAGAGTGATTCTCAATAAGAAACAGAGCAAGCTAGTTGCATTGTGTCCAAGCATCTTTGTGTGTGTGTGTTTGTGATAAACATTAGAGAGAGAGAGAGGGAGTGATTCCCAACAACGCCATTCCCATTCCTTCCCAGACCCAGAGCCTCCTTTCACCCGTAGCCAGGAAGAACTCGTTCCCTTCTACTCTAGCTCTCCCTCTCACTGGATTGGGCTTTCTTCCATAGCGCCGGCCAAGCCTCTCCAGCGCCAGCCCAAGCTGTGCGCCGTCTCCTTCCTCAATTCCGGCGACCACCCCGCGCACCCAATCTTCCACCACAGTGTGTCCCATTCCAATTCCTCATCTTATCCAGAGCTTCTATTCCCGAGTTGAAGCCCCAATTCGAGCCAATCCCTTTCTCTGCCACCACCGGCCACCACAGTCTAGCTTCCTACTCCTTGCTCCATTCTCCAGTTAAACTTGGGTGGAGCATCATCAAGGGTAGCCAACCAAAACCTCCAGTCCAATTTTTCTTTTCCCCTACCGAGCCGACGCCGCCACGGTGACCCCTAGCCGCCGCCGCCGCTCTACCTTGCCGCGCCGCCGCTACAGGGAATTTCGGTGCTGGCCGTCGCTTCCTACAGCACCAGCAAGACCCTGGTATTCCATTTTGGTCCTTGTCCGTGCTTCTTGTTGCTTACCTCGCCGCCGACTGGACTCACCTGCAGCGCCACCATGGAGCTCCCAGGCTGAAGCTCTTCACTGTTGGTTCTCATGCAGCCCTGCGCCGTAGGCTCTAGCCGTCGCTGCTCTCGCCATCAACTCCTAGGGCATCGGCGTGATCCCAAGCTTCTATTTCGGTCTTTGCCACAGCCCCAGTTCCTGCTCTTGTCGCCGGCCATGCCCGCTAGAACCATTGTCGTATGCTTGCTGCTCAGTTCCCTTCTGTCTCTATTCCCCTTCTCTGTTAGTTGGTTTCAGATTATAAGAAAACTATTAAGCGTAGTGCCTTGTATACTCACTGTCAGGTAGGTCCAATTAAAATTGGAAGTATAACTAGCTAGCTAAACCTTGAATGTCAGAGGAAAGAAAGATCATTGAATATTTGGATTTGATTACCATTTCAAAACTTAGAAGTTAAAGGGGGAGTATCGTTTGTTTTAAACCTCCAATTCGAAAGTCAGAACTACCAAATTTGATGTATCTTTGGTTCAAACAACATGACACTGAATTAATCCTAGAGCAGTAGATAAGCTTAGCTTCATTCTTAAAGATTTCAATTCAGTCATCAGTTTGAGCTCAATTGGATCATTGCCTAATAAGCTCGAAAGCAGAAAGAGGGAACTAGATTAACATGGGTCAATCCTCAAATTGAAATCAGCTAGTTTAACTGCTTTAGAAACCAAACGCTCAGGCTATAAGAAAGCAGATCTTGAAGCAATCCATCTGGCTATACCTACATACTTGTATATAACTATCTTTCAATAAACTGGATTGTTACCTCCATGGCAGAATGACCTTAAGTGTTATAAGCAACAAGTTTCCGTTTCTTATCCGAAAACACTTCGGCTGACAAGCTCGTATTGGAACTTCAGAAGATTCAATCAAAGATTAGCTTTGCAAGGTGAAATAGCTTGGCACCTCTTTTCCTGTTTTCTTTACTTAATATAGTGTCCAGATTACAAAGAAGCAAAACCGAATCAAACTCCAAGTCAACACTGAAATAAACTGAATTTGCTTTAGGCTCTGTATTTCATCCTACAACCTATATCATAGCTCTTTAGGTGGCATGCAGATAATCAGAACTATAGGGAGTAAATTTAGCATGCTATTATTAAACAATGTACTGTTACTATATTAGAGGTTAGGACAATTTGCCTTATAACCTTATCCATTTGGACTAGCTCACAGAAGTTCAGAGTAAGGATCATTTTGGATTAATCTTTGATTCAAAGAATAGTTAGAATCAGGATCCAATAGTTTAATCCCCAAAACCAAATATTCAGAGCAATAATTGAAACCCAGAACTATCACTGTCATTAATGTGTTGGATTATTTGGGCCAAGCCCATTTAATTGAGACAATAAATCCTAGAAAATCTCAAAGGCCCACCTCATGAAGAGGCATGTGCACTAGCAATAGTACCACATTGCTAGCCTAAAGTGGTGAACACTAGTTTAAATAGTGGAGTGTGCTCTACCATGGTAGAACCATGTGGAGAAAGGGAGAAAGAATACACACGCGCGCTCGCCTCGCCTCGCCGGGCTCGGGCACGGGCACGGGCCGGGGGGCGTGCGGCACCTGCGTGAATGGTCCGCCGAAATCCGGTCCAGGGCTTTGCGTAGGCGCAACCTCCTTTTGCAGTTTATTCTTTTGCTACTCGGGATCGTGGCACGTCTTCGAGTCGTGTTCGGTTACGGACTGTTACCAGGCTATTCCTTTATATACTGCGCCGCTGCCGTCCGGAAGAGAGCGATACACACCACGTCTAGGGTTTTGCTATTTTCCTCTCGCTGCGCCGCCATCAAGTCTGCCCCGTCCCGTACGCCGGCGTGCATCAGCGAACGGGAAAGCAGGTCTCCGAAACCGTCCGTCCTCGCGTTCTTGCACCGGGAGAGGACGAATCAGGTTTTTGGGAAGCGCTCGGCGCGACTGCTTCCACGTCTTCCTCGACGTTCAGGAGCGGCTGCTCGGCATCGCGCTCGACTGCGGCGCGCTTCCGTCCTCGGCACTGTACGCGCTACAACGACTACTGCTCCATCTGCACACGAACAGTACGTTACAATGTTTCTACTGTTTATTTTCATCCTATTGATTGTGAGCACATTAGATGGATATATGTGTAGTCTTCTAGCATATGCATCTATGGTATGCTCCTGTTATTCGTTACCGATAGTCAATCACATGTTGTTCATGATTTACTTTTGGATTAAATTAAACCTAAATGTGCCTTTATTTCTAACAATCCAAAAACCTGATTATAGGCGCTTAGGTTTATCAATGGCTGGCTTTGCCGAGGCAATCGAGGCCGAAAAATTCACCGTGTGCACTTCAAAAGATGGCGGACAAGGGTCACCTTGTGGCTTACGGCTATGAACGTGTTACGGGTGTCGAACGGCAAACCAGAGGATATGGAACCAACTCCTGAAAAGGAGAAGGCATATCGGGATGCCAACACACTCTTTGTGGGAGCCGTTCTTAGTGTTCTTGCCGATCGTCTGTGCGATGTGTATATGCACATTAAAGAGGCGAAGGAACTATGGGATGCTTTGAATGCTAAGTTCGGTGCTTCCGATGCTGGCGGTGAATTGTATATCATGGAGCAATATCATGACTACAAGATGGTGGATAACCGTTCTGTAGTTGAGCAGGCTCATGAGATCTGAGTTCTCGCTAGGGAACTCGAACTTCTCAAAATCGATTACAGCGAGTGTTTGTGGTCGGGGCATTATTGCCAAATTACCTCCTTCATGGAGGAATTTTGCCACATCTTCAAACATAAGAGACAAGAGATTTCTGTTGAGAATCTGATTGTGTCTCTAGATGTTGAGGAGAAAGCTCGAGCTAAGGATGCACTGTCAAAGGAACTGAGGGGCGCCTAGCGCCAATGTGGTGCAACAGTTCTCACATGGCAAGAACAAAGGGAAAAATAAAGCCAAACAAACCACTAATTTCAAGAAGAAGAAGTCAATGAACAAAGATGAGAAGCCTGCTTTGTTTGCGGTGAGATTAGACACCGGGCCAAACAGGTGTCCAAATCGCAAGGGCGTGAAGGGTGAGCAAGGATGAACTCAAAGTGCATCCAACGTGACCATTGGCAATCTTGGAGGAGGAACTTACGGGTATGGTAACGCACCTATTGTTCTTTCAAGAAATCGGACCACCGATTGGTGGATTGATCTGGAGCTAATGTTCATGTGTGTCTTGATCTCTCTTTGTTCTCTTCTTACCAGGTCGTGCGGGATTGCTCCGTGTTGATGGGAAACATTTCGAATGCTTCGTTCTTGGTGTTGGCATGGTAGATCTGAAGTTTACTTCGGGAAAGATCGTGCTGACTAAAGAACGTGCAGCATGTCCCTCAATAAATAAAAAACAGTCACGGCTCCCTTCTATGTAGAGAAGGGTTCAAAGTGGTGTTTGAGTCTAATAAAGTAGTCGTGTCTAAGCATGGACTTTTTATTGGTAAAGGCTATGAATGCGGAGGCTTGTTCCGTTTTTCCCTTTCTGATTTCTGCAATAAAGTTGTGAACCATATTTGTGATATTTCCAATGGAGGTGAAGCCGATGTTTGGCACTCACGGTTATGTCATTTAAATTTTGGTTGTATGACTCGGCTCGCTAGTATGAATTTAATTCCAAAAATTCCTACTGTCAAAGGTTCTAAGTGCCAAAGTTGTGTGCAATCAAAGCAACCTCACAAACCTCACAAGGCAGCGGAGGAGAGAAACTTGGCACCATTAGAACTCATACATTCAGATCTTTGTGAGATGAATGGTGTGTTGACTAAAGGAGGAAAAAGATATTTCATGACTCTGATTGATGATGCATCTAGATACTGCTATGTTTATCTGTTGAA
This sequence comes from Rhipidocladum racemiflorum, assembly GCA_036346355.1. Lineage (NCBI taxonomy): Eukaryota > Viridiplantae > Streptophyta > Magnoliopsida > Poales > Poaceae > Rhipidocladum > Rhipidocladum racemiflorum. The sequence goes on from CM070592.1 coordinate 27,859,638, forward strand.
AACTAAAGATGAGGCTTTAGACTACTTCAAAGTCTATAAGGCTGAAGTTGAAAATCAATTAGAAAGAAAAATCAAAAGGCTTAGGTCAGATCGTGGCGGTGAGTACTTCTCTACTGAGTTCGACTTATTCTGTAAGGAACATGGAATTATTCATGAGAGGACACCTCCCTATTCGCCCCAGTCTAATGGGGTTGCCAAAAGAAAGAACCGCACTCTAACTGATTTGGTAAATGCCATGTTGGACACTGCGGGTCTATCTAAGGAATGGTGGGGCAGGCCCTGTTGACTTCTTGTCACGTTTTGAATAAAGTTCCTTCTAAGAATAAGGAGAAAACCCCATATGAAGAATGGGAAGGGAGAAAACCATCACTTTCATACTTGCGCACGTGGGGTTGCTTGGCGAAAGTCAATGTGCCCATAACTAAAAAGCGCAAACTTGGACCTAAGACAGTGGATTGTGTCTTTCTGGGATACGCTCATCGGAGCATTGCCTATAGATTTTTAGTAGTAAAGTCTGAGGTATCTGACATGATCGTCGGTACAATCATGGAATCCAGAGATGCCACCTTCTTTGAGGGCATATTTCCCATGAAAGATTTGCATAGCGTTTCTAGTCAAAACCACGAGATAATTCCGAACCTATTGCACAAGCGAGGATTACGAGCAGATACCCGAGCAAAATCTGAGGAGGATGGCGGTGAGGCTCCTAGGAGGAGCAAGAGACAAAGGATGGTTAAATCCTTTGGTAATGATTTCACTTGTGTACCTTGTGGATGATACTCCCACCTCTATTTGAAGCTTATGCATCTTCTCGATGCAGACTCTTGGAAGGAGGCAATCAGTAGTGAGATGGATTCTATTGTCTAACGGAACTTGGGAGCTCACAGAACTGCCTTATGGTTGCAAACCTGTGGGCTGTAAGTGGGTGTTCAAAAAGAAACTAAGGCCTGATGGTACTATTGAAAAGTACAAGGCTAGACTTGTGGCTAAGGGTTATACGCAAAAGGAAGGAGAGGATTATTTTGATACTTATTCACCTGTTGCTAGGATCACAACCATCCGGGTACTTTTATCCTTGGCTGCCTCTCATGGTCTCATTGTCCATCAAATGGACGTGAAGATAGCTTTTCTTAATGGAGAGCTAGATGAGGAGATCTACATGGATCAGCCAGATGGATTTGTGCTACCCGGACATGAGAGCAAGGTGTGTAAGTTACTGAAATCTCTTTATGGCCTTAAACAAGCACCTAAACAATGGCATGAGAAGTTCGATAGAACATTGACACATGCTGGCTTCGCTGTAAACGAAGCCAACAAGTGTGTGTATTATCGCCATGGTGGGGGTGAGGGAGTTATTCTGTGCCTATATGTGGATGACATTTTGATCTTTGGAACAAACCTTGATGTGATCAATGAGGTCAAGTCTTTCCTGTCTGGAAATTTTGATATGAAAGATCTCGGAGAGGCTGACGTGATCTTGAACATCAAGTTAGTCAAAGGTGAGGATGGGATTAGTCTTTCTCAATCCCATTATGTGGAAAAGGTTTTGAGTCGGTTTGGCTATTCGGATAGCAAGCCTTCTCCAACACCTTATGATCCAAGTGTGATTCTTCGGAAAAACAAGAGAATTGCTAGAGATCAAATGAAATACTCTCAGATCATTGGATCTCTCATGTACTTGGCTAGCGCAACAAGGCTCGATATCTCATTTCTTTGTAAGCAAATTGAGCCGATTTACTTCTAACCCGGAGATGATCATTGGCGTGCACTCGAAAGAGTTATGCGTTACTTGGTGGGTCTGATAAATTATGGAATACACTATACCGGTACCCTTCAAGACTAGAGGGTTATAGTGATTCAAATTGGATCTCGATGTCGATGAGATTAAGGCCACCGGTGGATATGTGTTTACACTTGGTGGGGCGCTGTGTCGTGGAGGTCTTGCAAATAAACTATTTTGACACGGTCAACTATGGAGGCAGAATTGATTGCATTGGATACGACCAACTGTTGAGGCGAGAATGGCTACGTGAACTCTTGATGGATCTTAGGTGGTTGAAAAACCAATACCGCCATTCTTATGAACTGTGACAATCAAGCGATTATTGTTAAAGTGAACAGTTCTAAAGATAACTTGAAATCCTCAAGACATGTGAAAAGACGTTTGAAGTGCTCAGAAATTGAAAAACTCCGGAGTGATAGCATTGGATTATATCCAGACGGCTAAAAACCTGGCAGATCCCTTCACTAAAGGGCTATCACGGAATGTGATAGATAACGCATCAAAGGAACTAGGCATGAGACCCATGTGAGTTATACCATAGCGGTAACCCAACCTATGTGATCGGAGATCCCGTGAATTAGGACCTAGGAAAACAAGCTCTTGGTTAAGCTGGAGGAGAGTAATTTTCTAACTAGTTCCAAGTGAAGATGCAATACTCTCGAAATCTGTATGGCAGGTTGGCTTTTGCCTTAATGTGTTCTGTTGGCTTTATTTAGCGAAGATGTCATCCTACAGAGCATCTTGAAAGAACACACCTATATGAGATTGACTGTTGAAAGTCGCAGTCTATGAGACTTGGGTAATCTCTAATAATCTCATGAAGAGACCATGGAGTACGACTTATATGCTCCACCCGAGGGGTAGCCTATTGGCGATCTAGTATCGACTAAGGCTCTAAATGAAACTCAGTCGCACAAAACTTGCAATTCAAGGCTTAGTCCATTGTTCAAGTTGTGGCTGAGTGTAATTTGGAGTTCTAGGTGCAATTCAAGGCATAGTCCATTGTCACCGAAACGCTGGTATATCAACAGCTTTGGAATAGGCAAAACTGTCAGTGGGACTTTGAGATCTGGTGGGGGATTGTTGGATTATTTGGGCCAAGCCCATTTAATTGAGACAATAAATCCTAGAAAATCTCAAAGGCCCACCTCATGAAGAGGCATGTGCACTAGCAATAGTACCACATTGCTAGCCTAAAGTGGTGAACACTAGTTTAAATAGTGGAGTGTGCTCTACCATGGTAGAACCATGTGGAGAAAGGGAGAAAGAATACACACGCGCGCGCTCGCCTCGCCTGGCCGGGCCGGGCTCGGGCTCGGGCGCGGGCGTGCGGCACCTGCGTGAATGGTCCGCCGAAATCCGGTCCAGGGCTTTGCGTAGGCGCAACCTCCTTTTGCAGTTTATTCTTTTGCTACTCGGGATCGTCACGGTTGCAGAAGGGATAAGGAAACCATAACCGACTCCGTAATAGACTCCGATCGTGGCACGTCTTCGAGTCGTGTTCGGTTACGGACTGTTACCAGGCTATTCCTTTATATACTGCGCCGCTGCCGTCCGGAAGAGCGCGATACACACCACGTCTAGGGTTTTGCTATTTTCCTCTCGCTGCGCCGCCATCAAGTCTGCCCCGTCCCGTACGCCGGCGTGCACCAGCGAACGGGAAAGCAGGTCTCCGAAACCGTCCGTCCTCGCGTTCTTGCACCGGGAGAGGACGAATCAGGTTTTTGGGAAGCGCTCGGCGCGACTGCTTCCACGTCTTCCTCGACGTTCAGGAGCGGCTGCTCGGCATCGCGCTCGACTGCGGCGCGCTTCCGTCCTCGGCACTGTACGCGCTACAACGACTACTGCTCCATCTGCACACGAACAGTACGTTACAATGTTTCTACTGTTTATTTTCATCCTATTGATTGTGAGCACATTAGATGGATATATGTGTAGTCTTCTAGCATATGCATCTATGGTATGCTCCTGTTATTCGTTACCGATAGTCAATCACATGTTGTTCATGATTTACTTTTGGATTAAATTAAACCTAAATGTGCCTTTATTTCTAACATAATGTACATGTATATTTAACCAGTGGAAATATTCATGCAAGAAGATAGTGCAGATAAAGGAGTAATTCAGAAGCAGTATGCTCTATGCCGTTCAGCTGAAGCTTAAAATATTGATTAAGATAATTAGGCATGTTTTAATTAAAACCCTAGCTTCAAACCAGTTCTTTACTTCGAAAGAACCTAATTAGTTCAATATTCTTCTATGCAAAATGAAAAGCACCATAAGTACATTGAACCTAGGTCGGCTCAAACAAATTTAATCACAACCGTATATACTTGTGCACATATATCATATAAAACCTTTGTCCTAAGTATACTTATGTGTGTGTGTGATCCTCTTATTAGAAACACTATAGATCAAGATCATTTAATCCTATAAAAATATAGTATTTAGCTTAGCCCGAATTAAGTTACAAGATAGTTTAACTTGTCCAGTATAAGAGAACAACATATACATCCTTCTCAAAGAAAATCTTAGGTATAGAACCAATTGGTATATACTCTGCGAGACTAAACCACTCAGTAGATTATGATATGCATTTTGCCCTTCACTTAGCATGCTCCTGTATAGTAACTATATGCAAACAAATGAATATAAAGAAAATGTCCCAAACAAGCTAGTACTTAAATCCTATAAAACCAATGTGAGAGCATTCCTAGAACTAATCCATACGAAAAACGTTGTGATTAAAGTGAAATATCACGGAACCACCTTTAAAACACACTTAGAGACATCCCCTGCCATTACCTGAAGAATTATTAAATAAGCTTTTAAGGTGCAGTCGAAACCATAAAACAAGAACTAAATTGTTGTCGCGTAGACTTGTTAACACTTAAGCCTTTTCAGCAGCCCGTAGGATATCTCGTCTAAATGAGAATGTTAAGAAAAATGGCCTAGAATCACTCTTTAATATATAGACTACCATATTATGAGAAAATATTTAACTTACTTGTTGCTTTGCATCTGAATCCTATTAGCGCAAAAACCCTAAGTGTTATATTTGTCGATAGTGTATATTGCAAATATACAAGCGTAAGAAGTACTTAGCGTAAGAACTCGTGTCGTAATAATCATTCGAAAACCTTATAAATTTAGCCGGTAGCTTTAATCTAGTTAGCGCTCCTTTTAATACCTGAGGTCGGTACTACCGAAGCTCGAGAGCAGTACTACCGCGAGTCAGTAGTGCCGCAGACTGAGAGTCGGTATTACCGGGAAAACAATAGCATCTTAACTAATGTCTTAATTCCATTAATCCAAACAATTTTATCTTCTTGAATTTGTAAAATAAGAGTAAGCAATTCATAAAGAGTGGGTAACGGTATAGCCTAGGCCGTTAGTAAGAGATATAGGTGAGAAGACGATTATAACATGTGCATAAAATCATGAAAACCCTAACATAGGTCACCCTTGTTTTGTGTGATGGATTTCTATTTGGTTTTTCTACCTGTATTCTTTTTGCCCTTATTGGATGTTATTCCTTGCTATGTATCGCGGTATGACGGGTAGCACATGACGTAATCGACGTTACCGTTAACGAGACGGATTGTGTACTCGGCGACAACTCCGGCTTCGTCGACAACGCAAGCTACGGCTTCGACTTCGTTGTAAAACAACGGATAGCAAGGCAAGCCCCTTTGACCATATTGATCCCAAAGGTTCACAAATTCATTTGTTAAATTTTTCATGCATGCTCTATGTAGCCACCACAGACGGTTCTATTTAGAAATCGTCAGTAATATAGAGTTATAATACACACGGTTTCTAAATAAAACCGTCTGTGATGGCTACAGGAGTCATCACAGACGGTTCTATTTGGAAACTGTCTGTATTACTGCTCCTATCACAGATGATTGCTAAATAGAATCGTCTGTGATGTTGTCGCTGACGGTTGCAATATAAAATCGTCTGTGATAAGGCGTCTAATATAAGTCTATTTGTAGTAGTGACCTAGAATAATCATGTCACCAACTCAATCAGGATGGCCATTCATGCTAAAAAGAAGACAATATCCTCTCGCAGTTTGTTTTGCTATGACCATCAATAAAAGCCTAGGGCAATCTCTAAACAAGGTAGGACTCATATGATAGTCATATCTTCCTAAGCAGGTATTCACACATGGACAGCTATATGCAGCATTCTCAAGGGTCACAAGAAGGGATGGACTGAAAATAATGGTCGATGACGAAGAAAGCCCAGGTGATGGTATGGTGAAAAACATATAGAAAGAATTTTTTTAGAAAATTTCTTTTTCATCAATTCAGTTCAAAAAGAAAATTTGTACAATATCAACAAATGATAATTTAAAGTATGCTTGCATAATGAAATAGTATCTTCTTATAGCCAAACAATACAAAAACTTCAATGTATGCTTTTATGAACAATATACTTCTGTATGCAGTATTCAGTCATGTTTGCTCGCATTGAAGTATGGTCGTTTGTTACTGCATATGCTTAGAATTTATTGGTACAATTATGTTTCCAATCCATGTATGTACAACATATTCCACTGACCTTTCAATTCCACAATCCAAACGCTTTTGCATAGACATAAACAGTTTATTTAGGGAAAACAAAAAGAAATACCTGGATTTCTCATTGAATGACTTAGAACTTGTATTTAAAATTGTCAATGAGAATGGAACGTATTGATTTCAAAAAATTTAAATATAAATAAAATAAGTGTATTACTACCTACAAAAAAACACCACTACCTAAGAGCCTGACTTGAATGCAGACTTAAAAAGGTCAAACGTGCTCCTTCATGAAAAAAGATACAACAGATTAAATTGGTTTGCATAAACCATTGATGAATCAAGCTAGATTATAACGGGCATCTAATAACTAGAGTAAAAACAATAAACTATTGGCGAACCTAACTAAACAATATGGAACATTTTCCTATAATATCTAAATTTGTGAGGATAAAAACGTGCTCCTTCCGGTTTGACACTTTCACGGGCGGCGACGTCGGGCGTCGGTCTGGGCGTCTGGCTGCTGACGATGCGATGCCATCATGCGACGCTCGATCGATCGGTCTCCTGGAAAACCCTCCTGCTATACTGGGCCAATGCCAAGTCGCCAACGCGCCTGATCAACTGGTCCTACCCGGCTAGTGCTACGACCGGGGCCCAGGCCCACCTAGGGCCCGCCCTGGGCTCCGCCAATGCTCAGAGTTAGGGATGCAAATGGGCCGGCCCTAGGGTCATCTTTGACCCACTCTAGTTCATTTGTTTGCACTAAAACTTAAAAGGTGGAGTAAAAATTAAGTTTTTAGTGCAAACAAATGAACTAAAGTGGGCCAAAGAAGACCCTAGGGTCGGCCCATTTGCATCCCTACTCAGAGTAATCTGCTTTTCAATACCGGTACGTTCTATATATAGTCGCACCAATCCAGTTCGTAAAATAAGAAAAATAGTTGAGTAGAATTACAGAATTCACCACACATTGTATTGATCCATATCAACAGATATATATACATGAGCACTCACAGGTGCGTGCATGCGGAAGACCCGGATGCTACAGCGTCATGCAGGGGCTCACGCAGGAGCATGCATGCGCAAGAACTGGTCTACCACTAACTGAACTGCATAAGAATAGCAACGGTTCAACAAGTTGAACTTGGAACCGTACCAAGTGGAGGAACCGCCTCTGCCGTTGTCCTTGCATCTCACCACACTTGTTGCATTTTCTCACAAACTGTTGTGTTGCTTCTGATTTCGATTTGTTTTGTCATGATATTTCTAAAGAAAGAAGATGGATCAACCAGCGAAAGAGTCGATTTCCTCGTCTTGCAACCATGGTTAGTTTCTGATCTCCTCTCTTGTTCTTCGCTGTCTCTACCATTTTCCCTTTTCTTGGGAAAGGGAGACACCAAGAGAACGGATGATTTTGATGGATGACTAAGTGATGATGCGTATATTTCTTTTTCCATTTCAATTTTGCAATGGGGATGCCAGAGGAGACGGGGATGGAGCAAGTTTTGTCTGATCTACATGCGCTCGAGAGGCTCTACGGGCTGCTTCGCAGGGGCCCTGCAGTTGAAAATGTAAGACAAAAACAATTGATGTCTTGACTGCTACTTCTTGTGCAAGAACAAGGCAATCGTAAATGCAGTCTTCTGGTAGACAATTCTGTGTAGATATATACATGTGAAGAATGAATATTAGGCATAGTATAACTGAAAACACTCGTTCATCTACTTTCGAAATTCAATTGCCATTTTTCTGTTCTAGTATACTATTTTGGCAAATTTAGTGCAGAGGATTGCCAGTTTAATTTGTTCTAACATCTTGCGCAGTTAGATGAAACATCCAGGGCCCTTCTGATGAGGATGTTGGATGATGCTACCTGTTCGCGCAAAAAACGTGAAGGGGGTCTTCAGCCTCGAACACACAAGACAAACACCGGGTTTGCAGAGCGTGCCAGTCGATTTGACCTGAAATCGACAAGGTAAAATTTGTAATTCGATCAAAGCCGATAAACAAAGATCTATCGGCTTTTCGCTAGTCGGCAAGAGCCGATCATGAGATAACTAGATCAACCGGTTACAGTTGATCCGGATACAAGGTAAAATCGGCTTCGAGAAGGCGATGCGCAACAAAACGAAGCAAATCAAACCTGGGTGAAATCGGCTAAAATCAACAATCGGCGATGCGCAGCTATGTTGATTTCGTCGACTTGCAGAGAGATCCGTAAAGCTAAAGCAAAGAAAAGATTTGTAAAGGTAGATGTGTGTGTTGTTGGAATTGATTGATTTTCTTTGCTTGGCGTCCACCCCCTTTTATAACACGCCTGGCCGATCCGAGTCGCACATGGATACGGTGTATTTACCCGTATCGGCCTCTTATCCGATTTCCTTTCCTTTTATAGAAACGGATTCCTTTTCCGAGTCGTTTACCGATTCTTTTCTGTACGGATACTTCTTTTTAGACCGATTTCAATACATGCCGAATTTTGGTGCAAACATATGCCCCCCATTTTTGAAAGATAACTTGTTATCTTTCAAAAATCCCTTCGTCTTTTCCGTGATCGGCTTGTCGTTCAGGATTCACCTCGGTAACTTCCCCATTAATGGCGCCGCAATGCTCTCGGTGCGTTTTCAATGCAGCAACTGTTCCCGCCTTTTCACCTTTTTCACCGAGGTATAAATATGAGGCCCCCCCTGCAGTCATTTTCACCCTGGCGTGCTCTCGTTAATCCTGAAATCGGCTTTCCTCCGCCTCAACCCTTCTTCTCATAGCATCGGCTGAAATGGACGCATATCAGGTACTTGTTCCGATCCCAGATAGCGATCATCAATACTTCCTAGGTCCTATAGGAACCATAGAATCCGATACTATTATTGGAGATGAAATTCCTAGACTTCCTTTATCGGCTCCTGGTTACAACATCAACGAGTGGTCCAAAAGTTTTAGGGCTTGGCCGACAGCTCTCAAGGGCTGGAGGTCCTGGTACATTAGAGTATCGGCCCAAAAGAGGGCAGAGTGGGAAGGTATGGGCATTGCTGAGTGTATCCCCATGTCCTTAGCTGCTCCGGAGCCCAACGAATCTTTAGTAGCTGCTGCCTGCTATTTCTGGTCGGACTCTTTTAACGCCTTCTTTTTCCCAACCGGTCCCATCGGCCCAACCCTTTTAGACATGGCTGAACTATGCTGTCTTAGGCCTGATGGAGAACAAATATCGGCTTTTAGTGGGAAACCTCAGTACAAATTGGCCAAAAAAAAGGGAGAAGGTTGGTCTAAATACATCCAAAATAACAACAAAGTGACCGGCCCTGTATCGGATGTAGAACACGTAGCCTTTATCAACTTATGGCTAGACCGATTCCTCTTCTGTGGCGCTTCCCTAGGACCAACCCAGGTCTATCAATTTATGTCAGAGCAACTAGTTATGGGTCATCGGCTAGCTTTAGGGAAGTCCTTCTTTGGCGCCGTATACCATATGATGCATATCATCGAGAGTCGGCTTTTCATGGCAATGGTTCCTATGTCGTCGGTAATGTTGGCGGCCCCCTTTGGTTTATCCAGATTTGGCTTTATTGCGTTTTTGGCCGCCTCATTATCCCGGACCCTTCGGAAGAATCGGCTTTCCCAACGGAAGACTTTCCTGAGGGTGCCGTCCCTGTATTCCAACCTAGCCGATCCCCAGGCGAAAAATTCACCATGTGTTCATCCGATGAACAAAAAATCTCTCCTGCCGGCTTTCATAAATACTTGTCCTTTTTCCTGCATCTTAACCAAGCCTCTTTCAACCGTAGAGATTTCTTTTCGTATAGCCAATTAGCCGATCTCCCGTGGCCTTCTTTTCTTCGTTTAAACTCTGATAGCTCTCTAATGCCCCAATCCACTCTTGATCTGCTTCCCTTGCTGATTTCTCCTTGCATCCTTCACGTCGGCTTAAGTACTCGAAACAGAACATTTCAGCCGACCTATGAATTCTATCATCCTTCGCTTTATGCACGCCACCGGTTTTCGGACAAACCATTCCTTGTTTTCCTTTGCTTAGTATGATTAAACCACGAAACAAAGTAACTAACTCTACTGCGGCGGATCTTATTATTGAGCTAGCCGATGAACTCCATGTGGTAGACTTGCCCTTCCTCGTGTTAAACACGCGTCGATCGGGCCAATTTACCACATGGTGGGCTTCCATAGCTGAGGCTCTCTTGCGGAGGCGCACTATTCCCGAGGTCCTATCCTCTTTTCTCCCTGGCTTTCGAGAGCCGACGGAGACCGTTGCTGGGTCTAGCTCGAGTTCGAGCGATGCTAACTCTTCCTTAGAGGTATTTTCATTTTGATGTTTTTATTGGAATAAGATTTTCATCGGCTTAACCATTTCTTTTACACTTCAGACTAGCAAAAGATCAACCCCAGCGCAAGCCGCATCGGCCGACGATCGCTCAAAACGGCCAAGGTCATCGACCCCTCTTGCCGGTTTATCCTCTGGCACGTTGGGGGTCAATAGCCCATCACTGTCTGATCTTGCCGTCCAGCGCACCAAAAGTACGTCCAGTTCCATTTCCCACCAAATGAAGTTTCATGCTTGCTGTCGGCTAAATCCATGTTCGTTTTTTCAGAGAAGAAAAGCCGTAGAGTTGTCATTAAGCGATCCCCAAAGCCTGCGGGCCGTGATGCAGCAGCATCTCCAACCGGATCGGCTACTGCGGTTAGCTTCGACCCTTATTCTTGACTCATCTTTGTCTTCCTTGTTCTTATCGTGAAAATATTTTTCAGGAAACCCCCTCCGTTGAAGGATCATTGTTTTTTTTGATCCATGTGTTTTTGATGATGAGTATTTGAATATTCGAAGAGATTTGAAAAGTTTTGAGTTGATTTGATTTTGGCTCAGTATTTGAAAAAGATTTGAAACCAATTTGAACCGATTTATTTTTTGGTTTCTTTATTTGAAAAAGATCTGAAACCAGTTGGTTGTATGGATTAATTTGAGTCAAGTCGTGGACTTGGGCTCGGAAATTGTTTTTGTATTTTTGTTCACGTGCAGGTGTTGCTCGAGGTCGAACGTGGTCAATGACGGGACTGAGACTAGGTTCAGGGAGGAACTGAGGTCGTGAGGGTCGAAGGTGTCATGCGAAACGTTTGGACTAGAGAACAGTGCACGTGAGGTCGAGATCGTTGCAGCATAGCGGCAGGCGAGCCGTACGCGTGATTACGAAATTTTTAAATGCTTGTGTAGATTTAGTAGTTATGCATGTGTGCGTGTGTTGCACATGTGTGTGTGCGTGAGTGCATCTTTGTGTTGCATGCATGTGGGTGCATGCAGTGTGTGCGTGCATGCAGTGTGTGTGCGTGCGTATACATGCATGCAAATGTGTTGTGTGTGCATGGCGTGCATGAGTGTGTACGTGAGGTATATGCATGCATGTCGTGGTAATGCATGTGGTTTGAGCAGCATTAAATGCGGCTGGCGATACATGCTGAATTGGTTTGCTTGCTGCTGCCGCAAGTTGGTGCCGACTTGGATTGCTATTGCTTGCTGCCGCAAAAGGGATTGACTCGGATTGAAGAAGCAGCGATTCAACTCGGTTTGCTCAGCCGGCCGGCGATACGGATTGGTGGACAGATTTTAGGTGCTTCCTTGTCCTTTAAATAGGGGGTTCTAGGGGCTTAGAAATCATCCAATGCAAAGGGCAAGAAGCAAAAGGTGCCTACAACAAAGAAAAGCTTTTGTGCTCTCTTTAGTTTATTTAGGGTTTTCTAATCTTGTGAGATTAGAGATTTTGTTTAGGGTTTTCTAATCATTGAAGATTAGAAGATTTTTTTTTGGTGTCATCTTGTTGAAGATGGCTTTGGAATAAAAAAAAAAAAAAAGTTTATGCAATATTCTCTTATTTTTTTTTGCTTTGATTCTTGATTAGAAGGTTTGTTCGATTTTTGATAGAACTAGTTTTGATTTTTGTTCGACTTGTCTCGCTAATTAATCTAGGGTTTTGATCTCTTCATTATTAGATATTCTTCCGCTATCTAGGGGTCTTTTATTTTCAGAAAGAAATAGTTGAATTTTATTCGGCATCTATTCACCCCCCCCTCTAGTTGCCTACTCGGTCCTACAAGTGGTATCAGAGCAAGGTTCTACTAATCCATCTTAACAGGTGATTAGTAAACGGTAAGTTATGGCAACAGAGAAATACTCAAACAAGCCGCCAATCTTCGATGGCACAGACTTCCCATCGGGCGGATCAGGATGATTGCATATCTTCAAGCTCAAGGTAACGCGATTTGGCGCAAGGTAAAAATTTAAATCTGAGCTTCCTTCTAATGATGATATTGATAAAATCGAGTTTGAAAAAGATGTTGAAAACAATAATAGAGCTAGAAACATATTGCTTCAAGGACTTGCTAGAAAAGAATTCGATAGAGTTCATCATTTACTCACTTGCTCATGAAATTTGGAAATCTCTTCAAGATTATCATGAGGGCACCGACTGTAAAAGAAGCTAGGCAAGATCAATTTAAAAGGAATACACTAGATTTGAAATGAACTCTGGAGAATCTCTAGATGATTGTTTTGCTCGCTTTAACAGAATCTTAAACAATCTTAGAGTCAGTAGATGTAAAGTACACTGACTCTGAAAATGCTAGACATTTCCTATCATCTCTTGATCTTAAAATCTGGCAAATGAAAGTGACTGCTTTTAGGGAAGCCCATAAGATGAGTGAAATGACTTTGGATAAACTATATTCTAGTCTCAAGACTTTTGAGATAGACATTGTTTCAAGAACTTCCAATGATAATTCTATGGCTCTTAATGCTAATTCTTCATATGATAATGCTACTAGTTCTTCATCATCATACTCCATTACTGCTTTGAGTGCTCTTAGTGATGAACAGCTAGATCAAATACCAGAAGATACACTTGCTCTTCTTTCCAAGCGTGTCAATGCAGCTTACATGAGATCAAGGGAGAGAAGAGGAGCCTCCATCCACTGCTACAACTGCGGCAAGGCCGGGCACATCCGTGCTAACTGTTTCAAGAACAAAGATAAAGAGGAGAAGGAGCAAAGCAACTCCTCCAAGTCCTTCCGGCCAAAAGAGAGCAAGGACAAAAATAAGCAACGGACAAAGAAGATGCTCAACAAAGTCTTCGCGGCAATTGGTCGCTTAGACTTAAGCGACATTGATGATTCAACTGACGATGAGAAGGAAGCAAAGCAAACTAAGCTGAACGAGAAAGATTTCACCGGACTGTGCTTCATGGCGAAAGGGAACACTAGTGATTCTAGTGACAACGACAACACTTCCAGCGACGGTGATGAGGTAATACCTTCGTATGATGAGCTTTGTGAAGTTTTAGTCATATTGAGAAAATCTTTAAGAAAATCCTCACTCAAAAATAAAAACTTAGAGAAAGATCTATCCATCCGAAAATGGCGAAAACTTTGATCTTAGAAATTCAAAGTCTGAAAAGACATGTGATTCTTGCTTAGATCTCAAATTTGAAATTAAATCTTTAAAAGAGGAACATATGATTAAACTAGAACAAGTTTATGCCAAAAATGAAAAACTTGTGAAAAATGTTGGTTGCTCTACTGATGGTTTACATGGTCAAACTTCTTGTTCTAAATGTCCCATACTAGAATTGAAGTTGCATGATGCAGATGCTAAGATTACTCAATTGTTTAATGATTTGCTTACACATGAAGTTCTTTCATGCTCAACTTGTCGCAAGCAAAAGAAAAAGTAGATGTTTCCTGTAATAATTGTTTAACACTCTCTCGAAAAATTGATTACTTGGAAAAGTCTTTAGAACGTTTTACTAAAGGAAAGAAAAATCTAAATATGATTTTGGATCAATCAAGAGTCAGCACTCATCACAAAGGTTTAGGTTTTGATCCTTATGCTCATCACAAATCATATGCTCCTACTATTGTTAAAACTCTTGAAAGTGGAAAGTTTGAAATTGTCAAAGAACCTGAGAAAACTGTCTTCAAATCTGCTGGAATTTTATCTTCTACTATGATGAATGCAAATATTGCTTCTGCTTCTAAAGACAAACCATTTGTTAAGTACAATTGCACTCATTGTGGAAAAGATGGTCATTTGGTGAATTTTTGTTTTAGACTAGCCAAACAACAGAGAAAGGAAAATTCAAAGGCTAACTTTAGACAAACACGTATCATTTCTCAACATGTTCCGCTAGTGAAAGCAAACAAAATTCCTCGAAATTCATCTACATTGCATTCACAAGCTTTTGTACGATCACCTCCTCGTCGAGTGATTCAGTGCTGGATACCTAAATCTTATTTCTCTAACCCCAGCGCTGAATCCTCGGCATCTTCTGTTCATAACATGTAGGTGGTACGAGAAGGGAAGGAGAACATCTGGGTTGTTGATTCAGGATGCTGCCAACACATGACAGGCAACCCAAGTTGGTTCTCCTCCCTAACAAAAGCATCTGGGAACGAAACGATCACTTTTGGAGATGCTACTACTGGATGCGTCATTGCAAAAGGTACAGTGAAGGTAAATGAGCACTTTACTTTAAAGAATGTCTCTTTGGTGTCTAAACTGAAATTCAACCTTCTATCTGTATCTCAATTGTTGGATGAAAACTTTGAAGTGAGTTTTAAACCAAATGCTTGTAGAGTACTCGATGCTTCTGGAAACTTGACTCTTGAGATATCTAGACTTGGAAAAATTTTCATAGCAAATTTTAGCAATGCTTCAAGTTCACATTGTTTTGTTGCTTCAGAATCAAGAAATCTCAATTTTTGGCATCGTCGGTTAGGTCACATGGGCTTTGATCTGTTATCTAGATTGAGTGGTCTAGACTTAATTCGTGGCTTGCCAAAATTAAAATCTTGCAAAGACATTGTTTGTGCTTCCTGTCGACATGGTAAGATGGTTGGAGCCCCACATGCTCCTGTCTCTACTGTAATGACCACGGCCCCTGGCCAACTTCTTCACATGGATCTGATGGGACCATCTCGAGTACAATCGTAGGAGGTAAGTGGTACTTTCTAGTAATAGTTGATGATTATTCGAGATACTCTTGGGTGCATTTTCTGTCTTCAAAAGATGAGAGTTTTGGACTCTTTCATGTCTTCATTAAGAGATTGATAAATGAATTGCCTAACTCATTGAAAGCCATAAGAACAGATAATGGTACAGAATTCAAAAATACCTTGTTTAAATCTTTTTGTGAAACTAATGGGATTGAACATCAATTTTCTTCGCCATATTCTCCCTCACAGAATGGTGTTGTAGAAAGGAAAAATAGAACTTTGATTCAAATGGCTAGAACTATGCTAGATGAATATAACACTTCAAGAAAATTTTGGGCTGAGGCAATTTCTTCTGCTTGCTATATATCAAATAGGGTCTATCTCAGAGCTTTACTTGGTAAAACATCTTATGAACTGAGATTTGATCGTAAACCATCTGTTTCTCACTTACGAGTGTTTGGTTGCAAATGCTTTATTCTTAAACATGGAAATCTTGATAAATTCGAAGCTCGTAGTACAGATGGTATTTTTCTTGGCTATTCGTTGCACTCTCGTGGATATCGTGGTACTTGATTTATCGACTAACAAATTGTTGGAGACATGCGATGTTACTTTTGATGAGGCTAGCCTCGAGCTAGACCCGACATTTCAGGTTCACGAGAAGATTTAGAGCCAATCTTTTGGATAAAAGATTCAAGAAAATGATGAAGATAATGATGATGATGAGCTCATACCTCTGAGCGGGAAGATGTTCTGAACAAATTGATGTGACTACTACTTGATTCTCCTACACCTCCCACGGCCAGTGAAACAACTGGACCTCCCTTCTTGTTTTGAAGAACCATCCTCTGAACAAATTATTGGAAGTCTTCATGAAAGGGTGACACGTTCTAATTCATCTCAAACTCTTTTATGCATGCATTCTCGCTTTTGTTGCAAATTTTGAACCTAAGAACATTACTCATGCTTTAACTGATAGTTCTTGGGTAGATGCGATGCATGAAGAGTTAGAAAACTTTGAAAGGAATAAAGTTTGGTCTTTAGTGGAACCTCCTAAAAATCAAAACATTATTGGAACAAAATGGGTTTTTAAGAACAAGTTAAATGAAGATGGAATAATTGTTAGAAACAAAGCTAGACTTGTAGCTCAAGGTTATTCTCAACTTGAAGGAATTGATTTTGATGAAACATTTGCTCCTGTTGCTCGTTTAGAAGCTATTCGCATCCTCTTGGCTTTTGCAGCTTCAAAAGGTTTTAAGTTATTTCAAATGGATGTGAAAAGTGCTTTTCTAAACGGTTTTATAGAAGAAGAAGTTTTTGTGAAACAACCCCCTGGTTTTGAAAATGAAAAATTTCCTAATCATGTGTATCGTTTATCAAAAGCTCTTTATGGATTAAAACAAGCTCCTCGTGCATGGTATGATAGATTAAAAGGCTTCTTGCTTCAACATAATTTTGAGATGGGAAAAGTTGATAAAACTCTGTTTACTCAAAATTCAAATGATCAATTCCTTGTGGTGCAAATTTATGTGGATGATATTATCTTTGGAGGATCCTCCCACTCTCTTGTGTTGCAGTTTTCCGAGTGATGTCCAGGGAATTCGAGATGAGTATGATGGGAGAGATGACATACTTCCTTGGATTTCAAATCAAGCAAGCGAAAGAAGGGATCTTCTTGCACCAATCCAAGTATACAAAGGAGCTACTAAAGAAATTCGACATGGGAGAAGGAAAGTCAAGATCTACTCCAATGAGCACAACAACAATTTTGGATCTTGACGAGAATGGTGTCGAGATGGACCAAAAGAATCTGAAGCATGATTGGATCACTTACTTTGATCGCCGAGGCACGACATACATTTTGCAGTATGTTTGTGCGCTCGATTTCAAGCCTCTCCTCGAGAATCACATCGACAAGCAATTAAAAGAATTTTCAGGTATCTTCGCTCCACTCTGAATTTGGCATTTGGTATTCTTGTTCTTCTTCGCTTACACTCCTAGGATATTCGATGCTGATTTTGCGGGGTGTAGATTAGATAGAAAGAGTACTTCGGCACATGTCATTTTCTTGGCACTTCACTTGTTTCTTGGTCTTCTAAGAAACAGTCCTCGATTGCTCAATCTCTGCTTTGAAGCTGAATACGTTGCGTAGCTAGTTGTTGTTCACAAATTCTTTGGATCACTTCAACTCTTAAAGATTACGGCATTAACTTTAGTAGTGTTCCACTTCTTTGTGATAATACTAGTGCAATTCACATCGCTAAAAATCCTGTTCAACATTCAAGGACTAAACACATTGATGTTCGATATCATTTTCTTAGAGATCATGTTGAAAAAGGAGCTATTGAACTGAAATTTGTTGATTCGGATGCTCAAATTGCTGATATTTTCACTAAGCCGCTTGATTCTTCTCGCTTTGCTTTCTTACGCGGCGAACTTGGGATCATTCATCCCCATGGGTTGATTTGAGGGGGAGTCTTGATTTTAACTCTTTCATTTGTGTTACTTGACTTTGGTTACTACAAGGAGCTATTTTGTCGTTACACTTAAAGAAAACTCCCCTGTTTTCATTGCATCATGTAGTACAAAGCTTTGTTGACTATTCTTGTGTATATAGTCAAATTAATGCTACATTGCTTCACTTCTCACTAAAAGACTAAAAGACTAAAATAATTCAATTTGAGATGCTTTTTGAGAATATTTTGGCTCTTGTTCATTATGGAATTGCATTTGTGAAATAGGGTTAAAAGTTTCTTGTCATTTGTTGAAAGGCTAGAGCTGATTAGAAACTATGTGTGAGCTTTTTGTTGGACTTCAAATGATCATTATGAGTCTCAAGCAAAATCAGTGTTTTAAATGATAAAAGCAAGTTGAAAAAGATGCAAGCAAAAGCTACTTGGCTAAACACAAGTTTAGTACAATGTGCAGCTTCCTTGCCAGGGATTTAAATTCAAAAGATGCAAGAAAAGGCTACTTGTCTAAACAAAAGTTCAGAACAATGTGAAGCCACTTGCCAATTTAAACTGAGAAAGATACAAGAAAGAACTACCTACTCATACACAAGTATGGGCTAGTGTGCAGTTACTTGTCATCCCTATTGATCACAAAGCAAAATTGTCAAACTTGCTAAAAGAGAAAAAGGAAATTCAAATTTTTGAAAAAGCCTTGAGATAAACATTAGTGAATTTGAAAGTCTCTCTTTGCTCATGATAGATTTCTTTTTAGCTTTGGCAAAATCAGTTTATGACATTTTACTTGTTTGCTCTAATTTGCTTATGCAACAACTATTCTATGTGTTAGAGCCTCCATATTCTCACAATTTGCTTTCTCATTGGATAAATTGATACAAAATGTGAAAACTCTCATAAAAACTCTCCAAATGCTTTACTTTGATTATATACCTTGAATATACTTCAAAGCTTGAGATACTGCATTCATTAAGGGGGAGTTTTGAGATCTTGATGACTATTTTGTCAAAAAGGGGGAGAGCAAAAGTCAAGAAGAAGAAAAATAAAAAGAGAGGTGAATTTCAAACTGTTTGAGAATTTGGATTTTCTTGGTCTTTACTTGGTCTTGGAATCTTTTGGGTCTCAAATTTTTTTTCTTTACTCTTGTCAAATCTTATTGTGTTTTGTCAAATTACTCATCAAGGGGGAGATTGAAGGATCATTGTTTTTTTGATCCATGTGTTTTTGATGATGAGTATTTGAATATTCGAAGAGATTTGAAAAGTATGTGTTGTGTGTGCATGGCGTGCATGAGTGTGTACGTGAGGTATATGCATGCATGTCGTGGTAATGCATGTGGTTTGAGCAGCATTAAATGCGGCTGGCGATACATGCTGAATTGGTTTGCTTGCTGCTGCCGCAAGTTGGTGCCGACTTGGATTGCTATTGCTTGCTGCCGCAAAAGGGATTGACTCGGATTGAAGAAGCAGCGATTCAACTCGGTTTGCTCGGTACGGCGATACGGATTGGTGGACAGATTTTAGGTGCTTCCTTGTCCTTTAAATAGGGGGTTCTAGGGGCTTAGAAATCATCCAATGCAAAGGGCAAGAAGCAAAAGGTGCCTACAACAAAGAAAAGCTTTTGTGCTCTCTTTAGTTTATTTAGGGTTTTCTAATCTTGTGAGATTAGAGATTTTGTTTAGGGTTTTCTAATCATTGAAGATTAGAAGATTTTTTTTTGGTGTCATCTTGTTGAAGATGGCTTTGGAATAAAAAAAAAATATAAGTTTATGCAATATTCTCTTATTTTTTTTTGCTTTGATTCTTGATTAGAAGGTTTGTTCGATTTTTGATAGAACTAGTTTTGATTTTTGTTCGACTTGTCTCGCTAATTAATCTAGGGTTTTGATCTCTTCATTATTAGATATTCTTCCGCTATCTAGGGGTCTTTTATTTTCAGAAAGAAATAGTTGAATTTTATTCGGCATCTATTCACCCCCCCTCTAGTTGCCTACTCGGTCCTACATCCGTTCAATTGCTAGAAGCCGATGCAGAAAAGACTCAAACCGACGTGCTTATCTTGCCGGCTGTGGCTCCTGCTCCGCCATCCGCTTCATCACCTCCAAAACCTGCTCCTGGCCTGACTCCGTCGATGGATTTAGCCGACCTTCTAGGCTTTTCCTTGGACGAGCTTGACGACCCGGAGATCGTGGCCACTGATGACTACCCGGCCGACATCCAACGCATAATAGCGGCCTCTGCTCCAGCATCGGCTGCTGTTACTGCTGCGCCGGGTATGCAGGGGCGACTTAATCGTCTTCTGGACGAGGTGATGCAACCAGAGGCGGCTCTACTGGCTAACACGCAACCACTGAGGGATGCCATGGCGGCCATGCAAGCCGATCTCCCTTCTGCCGCCATGAATGCACTGCTTGAGGTCTGCCACTTGGACGCTCGTCGGCTAGACGTGGAGTCGGCCAAGCAAAGAGTTGAACAGAGGAAGGCCCAACAAGCCGACCAAGAGATCTTGGACAAACTCATAGCTGATGCCAAATCTCGAAAGAGCACATTTGACCAAGGCACAGCTACACTTAAAATGACCAAGAGCAGGGCTCAAGAGCTGGAGTCGTCCAAGGCCAAACTTGAAGAACAGCTGGCTCTTGTTACAAAAGAACTTGCGGAATGTCAACTTAGCATCACCAACTCAACGTCTTCACTAGCCGTCCAGAGGCGGCAAATCGGCGAGGTTTTTACCCAAGTCAAGAACCAGTCGGCCAAGATAGTTTCAGTCCCGGGTGATGCAAAGAAATGACCAACAATTGATAGACAGCATTCAAGCTACCATTGGTAGGGCGGCAGCGGCACTATCGGCTTTGGGAGCCCATTTGCCCGGGTCGGGACTACACTAGGCTTTGATTTATGGCCGATCTTTGTAATATTGCTTTAAACCTGATGTCTTTTGAACTCTTGCTTAATCGGCTGTGCGTCCGATTTTGTAAACTTTGATGTGGATGGGTTTAAACTAGCTCGGTCGGCTGTATGACCGATTTTATGCATATGTGCTTGTCATTGATCCTGATCTTTTCCCGTAGTTAGGACCCGACCCATATGCTTGGGTAATATGCCTTCAGATATTTTCCATTGATCGCTTTAGGTAGGACGAACCCTTCTAAGGATTCCAGTATGTACGAATTTCCGTCAATCAGCCGATTGATCTTGTAAGGTCCTTCCCATGTCGGAGACCATTTGCCAAATCGATTATCCTTAGATCCGATCGGCAACACGGTTTTCCATACCAAATCGGCTTGGTTGAACGATTTTAAAATCACCCTCTTATTATACGTCCTGGCAACCCTCTCCTTATTCCTTTTAAGCCGATCTAGTGTGATCAGCCTTAGTTCAACCAAATCATCCAGATTGTCGAACATTGCCTGTTTGTATTCATCGGCTGATACCTTATCTTGCTCATATAGCCTTACTGAGCCGATGTTGATTTCCACGGGTAAAACGGCTTCTTGTCCGTATACCAACTGAAAAGGTGACAATTTAGTTGATCCGTGCTGAGATAGCCGATAAGCCCATAAAGCTTCTGATAGTATCGAGTGCCATTTTCTTGGTTCTTCCTCAATTCTTCTTTTTATTAATTTTATCAATGTCTTGTTCGATGACTCGTCTTGTCCATTGGCCTGAGCGTAATAAGGGGAGGAGTTGAGTAATTTTATCCCAAGACTTTCCGCAAAACCTTTGAACTCGTTGGACATGAACACAGTCCCTTGATCAGTAGTGATTGTCTGTGGAATTCCAAACCGATGGACGATGTGTTCATTTACAAACTCGATTAGCTCTTTGCTAGTAACCTTCTTGAGTGGTACAGCCTCAACCCATTTTGAGAAATAATCTGTGGCTGCAAGGATAAATTTATGTCCTTTGCTGGATGATGGAAATATTTGGCCGATTATATCTATACCCCATCCTCTAAATGGCCATGGCTTGATGATCGGATGCAAAGCCGATGCTGGTACTGACTGTATGTTACCAAACTTTTGGCACGTTTGGCACCCTTTATAGTATTTGAAGCAGTCTTCCAACATCGTCGGCCAAAAATATCCTGTTCGCCTTAGTACCCATTTCATCTTATGGGCCGATTGATGTGATCCACAAATGCCTTCATGGACTTCTCCCATTGCTACTTTGGCTTCCTCGGTTCCCAGACATCTTAACAACAAACCTTCCATAGTCCGAAAGTACAATACATCTTCTAGCAGAACATATTTGAGTGCTTTGCGCCTGACCCTTCGCTCGGTCGGCTTGGCTGGATCTGACAAATAACCCCTTATCTCTGTTCTCCAGTCGACAGGGTGAACACATAAAATCGGCCAAACGTTTAGCTCAATTGGTCCCTGTCGACTTTCAATCTTGTACCCTGATGCACATTGTGCCAATCGGTTTGCTTTATTATTAGCTTCTCTGGGGATGTGTTCTATGGAAAATGTAGTGAACATCTCGATGATCTGGAGGCATTGATGTAAGTACTGAGTTAGCGTACCGTCGTTGCATCGGTATTCCCCTTTGACTTGCTGTACGATTAACATCGAGTCTCCAAAAGCTTCAACGTCTTTTACCCCGATGCTATCTAACAATTGTAGGCCCCTTAGTAATGCCTCGTATTCTGCTTGGTTATTTGAACATCGGCTATTTAACCGATACATGAAGTCATACTCCTGCTTCCTAGGTGAGACTAATATCACACCGATGCCTTCGCCTTCTTGGCAAACAGACCCATCAAAATATAGTTGCCAAGGAGTTACACTAGTTGTCCCTATTAATGTTTCACTCCCTGTGATAAAATCGGCCACAGCTTGTCCTTTCACAGATTTAGCCGTCTCATAGGATAACTCGAACTCTGTTAGGGCGTATGCCCATTTACCAAGCCGTCCCCGCAGGATGGGCGCCGACAATATGTATTTAACTACATCGGTTTTGCATATTACAACGCATTTGGAAGCCAGCATATAATGTCTTAACTTGGTGCAAGCAAAATACAATGATAAGCATAATTTTTCTACTAGGGGATACCTGGTTTCTGCATCTAGAAGACGTCGGCTTAAGTAAAATATTGCTCGTTCTTTCCCATCGGCTTCTTGTGTTAAAACTGCTCCAATTGAATCATCTTCAGCCGATAGATATAGTCTAAAAGGTATACCGTGTCTCGGTGCGGTCAATACTGGTGGACTCATCAGATAACCTTTTATGTCGTCGAAGGCTTTTTGCTGATCGGCTTCCCATTTGAAATCTTGGTCATTTTTAATTTTCAGCAGCGGTGTGAAGGCCCGAATTCGTCCTGACAAGTTTGAGATAAAACGTCGCAAGTAGTTGATTTTCCCAATCAACACCTGCAACTCCTTTTTACTTGTCGGCGGTTTAGTATCGGCTATGGCTTTCACTTTAGTTTGGTTTACTTCAATCCCTCCTTCATGCACCGTAAACCCAAGAAATTGTCCAGCCGATACTCCGAAAGCACATTTGAGAGGGTTCATTTTTAACCCATGTAACCTTGTGCTTTCGAACATTTTTTCCAGATCGGCTAAATGTTGCCAGTCTTCTTTGGATTTTACCACTACGTCGTCAATGTATATTTCCACAGTATTGCCGATCAAATCATGGAAAATATGGTTCATAGTACGTTGATAAGTAGCACCGGCATTTTTTAAACCGAAGGTCATAACTTTCCATTCATATAGCCCTAAAGCCCCTGGACATCTGAAAGCCGTTTTGGGTATATCGGCTTCGGCCATGAATATCTGATTATATCCAGCGTTCCCGTCTAAAAAGCTTATAATTTTATTCCCGGATGCGGCATCGATAAGCATATCGGCTATAGGCATCGGGTACTCGTCTTTTGGTGTAGCTTTGTTTAAATCCCTAAAATCGACACATACCCTAAGTTTACCATTTTTCTTTTTCACAGGGACGATGTTTGAGACCCATTCAGCGTATCGGCAAGGCCGGATAAACTTTGCCTCTAGCAATCGTCCTACTTCTTCCTTTATAGCGTCATACAATGTAGGATTGAACCGCCTAGGGTACTGTTTGAACGGCCGATATCCAGGCTTTATAGGCAGTCGATGTTCGACTAGTCATCGCTTAAACCCAGATTTCATAATACTCCCATGCAAAGCAATCCTTATACTTCTTGAGTATTTCGACCAACTTTGCTTTATAAGCGGGTTCTAGTTTAGCACTTACAAACGTTGGTCTTTGCTATCACCTTCCCCAAAATCAATCACTTCGAGCAAATCTGCAGAAGTAAAACCTAACACTTTTCTTTCTTCTTCAAAATCATCAATAGCTTCTTCGTATTCTGTTTGCCGATAGCTCCTGCCCTTTTCCTGCAGCTTTGCTAGTGTCTTGTACTCCATCTTCTTACTACTTCGTCTGTCCGATCAAACGTGTTGGGTTTGACGCTGATCGGCTTGAATCCTGACTTCTCTACGCAGATAAAATCGTAATCGTCCAAGGCTTTTCCTGATATACACTCGGCTTCTTCATGTGGCCAATTGGTATCAGGGCTAGCCATGGCGATGTGAGCCGATGTGTCGGCCGGTACAACTTCTACTGTATCATCGTTCCACTGCACCAATTTTTGGTGCATAGTTGATGGTATACAGCAATTGGCATGGATCCAGTCCCGCCCAAGGAGCACGCTGTAATTGCCTTTGGCTTCAATCACAAAAAATGCAGTCGGCAAAGTTTTATTACCGACTGTCAGTTCTGACACCATCACGCCTTTAGCTTCGGTTGGATCTCCCGTGAAGTCATTTAGCACCATATTGGTCTTGATCAAGTCTTCATCGGCTTTACCCAACTTTCTGAAAGTACTTAACGGCATTAGATTGACTGTCGCCCCGCCATCGACCAACATACGAGATATCGGTCGGCCATTAATATACCCTTTTAGATATAATGGTTTCAGATGCCGATGCATGTCTTGTGGCTTTTCGAACACAGCGTCTGGTGCTCCGAGGCATAATTGGGCGAACACTTCTTCAATCGATTCCTCGGTTTTGAACTCGGCAGGTAGAGCGAATACCATGTTTATATCCATCGGTGGTGTGTCATCCCGGATCATCGGGGAACCGGACTCAATCGATTGATCTGAATCACTATCGATTTGTTCCTTTTTTCTCCACTCCTTTTTCAAAATTGGTACCGGTCTTAATTTGTTGAACATCCAATCCCTCTCGCTCTCCTTTTCGGCCTCCCTTTCTTCTTGTGTTTTCAATCGCTGAAGCCTTCTGCGTTGTGATTTGCTAAGACCCGGAGGGCACCACCTAGGTTTAGGTTCTATCGGCTTTCGTATTTTTCCAGCTAAATTGCTCATCTCGCTGTCGGACTCCATTCTACCCGTGTTAGCCGATAGTTCCTGATTTCGGGAGGACTCGCCTTGCTCTGATGTTGACAACCTCTCATGGACCGGCCTACTGTTTCTCATATCTGGATGATTGTATATAGGTCTAGCCAACCTATCTTTTACAGACCGGTTTGGCCGATATACAGATGAGTGTTGCATAGGGCACGACATAACTGTTGGTAAGGTCATCCCTTTTTCCCAGCAGAACTGCCAAAAGGGACATTGTCGATGTTTCTCTTCCTCAGTAGCTGGCCGACATGACATATCTGATCGCCAATGCTCGTCCCTCTTTTGCCTTAGTTGATGCAAGTTCTGGTGGCGTTGAGGGTCATACCTTCGACTCACCCTTTCATACTTCCCCAGGAGTTGTGAGAAGGTCGGCTTTGGTTTAAAATCGGTTTTTCTTGGAGCCCTCTCAGCCCGATACCATTTACCGACCTCCAAGTCCCCTCTTGGTTTTACCGTTCTCGAATTCTGTCCATTCCTATCGGCTTCTATTTGTATAGAACCGATAGTGATCTGCACTGTCTCGTCTCGCGATACAACTCCCTTAATCGGCTCATCTTCTTCCGCGGGCCTCCTCTCTTTTCGTGAACATTGAACCATGTTGACTTGAAAAGGGCTCATATCTATCTGCATAGCCGATTCCTCCGCAAACTTTAGCCTGCCATCGGCGATGGCCGATTGAATCTGTTGTCGAAAAATATTGCAATCGTTAGTGTTATGGGAGAATGAATGATGCCATTTGCAATACCTTCGCTTTTTAATCTCCTCGGCCGATGGTATGATGTGCCCCTCTGGTAACCTTATGAGTTTTTCTTGTAGTAATAAATCAAATATCCTGTCACACTTTGACACATCATACGAGTACTTGACTTCCGCCTTATTCTTTGTCGGCTTAAGTAGAGAGCATACGAGTGGCTTTTTAGAACCTTTGGCCCACTCGGCTATGTTCACCTCTGCTTCGTCCTCAGAGGTGTCGCTCGAATTGTACTCTATCATGTTTATTTTGGCCTTTTCGTTACTGTTTGGTTTAAATCTATCTTTAAACCCTTTGATTTCTGCATACCGGCTCTCATGTGCTGATACGCGATGGAGTAGGTGGCCCAAGTCGGGGAATTCTTGGCCCGATAATTTCTCTTTTAATGGAGGGATTAATCCCTGGAACGCTACATCGGCCAACTGATCATCGGGCAATGTTACACTGTAACATCTATTTCGTACGCCCCGAAATCTTTTGATATAATCAGAGACCGATTCACCGTACTTCTGTCGGACTGAACTAAGATCAGAAATCCTAAGCTCCATAGTTCCCGAAAAGAAGTACTCATGGAATCGGCTTTCTAAATCGTTCCATATATGGACTGAATTAGGTGGCAGATTTGTGAACCAAGTGAATGCAGTGCCAGACAATGATAAAGGGAACAATCTAATTTTTAACCCATCGGATTGTGCAGCCTCCCCACATTGAGCCATGAACCGTCCGATGTGCTCAATTGTGGTAACAGAATCATCACTTGAGAATTTAGCAAAGTCTGGTATCCTAAAGTTGTGGGGGTATGGCATTCGGTCTATGTAATCGGGATACGGCTTCCTATAGCCGATTACCCTTCCTCTGGGCTGTAAACCGAACTGTTCTATCAAAACATTGGCGATTTGTTCTGCCCAATTAACATTGTCGGCTTGTGGTGCAGCCGGACATTGCCAATTTTCATTGTTCGTGCCCTGCCCCCCGAGTGCAAACTCGGGTCTTTGTCCAAATCGCACCTCAGGAGGTCTTGGCACTGTGCCATAATCACGATTAAAACCTAATGCATCGGGCATGGGTGCGTACGGCACTACTCTGTACGGCGCTTGTTTCATGGTTGTGGCTCCCCGTGACAGCGGAACCTGACCTATTTCGGTCGGCTGATAAGCCGATATCCCGATGCTATTGGAGGGCCCGTCTGACTGATTTGATGCGCTTATTTTGGCCCCATCCGTGTGCCCATGGTAGTGTGTGAATCCATCTCTCTGTGTGCTTGGTTTTAAAACAGTAGGTTGAGTTGGCATCACAATAGGTGCATGAGCCGACACGTTTACCGTGTTGGTGTTAGGCGTTATGGAATATACTGGGTACGCAGGGATGGTTTGTGGTGGATCTAGCAGGTTTCCAGACGCAGCCAATTCCTGAGCAATTGTTTTCACACTATTTTCTATCATCGGCTTCAACGTGGATACTAGGGCCGATGACTGGTTAATTAATGCGTGATGGACAGATTGCTCGATCATACTTGATAAATCGGCTTGAGCGGGCGCGTATCGGCTTACCGATTCAGATGACGAATCTCCGATAGGATTGATGCTTGGGAGTGCAATCTTTTGAGTAACGCCACGGCGTGTTTTATGGAAGCACCGTAGCATCATCTCCTCCAGAGCCGCCTTTCGGTCTTCGATCTCTTTCCGTTGCTCAGGGGTTAATCGGCCATCTGAGGCGCGATTATGGCATCAGTGTTGATATCGGCGGTGACCGCGGGTTTGTCGGTTGACGACATTCTTTTTATTTGTCCCACTGGGCGTGCCAAAATATGTTCGCGCAAAAAACGTGAAGGGGGTCTTCAGCCTCGAACACACAAGACAAACACCGGGTTTGCAGAGCGTGCCAGTCGATTTGACCTGAAATCGACAAGGTAAAATTTGTAATTCGATCAAAGCCGATAAACAAAGATCTATCGGCTTTTCGCTAGTCGGCAAGAGCCGATCAGGAGATAACTAGATCAACCGGTTACAGTTGATCCGGATACAAGGTAAAATCGGCTTCGAGAAGGCGATGCGCAACAAAACGAAGCAAATCAAACCTGGGTGAAATCGGCTAAAATCAACAATCGGCGATGCGCAGCTATGTTGATTTCGTCGACTTGCAGAGAGATCCGTAAAGCTAAAGCAAAGAAAAGATTTGTAAAGGTAGATGTGTGTGTTGTTGGAATTGATTGATTTTCTTTGCTTGGCGTCCACCCCTTTTATAACACGCCTGGCCGATCCGAGTCGCACATGGATACGGTGTATTTACCCGTATCGGCCTCTTATCCGATTTCCTTTCCTTTTATAGAAACGGATTCCTTTTCCGAGTCGTTTACCGATTCTTTTCTGTACGGATACTTCTTTTTAGACCGATTTCAATACATGCCGAATTTTGGTGCAAACACTACCCAAAAGGCTCTCCTGAGGCAGGCAAAGGTCATTGTTTTCATGCCATTATTAGTCGAGTGCATCACTTCACCTTCACCTCTCCCAGTTATGGACAAATGTTGATCAACAAAATTTTTTTTCAGATACTATTAGGTTCTCCCATGTCTTCGGCGATGGAGAGGAAGATCTCCGTCCGATCAGATCGTCAGACATGCGACGTCGAGCCATGCCTCAGCCTTAGGCCACTGGCCTCACCCAGCTGACCTCCTGGCCAAAGCCGAAGAAGAAGAAAGCACCCCACATCGGCGGAGGAAAGACGGCGATGTTTCAGCGCCGGTTGGTCAAGCGGCGAACCGCGTGACGCAGCTGAACCGCATTGACTCCGGCAGCGTGCACAGCAGCAGAAGTTCATCAGGTGCCGCCAGTTCGTCTCCTTCCACAAGCCCTTTGGTGTCGCCGGCGTCGAGCGCTTCTGCTTCCTCCTACTCCTCACCGGTATCGCGGCATGGCAGTGCGCGGCCGGCGTACGCATCTGAGGTGTTGGGTTCATTGAGGAGCCGCCACCGCTGGGGATGTCAGGAGAGGTGGGAGGAGTGGCTGCGGAGACTCAAGAACAAGATCGCCATGGTGTTCCACCACCGCCACTTCGGACGCCGCCAGGAGGGCCCATCTAGGTGTGCCCGTCGAGAACACCACCGCAAGTCACCATGGCGGTATCTCGGGGGAATTTTCCAATGCACGAAAGGCCAGGATAAGAAGACCACGAGCACGAAGGGCACGCGGAGGGTGCAGGCAAGCGGACGGGCAGCTGGGTGCAGGTCAAGAAGATGCCTTGGCGACGACGCTGCCAGGTCGAGGTGGCGGTGAGCAGCAGACCACGCGGAGGAGCAGCAGAACACTATGGCGATCTTGTTCTTGATTCTCCATAGCTCCTCCTCCCGTGGTCTGCTGCTCACCGCCACCTCGACCTGGCCGCGTCGTCGCCAAGGCATCTTCTTGACCTGCACCCAGCTGCCCGTCCTCCGCATCCTAACGCTTGCCGGCACCCTCCGCGTGCCCTTCGTGCTCGTGGTCTTCTTATCCTGGCCTTTCGTGCATTGGAAAATTCCCCCGAGATACCGCCATGGTGACTTGCGGTGGTGTTCTCGACGGGCGCACCTAGATGGGCCCTCCTGGCGGCGTCCGAAGTGGCGGTGGTGGAACACCATGGCGATCTTGTTCTTGAGTCTCTGCAGCCACTCCTCCCACCTCTCCTGACATCCCCAGCAGTGGCGGCTCCTCAACGAACCCAACACCTCAGATGCGTACGCCGGCCGCGCACTGCCATGCCGCGATACCGGTGAGGAGTAGGAGGAAGCAGAAGCGCTCGACGCTGGCGACACCGAAGGGCTTGTGGAAGGAGACGAACTGGCGGCACCTGATGAACTTCTGCTGCTGTGCACGCTGCCGGAGTCAATGCGGTTCAGCGTTCGCCGCGGTCTGCTGCTTGACCAACCGGCGCTGGAAACATCGTCATCTTTCCTCCGTCGATGTGGGGTGCTTTCTTCTTCTTCGGCTCAATTAATCTCAGGACATGGAAAGGCAGTGTAGCTGTAGAGTTTACTTGCCAGTTGCCACTGCGCATGTACTCCTGGTGTTGTTTCTGGTTTGGTTCTTCATCATGTTGGATTTGAGTTGTTGTATTATACATGTTCAGAGTAATCAATTAATCTCAGGAAGCTTTTTTCTTCATGTTAATTGAACAGCAACACAAAAAGTTTCATTTGCTCAACAAAGATCAATTTCATTTTTCTCCATACTTCTTTCTGAGAACCACAGCCAGTGTCAACAATTAATGCTTGGTGGATGTTTCACTCTTATGAATCTGCAGTTCTCTTCTCATACAAGGGCCACTCATATATATGAACTAGCTGTTAGCGCGCAAGATTGTCAATCAACAATATTAGTTTGTTAGAAAGACAGATGAAAAGAACATTTCCTCAAAAAGAAACAAAAACAAAAAAAAAAACAATATTTACCGATACCAAATGATGACCAAGTTCAGTTCTTCACGGTGGTGACATGCCTCAGCAGCATCTGAATGACCTCAAGGAAGATACTTGCAGCCTGTTGATTGAGTTTTTCGATTTTTGCCGCTGTTTCTCGCTCAAGACGCTTGACATTTGCACCAGAGTCACCGCTGCTCTGGAAACAACAAAAACATAGAACTCAGGCTCTGTGATCTTGTGGACAATCGAGCAGGATGAGCAAGTGTACATACCTTTGCAACCTTCCTCTGGAATTTAGCCTCCTCCTTTGCTTGTTTGTCTAAGAGAAAATTGTCCTAAAATTTTTTGGTGTCTAATAATTGATATTAGAGCGAGGTTCTAATTTTAATGTCATGTTTGCTTCACTCGTGGTAGGCCAAATTCACCGTGATCACGAGCACGACGCGTGACGGCGCCAGAACCGAAGAAAAACGAAGTTCCTGTCGTGCGGCACATTGCAGAGAAAAGGCAGAATATGAATGTGAGCTACTACTATGCATTTATTTTTGCGTCAATTTTGTGCAGTGAAGCTGCGCAAATCACGGTGAAATGTTGAACCTGTAGCTACTGCTCTTTGCATGTATCTTTTTTTTTTTTTTGCCATTGCTAGCTTCCGAAGAATCTACTATTCATGTAAGAAGAAGTAGCTAATTAAGTTGTATGTTCTGTATGCCATCATCTGTTATGGATAGTGTGATTGATGGAGGAGTATTGAAGTTTAGTCTTGTTCTTGCCTTGACTTAATTTTTGGCTGTGTTTCTCGTTCAAACTTTCTATTTTACAAAGTTTGTCTGGATTTTGTATGCAGTAAGTAAATTTGGATTGAACCTATACAAATTTACTATAGTTGGCTTAAACTGTAGCTACCGTTTTTTTTGTTAGGATTTAAACTAGATAAGTTAAAAAAAAACCTGAAACATGTACTAGTAAATTAAAGGAGGCAATACTTTCGACAGATCCATTTTTCATGTCTGTTTCTTCTTTCGTCTCGTCTCTCTTAAAGATACAATTCTGAAATCCTTCATCACCACAATCGATGATGCATTGCTTTGTTCTTGTAACTTGATGGTGTAGTTGTACCCTGTCTTGATCAGACGCCGGCCGGTGATTGCCATCCATTTGCATGAAATTACTTTGTAATGCTTAATTTACTTCCCACATGTGGTTCATGTAAGATCGAGACAGCCAACGTGTACTACATAGCTGACACCGCCTGCTTCTATGCTCTTCCTTCTAGTACAAGTTGCACAAATCTTGAAGCAAGCGAAGGGGTAAGTAATCACCATCTACCATTCATTCATGCTTTAATAGTTGTGCAACTTTTAAAAGGAAGAGCATAGAAGCACCTCTCAACGATTAAACATTTCCAAATACACAACAAAATTACAAGCTCAGCATTGTAACATCACATCTGAATAATATTTGATTGGTAGTTTGGCCAGACTTGGTTATGGTAAAAGCATTGATCAGTGCATTAATTGAACAGATATTAACAATATTGTTGAAAGAAAAGAAAATACAGATGCAGCTTCCATTGTCTGCGAAAATCCATGCAAATAATTACTGATGTGAAAGCTACAAAGGAGATCGATCGATTCTCATGCACATTAGGGAATAAATTAAAGGAACACAGAGGTAAATTAATGCCAATACTGCGTACAAATTCTTCACGCAGCAACATGAATAATCCATATTGTGCAATGAGCAACTAGAAATTAACAAAAGAAAAATGAGATGTTTTCTATGACACAGCAAGGGAAGATTTTGCACGCACATCGTTGTCAAAAGTACAGTCATTTGCAGGCGCATAGCCAGAGTAACATAGGTCTTATGGAATCGTAACTACATGCATGTCTAGTTAAGCTTCGCACTGATCCACATAGATCCTACTAGCTAGCTACCGGTTGCTTATTTGTAATAATCTGATCGAGTTAGCGATGGAGCCAGAAAATTTTTCAAGTCTGACCAATTAGAACTATGGTCTAAGACTTTATCCAAAAAGACGCAGCTCTTTTGATGTATCACAGTGGTCGGATTGTACTTGAGCTTCACTACTTGTTGCCCGTGAGTCTGGACAATCGCACACTCTGCCGAAGTGGTGGCTCTACCCATGGAGCTGAAGCTATGAGTATATTAGAGTGTTTAGGTGTGACACTATGGTTTGGTGTGACGTTATAGAAGGTGAAACTAGAGAATAAAACTTTTCGGCTTAGGGTTTTCTCGCGTTTTTGGGCCGGTTGAAGTGTTATGTCGCCACGGAGTGTCATAACCTTATTTAACGTGCATGATAAGGTTAATAACATTATGATATGTGGAATTAAGGTTAAAACTATAGGATATGGAGGTTAATAGCTTTTCCGGGCCGTTTTCGAGCCGTTTTCGGGGTTTTGGGCCTTCCCGGGGGAGTTTTGGGCCTTGGTGGGCTTTGGTGGGATGGATTAGGTCTCCGTAACGGACTAGAATTGGGTGTGGGGGCTGGTAAAAGGGGTTTCCCTGCCCCTTTGGGGCGTCCACCCTGCTGCCTTTGCGCCCTTTGAGGCCTTGGTGCGCCCCCCTCATCTACCTCCCCCCACTTGCCAAGCCCTAGCCGCCCCTTCCCTTTGAGCCTTGCGCCTCCCCCTTGCTCTCCTCCATTGCCCCACCTCTCCACCACCTCTCCTCCACCCCCTTGCTGCCCTAGGGTGGTCTCCACACCTCTGCACCTTGTGGATCCATCCGTTGGAGCGAGGAGCGAGGAGCGTGGAGCGAGGAGCGAGGAGCGTGGAGCGAGGAGCGATTCGCGAGGAGATCTATTGGAGATTCGTTCGTTGGGCAAAGGTATGATCATGGGGATCCTTGGGTTTGATCTAGGTACTGTTCTTAGGGTGTTTATGAAGTTTTTAGATCAATTGGTGGTGCTGGGTTGGAGTTCTTTGGGTTAGATCTAGACGTTGCCACGTTTCTGTTTTCGGGCAGATTGAGCAGTCGGGCTAGGGTTCGAGTTTTAGTCAATTTAGAATCCGAATCTGACCGTACGGACTTAAAAGAAGTTGTAGATAATTTAATTATCTTTCCGTGGACATAAAGCAAGTTAAAATCCGATCAGCCGTTTGAAAGTTATGGCCGTTTTACCGAGCGTGTTAAAATCTGTGACGCGATTGGAACAGATCTCGGTAATCTGTAGATTAGATGACTTTAGAGTCCGAATCAGTCTTTCCATATACCTAGAGAAAGTTGGGAAATTTCCTAAGCTACGCGAGGGTGTACTCGTTTAATTCATTCGGAGTCCCAGAACTCAAGTTATGCCTTTTGCAAGGCTGCTGTCCCGACGGGACAGAACCTCTGTTTTAGGTTTTGCGAGTAGGGAGCAATGTCGGGTTAGATGGGGGTTTGCGTACTGTTTTGTGGTTATGATTGTGATTGTGTGATACCCCTGTGCAGGAGGTGTGACCCCGGGAGTGCCTTCTACTTCCCGCCAATCCGTTGCACGTGGTTGAGGCAAGTGTGTTGTGATGGATAGCGAGTTGTAGGTTGCATGTTGAGATTAGATGGAATTGTTTACATGATATATGTCCACTTGCCATGTGTTAATGATTGCTATGATATGATGAGCATGTTTAAGATGTTATGACGCCATGTGTTAAAATATGAGTTTTATATGATGTTGGCATGCTTGCATACATGACATGTTACATGGCCTCGGCGGTGAGAAAGTCATTAACTAATCCGGGATGGTCGGTGAGAAAGTTATGACTAATCCGGAGAGCCAATAGAGTAAGTCCTACATCGTGATTCCATCTACCGTGGGTTGTGGAAGCGAGGAGTAGGCACCCTCCATCTTCGGGATGGAAGGGGAGAGGGTGCACACCGACGGTGTGTACTCAACCATACCGGTATGAGTTTCCAAGGAGATATGAGCATTGCATTGCATTGCATACACAATGATGATGATTTTGTTAAAGTGTTCATGATTGAGATGATATACATGATGTGAGATGTTATTTTCTATGATATTGTTATTGTTGTCCATTACAATATGCTTGCTGAGTTTCGAACTCACGCTTGTGTTTTATGTTGTTTTTAGGTACTTTGAGATCGGCATGCGGGAAAAAGGGGTTTAGCTACACTTCTACACGTAGCTCCACCATCATAGTCTATGATTAATCACTTGGAGACATGATTTTAAGAGTTGTGCCATAAAGTTAATGTATGGTTTAATCTAGCATGCTTGTGATCCCTTATTTGCTTCGTTATAGTTTATGAAGTGGTTGAGCGTGGTATTATTGGCGTAGTTTGATGATACATCCATTTATGTTGATGTTTTAGATGTCGTGTGCTATGATATATCTTGCCATGATATTGATATTGTGTTAATTCATGAAAAAACAAAGGAGATGCTGCCGAAATATCGGTTTTTAGCATATGTACCTTTGCTGGAATTTATGTTTAAATGTGTTTTTTTAGTTGTTGTTTAGCTTATGTTTGGTAGCATTCGGGCATATTAAATGCCAGGGTGTTACATTAGGAGGGTCATCTTGTTTATATTTTTGAATAAAAATATAAATTTAATTCACTTTATTTTAGCTTTAAAGTTTTAGATATGATGTGGAGTTGAGATTTAGAGCTCTGCCAAACAGAACCTAAATATGACCTGTTACAAGTTACAACCCATGCATACACGCATCCATCCAATAAAGAGAGCTACTAAACACTAGTATAATTAATTAGAAGAAAGTAGTAGAAGACTAGCTAGTAGGTAAGCTTGTAGTATCAGCAATAGTTAGCTAAAGAAGGGATTGTGATGGCAACGGAGGTCGCCGGCATGTAACATCCTCAATAATTAGAAGTATTAATTAAATATTAAGTTATTGATTTCGGTCTTGATTTGAGATTCAACCATTATATGAGGGTTATTTGAATTTTCAATTTGATTGATTATTTTTGCTAGCTATTTGAAGGTTCCACTTTCACGCATTTCTTCATTAAGCTTTTCTTCAGTAGTGAGCAAGACCAAAGGTTTGAGTTCAAACCTGTTGACTATGTGTATGCTTGTCAGATGCTTGAATTAACAGGAGTGAGACCTACCAACTGAAAATAGCCAACTCTCTTTTGCACTTGAAAACCACTGGCCTAAAGGATCATCAGAATCCATGGAGCAGGCTAGCAGCTTTCAAACCAAAGGATCTCCAAATCCATTTGGACCAACCGAAGTGTTGAAGCTGACGGTGCACTGAGCCAACCAAAAATCCTGATAGAGCACTGTAGCAATTCTCGACAAATGCTCATTTCTCTGATCTTGTTTGACTGAGCTCTGAACTTCATTTCCTTGCCACCATTTCCATCTCCCTCTCTCTCTCTTGCTCGCTGCCGTGTGGACCCGAGGCCCACTGGTCAGCCTCCTTCTCCTTTCTCCTTCTTCCCTCTCCCTCTCTCGCGCGCAGAGCGCTCTGCCGGACCGCCGCCCCAGCCAATCCCTCGCCCTCTCTGACGAAGCACCTCGCCCCGGCTTTGATCATCGCTGTGGCAGCCTCCCTCATTGGTTCTCTTCGATGCGGTCGAGATCCTCACGCTCTGCCTGCCGACGCCGCCCAATCCCTCTCCGCCCGTGCCAGCTCGCGTGGTCAAGTGACGCCGTGGCTTGTCACTCCCTCTGCACTGCGCCCGAACCAACACCTGGGCTATTGGCTTGCGTATGCTCAAACCCCGCTGACAAGCCATCGAGTGCACGCGAAACCCGCCGAAAAGACTGTGCCGTTGTCCTTTCGCCATTGTCGCCGAAGACCTTCTCACGGGCGAACGCCAATCCGGACTCTTTCTTCCCTCTACTTAAGCCCATACGATCGCCTTCAGTCCTTCACTCATGCCCACTTCTTCCTCGATCTTCAGTGGGTATTGAGTCTCGCCATTGGAGCTCCTAGAACCGAGGTAAGCCGCAAGGGGGCAATTGCGCGATTGCCATTCTCCCTCGCCCCAACCTTCAATTCCTTGAGCATGGAGCATCGCCTTGACTTCTCTGTTCTTCTCCATGTCTCAATTTTCTAGCTTGGACCACCGGGACGCCGCCGCACCGAGCTCCTTCTTCCTCAGCTCCGGCGCACGGTGACGGATCAACTCGGCCACTCTTCCTCCGATCCAAGGTATTGAGCCACACCTCTAGGAACCCTAGATGCTCACCGAACACTCAATATAGCTTCGACATCGCCCTAGAGCCGCCACGGCTAGCCGCCATTATTGCCGCCGCCCCTCACCGTCGCTGGCCCTCTCCGATAGCTCACGAGCCCGACCAAGTAGTGCCCTGGGTTTCCCTTGGCCTGCTGATGCTCACCGTGCCCTCGGTCGCCCGCCTCCGGCTCTCCTCCGGCGCCGGCGAGGCCGCCTTATTGCGCCCTGCTCTGGTCGGCGCATGGGACGACTTGTCATTTGCCACGCCTCACTCGGGCGAGCCAGTCACTGAAGCGTGGGACCGCCCTGTCAGTCCCATTCGCGCCTGAGCCCTTCAGACCTAAAGCCGAAATACGTTTTCGCTTTGAGGAAACGTATTTCCATTTAAATCCGATTTTTTTCAAACCGAACCACTTCAAATGCCCATAACTTTTTAAATACAAATCCAATTCAGGTCAAACCAGTTTCTAAATTTATATTAAATCATGTAGTTTCTGAATATGCAAAAATATTTCAAATCCACTGAATGGAAAATGTTTAAATTTCAAATTTAGTATTTCGGCCGAAACTTAGCTCAATGCAAATTTTGTGCAAATAAACTCCAAAATGTATGAAACCAATTTTGTTGTATTCCTGATGTCACTAGGATTCCAAATATGTAAAAACATTTGACATTGGACTTAGTTTGTATCAAAATTTCTTATTTAGGTTAGTTCAATGCATTTAAAATTTAGATATATATATATATATATATATATATATGTATATATGTGCTTAGTGCAGATAAATCTTGAAAATTTTAAGCTTGGTCTCTAAACTCTTTTAATATAATACTCATACTGTTTTATGAAAATAGTTAGGTTTAAACCATGTTAAATCTTGAAATGTATAATGGGATGATTCCATGTAACCTTTGTAACATGCATATATAGAGTAGATGTGTAGATGAAGCATGGTAGACCTTGTAAATCCAAATGACAGCACCTAGATGATAGAAATAACTTGATTAAAAGCTTTGTAGTAATAATATAATTACCACTTTTCATGTATTAGTTACTCACTTACGCATATTCAATAACTTATTTAAGGTTTCGATCAACCATGCTACTTTGTGATATTATTTTAACTCTATAAATCCAAACAATTTTAGCTTCTTGAATTCGTAAAGTAAATTGGTGTTCTAAACCATTAGTTGGACCCAAACCCTAATTCCCGCCAAACCCAAATCACACACTCACTTGTTGTATGAATACTTTTATTTGTAATTATATTCGACTTCTTTTTGCCACATGTATTCTGTGTTTACTTTTCGTTGTTCTTTTCTGGATTTGGATGTTGCTTCGCTCTTTTGATACGGCGTGTAGACACCGATACTCCGGATACTTTCGTTGACGACCCCGACTCCACGCAGGAAATCACCGAGCAAGGCAAGCACCCTCCTTTGACCATATTGAACCCTTTATTTTAAATAGTTACCTTGTTTGTCAAAACTATTATGCATGCGCTATGTTCTTTAAACTTGCTATATTGTGGGATGCAGTAGAGCTAAACCTAGCTTGTGAGATTTCCTCGATTAATTGTTGACATGAGAACATTGAGACCCTAGGTTATGGTTAGACAAAATGTAATGTCAAATGGGTATACTCGATTACTATTTGCACATGCTTAGTATGCTCTAGAATTGGGATAAAGAATGGATGGCTACTCTATTCATGATGATCAATAAAATTGACATGTTTTGGAAGAGACAGGTGTTGTCTCATAAATTTGGAAAGGTTGATTATGACAGTAAAGGATACTGGTAGTTTGATAAAAATGAAAATAAAACTATGTTTGACACAGGTGGATTATGGCAATAGCCGGGTGTGTAAGCGTTAACTTACACGTAGTGTAGGGGGAGTTTCCACCTGAGTTAATTTAAGGACCGAACATAGTGTTGTATAATCCAGGAATTACCGTACAACCACAATTGCTATTTATGGGATAGCCTCAACCTATTAAGTTGTTTAAAACTGGCTTTACACTTTGGAAGGCCGTAGTAGCACGGGTTTTTCTTGCGAGAATTTCCTGTAGGGGTGTCCACACGCGGGTGTGGGTTAGACACATACCAATGCAACAGTGTACGCCTTACTATGGGGAGAAACGGTTGTTGTTTATCTCGCGCAATGAGAATGTTTATGATCCATATGATTGTTGTTTCTACCATAGTCGTGGTTTGTCGGCACCGGGCTAGTGTAAAGTCAGGATTAAATGATGTAACAGTTGTGTATGATCATTCCGCGGCACACCTAAGGAAGTGTGTTAATTTCGAATGCATAAAGGAGTTGATCATTATTTGTGGGTAAAGTTGTACAACTCTGCAGAGTCTAAACTTTTCGAAAAGCCGTTCCCACGGTTATGGGAGTCTTGGTGCACTGACACTAGTTAGAGTTTTGGTACTTTTATAAAACGAATGGAAACTCAACGTTGGTTGGAAAAGGGGTCTTGCTAAAATATGGTTGTCAATAAAATGGGAATGGACGATACTCTACCTACAATCATGGAGGATTGTGAGGTTGTTACTATTCTTATACTTACTTGTTATTTACATATCTGTCAATTGCTTTACAAATTACGCTTGCAATCTATTATTCTGTATTTACAATTCAATTTCGCTTTATGCAAAACAACTTAGTAGCTTACCCATGACATAGCCTGCATTTACCTTATACATTTGTGATACACTACAAGTCTTGCGAGTACATACGTGTACTCAACCTTGCTATTGTTGATATTCAGAGAATGAGGAGAATGAATACCCCGATCCAGGCGCAGAATACGGGGACTTTGCTAACGAATCTTTCTAAGGTTTACCCTTGTCAGTTGCCTGTGGTATTTTGGGTAGAAGGCATACTGCCAAGCAATGTATCTTCCGCTGCAAACTTTTAAATTCGGCCAATAGGCCATGATGTAAGACTTTATTTCTATCAATGTATTATGAACTTGTATGGATGTGATGACAATGTTGTGAATGTGCGTGCTAGCCACTGATCATGGGACTAGTACTGTTTGCACATAGGAATCCCTCTTGGTATTCCACGCCATAAAAGGGAGGGTTCCGACAGCGTTGGTATCAGAGCCATACTGACTGTAGGAAAACCCTAGTTAGATTTGGTCGTTAGAATAGGGACTGTTAAAAATGCACATTAAAACATGCTTATAGTATTAACCTTTCCTTTAAGATATTTATTACATCTTACCTCTTAAAAGTTACTAATAAATCCTTCCTTTTAAATGACTTTAGATGGAGGCTGAACCTGAACCCGTTTGGAGTATGGTTTTAAGGGAGTTAACTAGAGTTCTTGGTCGAAGAAGGCGCCCCACTCTGATGATTAAGAAGGATAGGATCCTAGGCGTAGTCGTCTGTCATGTAGCCACTCTTCATGTAGCCATCAAAATTAATGGCCATACCCTTCAACACTGTGTGCGGCACCGCAATTTCACTTCCTTTGCTACAATTGAGGGAGCAGCTCGCAAGCTCTTTTACCGGTTGTGTAGGCTTTACCGCATCAATGTAAATGCCT
This sequence comes from Rhipidocladum racemiflorum, assembly GCA_036346355.1. Lineage (NCBI taxonomy): Eukaryota > Viridiplantae > Streptophyta > Magnoliopsida > Poales > Poaceae > Rhipidocladum > Rhipidocladum racemiflorum. Next base: position 27,899,697 of record CM070592.1, read on the forward strand.
TCACCCGGGATTTTGAAGCTCGCCGTAGGCGCCGGCAGCTTCGTCAACACCCAGCACCTGTAGTAGTTCCACCTCCTCCTCCACCACCAGTTGTTCCAGAACCACCCGCAGCACCTCGTCCCCGCCGTACTGGCAACCGCCAGGCGTATCTTAGACAGTTCACCCCAGTTATAGCTAGGAACACACCACTTTCCCCACAGGCCTCTAGCCCAGAGATTGAGGAGTCCCCGTCGATCACACTACCACCACCAGTTCAGCACCCTGGGGTAGTTTACACTAGAGAGTCTCCACCACCATCCCCTCCAGTCCGTAACTCTTGGGTTATATATAGTGATTCCGAGCCTGAGTCTGGAGAGCCTTATCTGTCTGGTTCTGAGTGGGAGCCTTAGAGTTTGAAGTATTCTTAGTATCTTAAGCTAACAAGTTAGCTTGTATCCCTCATGTATCCCTAGAGATGATGTAATAAAAGAATTATATTATGAAAATTTCTATTTCTGAGAAGTTCTTGGCTATAAGTATTGTGGTTTAGATATGCCTCCCTTTTATCTTATAACTTATGTTTTTAACCCAACCTTGTAGATGGCCACACTTTGGGAGCCTTGCTACCGCACTAGCGCTTTTGAGGAGGACACCATGACCCATACCCTTTGGCTGATGATGTAGTACTTAGGATTTACTCACCTGCCCATTTACACAACCTACTCTGCACCTTCCGGCGCGGCGTCCACAGAATATGTGACTGAGGTCTTTATTCCTGAAAGGAACTCCATGGAGAGGCCCTTCCAGTTTCAAGGAAGGGGGTCTTGCATCCGCATGTCACTGTTTGATGCGGCTTATGTGGCGATCGTCCGCCTCCGCCATGAGCTACCTGAGACAAACGTGATGTTCCACTATTGCCCATCCCGTGGTATGGGTGAGAGTAGTAACATATATCGTACCACTCAACTGGAGCCGCGAGGTCCTCTTCAGCACATGATCAATCTGATGAGGTCAATGGACCTCTATCTCCTTCGCCTTCAGCAGGAGACAGTGGAGGCCCGCAGGAGCATTGCCACGCTGGAGAATAGCCTTGCTCCGTGGGCTGCCATGGGACTTTTTACCCCAGAGATTTTGTATGGGGAAGACGCCATGCTTGCTGATGCTGAGGTACTGCCGGAGTTGGACCCTACATTTGAGCACTATCAGCGTGGGCCGCGCATGTCCACCATGGGTCCTCGTCGCCGCTCAAATGGATACCGCCCTATCACTAGGAGCATGGCACCTGAGGTGGCTATACCTGAGATGGCTGTACTTGAGAGGGCTGCACCTGAGGAGACATCTACTGGGGCTTCCAACAATGTTGTCCCTGAAGGAAGGCCAGTGCATGTTGCTCAGCCCAATGAGCATACCTCTGCTTCTCTTGAGGAGGGCGAGATCGCTGACTTCCTGAACTTTGATGAGATCTAGGTGTTTACTTGATCTAGACTAGGAAGAGGTCGAAGAGCCTTAGCACTCCTATGTACTAGATTAGATATTTGGTTATTATGCTTTCTGTTGAACAATGTCTCGACTCCTTTTGTAATATTATTTGGGTTTTACTCGTGATTACTTAACCCTTAGGTTAAGGTTCTCACGACGATGCAACCCTTGAATTATGATGAACTTTAATTTAAGAAGTATTTTAGGGAATAAAATGTTGCCTTGGAGCCATACCAACCCTTGTCTTGTTTCCTTCCTTATTTATTTTGCCATTGGATGATATGTTACAGGATGCCTATTACTAGATCCATGGATGATCTCTTGAGGGGTGATGGTACCTCTGATCCACTGCCACCGTGGTTAATACCCCGCTCGCCCCAACCCAACCCTGTTCATCCAAGGAATGTTCCGCCTCGGCGTAATAATCCACCACACCTTTCGGGATCCTCATTCAGCTATTCCTGAGGAACAACTTCCAGGACCTCCAACCATGGCACAAGTGCTTGCCATGATTGAACAAGGTCGCCAAACGCATACCCTCCTACTTGGCAGATGGTGCGAATCGCCAACTTTGGTGCAAACTTAGCCAGGGGTGGTAATGGAAATGGCAATGGTGATCTTCAGCCTCAATCCAAGTTGGGCGAGTTTCTGCGAACTCGACCACCTACCTTCTCAGCATCATCAGATCCTCTCGATGCTGATGATTGGCTTCGTTCCATTGAGGGCAAGTTAACCATTGCTCAATGTGATGATAGAGAGAGGGTACTGTATGCATCTTATCAACTGCAAGGGGCTGCTGCAGCTTGGTGGGAAAGTCACCAGGCTATGATTCCTGAGGGCCAAGTCATTACTTGGGCCGGATTCAAGGAAACATTTAGCAAAGCTCATATTCCAGCCAGTATTGTGGAGATCAAGAAGCGTGAGTTCTATAATCTTCGTCAGGGCAATATGACAGTGATGGAGTATCTTCACCGTTTCAACTATTTGTCCCGATATGCCACTCCAGAGGTTGCTGATGAGGCTAAAAAGATTGAGCGCTTCCGAGAGCACTTGAGTGAAGAGATCAAATGGACGCTTGCTGCTCATGACATCTTTGATTTCCAGTCCCTCGTGGACAAGGCCGTTCGAGTTGAGTATGGTACCCGTGCTGTTCATGAGAGTCACAAGCGCAAGTGGTTGGCGCAAAAGTCAGTGGGTGCCAGTTCATCCAGGCCACGTGCTGGGCAGTTTCCTAACAACCGCCCACCTGTTCCTCGGCCACCACTGACTCAAGGGCAAGCTCCTCGCCCTCAGCCGCCACCAGCTAGGCCGCCTCCTCTGGCTAGACAGCCATCTGGTGTTCAGAATCAAGTGGCTAATATCACTTGTTACTCTTGTGGCGAGCGTGGGCATATTTCTAGTGTATGCCCCAAGAAGAATCCAGTGCCGCCTCGGCCCCAACCTCAAGGGAATCACCAACGTCCTCAAGGTCCTCCTCAAGGACCCGTGAGACCACAAGCCCCGAAGCCAGCCCCAGCTCAAGGCAATAATAGCGGTCGTCTTCATCATGTGACCGCTGAAGAGGCTCACGATGCACCCGATGTGGTATTGGGTATGTTCCTTGTGCACTCCATCCCTACCATGATTTTATTTGATTCTGGAGCATCACATTCTTTTATATCAAAAGGATTTGTCAATCAACATGGGATTGGGGTAGATCTTTTACCTAGTAACATGATAATACACTCACCTGGTGCCACCATGAAAACATCAAGCCTATGCCCTGGAGTAGCAATTGAAATAAATGGAATAATCTTTTATGCTAACCTCATAATGATAGATACCATGGGCTTAGATGTCATTCTAGGAATGGATTGGTTATCCAAACACAAAGGACACATTGATTGTGCAACCCGAATTATCTCTCTTGTCAATCTTGATGGAATTCGAGTGGAATTTTCCTCTATTCGTGACCCGTCCAAACAGAAAGTACACCTTCATTCTATGGCCATAGCCGAATTTGAACAAGTGCCCGTGGTATGTGAATACCCGGATGTATTCCCAGAAGAATTACCAGGGATGCCACCGGATCGTGACACAGAATTCTCTATTGACCTTATCCCTGGGACGGCACCCATATCAAAGCGTCCTTATCGTATGCCCGTGGATGAACTAGTAGAATTGAAGAAGCAACTCAAGGAGCAGTTGGACAAGGGATTTATTCGTCCTAGCTTGTCTCCATGGGGAAGTCCCGTGTTATTTGTCAAAAAGAAAGATGGAAGTCTGCGTATGTGCGTGGACTATCGGTCATTGAATGAGGTCACTATCAAAAATAAATATCCGCTTCCACGGATTGATGATCTTTTTGATCAAATGAATGGTGCTCAAGTATTCTCCAAGATTGATTTAAGACTTGGGTATTTTCAATTAAAGATCAAATCTGAAGATATTCCCAAGACCGCTCTTACCACCCGTTACGGTTTATACGAGTACACCGTAATGTCTTTTGGACTTACCAATGCTCCTGCAAGTTTCATGAACCTTATGAATAAAGTTTTCATGGAATATTTGGATAAGTTTGTGGTGGTATTCATTGATGATATTCTTGTCTATTCCAAGAATGAAGAAGAACATGCGTCTCATTTGCGCATGGTACTTGAGAAACTTCGAGAGCATCAACTCTATGCCAAATTCGAGAAATGCGAGTTTTGGCTAAAAGAGTTTGCTTTTCTTGGGCATGTTCTATCCAAAGAAGGAGTTGCGGTAGACCCAAGAAAGGTTCGTGATGTGCTAGCTTGGAGTCAGCCTCAATCTGTTCCTCAAGTTCGAAGTTTTCTTGGTTTGGCCGGATATTACCGCCGATTTATTGAAAACTTCTCCAAGATTGCAAGACCAATGACTCAACTCTTGAAGAAGGAGAAGAAGTTTGAATGGTCCCCTGAATGTGAAGAAAGCTTCCAAGAGCTGAAAAAGAGGCTGACCACAGCCCCAGTGCTTGTGTTGCCTGATGTTCAGAAAAGCTTCGATGTATATTGTGATGCATCCCGTCATGGACTTGGTTGCATGTTGATGCAAGAAGGCGGAGTCATAGCTTATGCTTCCCGCCAATTGCGACCACATGAGACGAACTATCCCACTCATGATTTAGAATTGGCCGCCGTGGTTCATGCTCTCAAGATTTGGCGTCATTACCTCATTGGTAATAGATGCGATATTTACACCGATCATAAGAGCTTAAAGTACTTCTTCACTCAACCAGATCTGAACCTAAGGCAGAGAAGATGGCTCGAATTGATAAAGGATTATGATCTTGGCATTCACTACCATCCTGGTAAAGCCAATGTTGTAGCTGACGCTCTTAGTCGAAAGCTCCATTGTATCATGGTATGTCAGCCAGAGTTGCATGAGCAGTTTAAAAGGCTCAATCTGGGAGTAGTTGAGGAGGGATATGTTGCTGCCCTAGAGGTGCAACCAACCCTCAAGGAGCAAATAAAGGTTGCTCAACTCAAGGACCAAGCCATTACTGAAATCCGAAGGCGATTGAAGGAAGGCTTGAAATTAGAGTTTACTGAGGGAGCCGATGGATTGATCATGCATGGACAGCAAATTTATATCCCAAATGATCCTGAGCTCAAGGATTTGATCCTGAGCGAAGTTCACAATTCACCATTATCTATTCATCCCGGGAGTATGAAAATGTACCAAGACCTCCGAAAAGAATATTGGTGGCCCGGCATGAAAAAGGATATTGCCGCATATGTCGCTATCTGTGATGTGTGTCAGCGAATCAAAGCTGAGCATCAACGACCAGCCGGACTTCTCCAACCTTTAAAAATCCCTGAATGGAAGTGGGAAGACATCGGTATGGATTTCATTACCGGTCTACCCAAGACTCAAAAGGGAAATGACTCCATATGGGTCATTATTGATCGGTTGACTAAAGTGGCACATTTTATACCAGTCAAGACCACTTATCAAGGAGACAAACTTGCTGAGCTCTACTTAAGCAACATTGTCCGTTTACATGGTGTACCCAAGACTATAGTGTCTGATCGAGGCCCTCAATTCACTTCTCGATTTTGGAAAAGCTTACATGGTCTTTTGGGAACCAAGTTAAACTTCAGTACGGCCTACCACCCTCAAACGGATGGGCAAACTGAAAGGACAAATCAAATCTTGGAAGACATGTTGAGAGCTTGTGTGTTATCTTATAGCACCAATTGGGAGAAATGCTTACCATTCGCCGAGTTCTCCTACAATAATAGCTTCCAATCAAGTCTCCAAATGTCCCCATTTGAGGCACTTTATGGAAGAAAGTGTCGAACTCCTCTCTTTTGGTCCGAAGCGGGTGAAGGAAAGTTCTTTGGCCAAAACCTCATCCGAGAAGCTCAAGAGCATGTTGATGTGATAAGAGGCCGATTGAAGGAGGCACAATCACGTCAGAAGAGCTATGCCGACCATCGTCGACGTGAGCTGAGCTTTGAAATTGGAGATCATGTCTATCTCAAAGTCTCACCGCTTCGCGGTATTCGCCGATTTCAAATCCGAGGAAAATTGGCACCTCGATATATTGGACCATATCGCATTCTTGAAAAGAAAGGTGATATGGCATACAAATTGGAATTGCCGCCTCAACTATCGGATGTCCATAATGTCTTTCACGTGTCTCAACTCAAGAAGTGTCTTCGAGTTCCAACTGAGCACACTCAATTAGAAGAAATTGACCAGCAACCCGATCTCTCATATCGAGAGCATCCTGTACGGATCCTAAAGGAAGCAGAACGTCACACTCGAAGTCAATCTGTTAAAATGTTGAAAGTTCAATGGAGTAACCATACCGAAGATGAAGCTACTTGGGAACGAGAAGATCAACTTAAAAAGGAATTCCCTTCCTTCTTCCCGGACTCCGCCAAATCTCGAGGACGAGATTTTTCTTAAGGGGGGTAGGTTTGTAACATCCTCAATAATTAGAAGTATTAATTAAATATTAAGTTATTGATTTCGGTCTTGATTTGAGATTCAACCATTATATGAGGGTTATTTGAATTTTCAATTTGATTGATTATTTTTGCTAGCTATTTGAAGGTTCCACTTTCACGCATTTCTTCATTAAGCTTTTCTTCAGTAGTGAGCAAGACCAAAGGTTTGAGTTCAGACCTGTTGACTATGTGTATGCTTGTCAGATGCTTGAATTAACAGGAGTGAGACCTACCAACTGAAAATAGCCAACTCTCTTTTGCACTTGAAAACCACTGGCCTTAAGGATCATCAGAATCCATGGAGCAAGCTAGCAGCTTTCAAACCAAAGGATCTCCAAATCCATTTGGACCAACCGAAGTGTTGAAGCTGACGGTGCACTGAGCCAACCAAAAATCCTGATGAAACCTTTGTAGCAATTCTCGACAAATGCTCATTTCTCTGATCTTGTTTGACTGAGCTCTGAACTTCATTTCCTTGCCACCATTTCCATCTCCCTCTCTCTCTTGCTCGCTGCCGTGTGGACCCGAGGCCCACCGGTCAGCCTCCTTCTCCTTTCTCCTTCTTCCCTCTCCCTCTCTCGCGCGCAGAGCGCTCTGCCGGACCGCCGCCCCAGCCAATCCCTCGCCCTCTCTGACGAAGCACCTCGCCCCGGCTTTGATCATCGCTGTGGCAGCCTCCCTCATTGGTTCTCTTTGATGCGGTCGAGATCCTCACGCTCTGCCTGCCGACGCCGCCCAATCCCTCTCCGCCCGTGCCAGCTCGCGTGGTCAAGCGACGCCGTGGCTTGTCACTCCCTCTGCACTGCGCCCGAACCAACGCCTGGGCTATTGGCTTGCGTATGCTCAAACCCCGCTGACAAGCCATCGAGTGCACGCGAAACCCGCCGAAAAGACTGTGCCGTTGTCCTTTCGCCATTGTCGCCGAAGACCTTCTCACGGGCGAACGCCAATCCGGACTCTTTCTTCCCTCTACTTAAGCCCATACGATCGCCTTCAGTCCTTCACTCATGCCCACTTCTTCCTCGATCTTCAGTGGGTATTGAGTCTCGCCATTGGAGCTCCTAGAACCGAGGTAAGCCGCAAGGGGGCAATTGCGCGATTGCCATTCTCCCTCGCCCCAACCTTCAATTCCTTGAGCATGGAGCATCGCCTTGACTTCTCTGTTCTTCTCCATGTCTCAATTTTCTAGCTTGGACCACCGGGACGCCGCCGCACCGAGCTCCTTCTTCCTCAGCTCCGGCGCACGGTGACGGATCAACTCGGCCACTCTTCCTCCGATCCAAGGTATTGAGCCACACCTCTAGGAACCCTAGATGCTCACCGAACACTCAATATAGCTTCGACATCGCCCTAGAGCCGCCACGGCTAGCCGCCATTATTGCCGCCACCCCTCACCGTCGCTGGCCCTCTCCGATAGCTCACGAGCCCAACCAAGTAGTGCCCTGGGTTTCCCTTGGCCTGCTGATGCTCACCGTGCCCTCGGTCGCCCGCCTACGGCTCTCCTCCGGCGCCAGCGAGGCCGCCTTCGCTGCGCCCCTGCTCTGGGTCGCTGGCGCATGGGACCAGCTTGTCAGCTGCACGCCTCACTCGGGCGAGCCAGTCACTGAAGCGTGGGACCGCCCTGTCAGTCCCATTCGCGCCTGAGCCCTTCAGACCTAAAGCCGAAATACGTTTTCGCTTTGAGGAAACGTATTTCCATTTAAATCCGATTTTTTTTCAAACCGAACCACTTCAAATGCCCATAACTTTTTAAATACAAATCCAATTCAGGTCAAACCAGTTTCTAAATTTATATTAAATCATGTAGTTTCTGAATATGCAAAAATATTTCAAATCCACTGAATGGAAAATGTTTAAATTTCAAATTTAGTATTTCGGCCGAAACTTAGCTCAATGCAAATTTTGTGCAAATAAACTCCAAAATGTATGAAACCAATTTTGTTGTATTCCTGATGTCACTAGGATTCCAAATATGTAAAAACATTTGACATTGGACTTAGTTTGTATCAAAATTTCTTATTTAGGTTAGTTCAATGCATTTAAAATTTAGATATATATATATATATATATATATATATATATATGTATATATGTGCTTAGTGCAGATAAATCTTGAAAATTTTAAGCTTGGTCTCTAAACTCTTTTAATATAATACTCATACTGTTTTATGAAAATAGTTAGGTTTAAACCATGTTAAATCTTGAAATGTATAATGGGATGATTCCATGTAACCTTTGTAACATGCATATATAGAGTAGATGTGTAGATGAAGCATGGTAGACCTTGTAAATCCAAATGACAGCACCTAGATGATAGAAATAACTTGATTAAAAGCTTTGTAGTAATAATATAATTACCACTTTTCATGTATTAGTTACTCAATTACGCATATTCAATAACTTATTTAAGGTTTCGATCAACCATGCTACTTTGTGATATTATTTTAACTCTATAAATCCAAACAATTTTAGCTTCTTGAATTCGTAAAGTAAATTGGTGTTCTAAACCATTAGTTGGACCCAAACCCTAATTCCCGCCAAACCCAAAGCACACACTCACTTGTTGTATGAATACTTTTATTTGTAATTATATTCGACTTCTTTTTGCCACATGTATTATGTGTTTACTTTTCGTTTGTTCTTTTCTGGATTTGGATGTTGCTTCGCTCTTTTGATACGGCGTGTAGACACCGATACTCCGGATACTTTCGTTGACGACCCCGACTCCACGCAGGAAATCACCGAGCAAGGCAAGCACCCTCCTTTGACCATATTGAACCCTTTATTTTAAATAGTTACCTTGTTTGTCAAAACTATTATGCATGCGCTATGTTCTTTAAACTTGCTATATTGTGGGATGCAGTAGAGCTAAACCTAGCTTGTGGGATTTCCTCGATTAATTGTTGACATGAGAACATTGAGACCCTAGGTTATGGTTAGACAAAATGTAATGTCAAATGGGTATACTCGATTACTATTTGCACATGCTTAGTATGCTCTAGAATTGGGATAAAGAATGGATGGCTACTCTATTCATGATGATCAATAAAATTGACATGTTTTGGAAGAGACAGGTGTTGTCTCATAAATTTGGAAAGGTTGATTATGACAGTAAAGGATACTGGTAGTTTGATAAAAATGAAAATAAAATTATGTTTGACACAGGTGGATTATGGCAATAGCCGGGTGTGTAAGCGTTAACTTACACGTAGTGTAGGGGGAGTTTCCACCTGAGTTAATTTAAGGACCGAACATAGTGTTGTATAATCCAGGAATTACCGTACAACCACAATTGCTATTTATGGGATAGCCTCAACCTATTAAGTTGTTTAAAACTGGCTTTACACTTTGGAAGGCCGTAGTAGCACGGGTTTTTCTTGCGAGAATTTCCGTGAGAGTGTCCACACGCGGGTGTGGGTTAGACACATACCAATGCAACGGTGTACGCCTTACTATGGGGAGAAACGGTTGTTGTTTATCTCGCGCAATGAGAATGTTTATGATCCATATGATTGTTGTTTCTACCATAGTCGGGGTTTGTCGGCACCGGGCTAGTGTAAAGTCAGGATTAAATGATGTAACAGTTGTGTATGATCATTCCGCGGCACACCTAAGGAAGTGTGTTAATTTCGAATGCATAAAGGAGTTGATCATTATTTGTGGGTAAAGTTGTACAAATCTGCAGAGTCTAAACTTTTCGAAAAGCCGTTCCCACGGTTATGGGAGTCTTGGTGCACTGACACTAGTTAGAGTTTTGGTACTTTTATAAAACGAATGGAAACTCAACGATGGTTGGAAAAGGGGTCTTGCTAAAATATGGTTGTCAATAAAATGGGAATGGACGATACTCTACCTACAATCATGGAGGATTGTGAGGTTGTTACTATTCTTATACTTACTTGTTATTTACATATCTGTCAATTGCTTTACAAATTACGCTTGCAAACTATTATTCTGTATTTACAATTCAATTTCGCTTTATGCAAAACAACTTAGTAGCTTACCCATGACATAGCCTGCATTTACCTTATACATTTGTGATACACTACAAGTCTTGCGAGTACATACGTGTACTCAACCTTGCTATTGTTGATATTCAGAGAATGAGGAGAATGAATACCCCGATCCAGACGCAGAATACGGGGACTTTGCTAACGAATCTTTCTAAGGTTTACCCTTGTCAGTTGCCTGTGGTATTTTGGGTAGAAGGCATACTGCCAAGCAATGTATCTTCCGCTGCAAACTTTTAAATTCGGCCAATAGGCCATGATGTAAGACTTTATTTCTATCAATGTATTATGAACTTGTATGGATGTGATGACAATGTTGTGAATGTGCGTGCTAGCCACTGATCATGGGACTAGTACTGTTTGCACATAGGAATCCTTCTTGGTATTCCACGCCATAAAAGGGAGGGTTCCGACACGGCACGAGGGTGTCCGCGTCGGTGCCAGTTCTTGTGGCGTTGGTGTCCGGCGGCGGTGGTGGAGAGAACGTACAACCTCTACAATTCGGCGCTGATCAAGTGGGATCTGCGGACGAGTGTAATAGCTTGATCCGGCACATATGGCCTATATAAAATATATAATATTTATTTAATTCAAATATAACACCTAGAGGTACTACTTATACGTGGTCCCACTCCATGGTAGAGTGGGCTAGACCATGAGCGAAGTTTAGGCCAACGTGTTACAAAATGGTATATATCAAAGCATCGACTTTTGCTGCACGGTCACATCTGGGACAAGAGCGCGGGCATATGGCACATGTGGGCCCCGGAGTGCCCATATGGCATGACATATGTGCCGGCACTGGACACACGGCGCGTACCAAGGGGTGGTTATGGGTATCTACCGTGTATACAACGTGTTGCAAGGGCATCAACCCTTAAGGGGTGTGTGTAATACACTGTAAGTGTGAAGGTTCATGTAGCCCATATGGAATATATAATATCTCTTGGATCCAAACATAGTACCTTCGTATTATTACTTTTACACGAAGTGAGAAAAAAGATGTAAATGAGGTGCTATGCATGCATGAGCCCACCCCATGGTGAGCTGCATCATGAGCAAAGTTTGAGCCAACGTGTTGCAGGCTTGCAGCGAGCGACTTCTGCGTGACGTGGGACGCCGACATGCTGCTAGAAGCCTGGAATGGCGGTGGTGGTATGACTGGATAGCATTCTGCGACCCCGCCGGCGCCCACGATGATGTGGCCGGGCCGCTAATTGCTTGATGGATCATCGATCAGGTGACGAACAGAGGAACAGGTGTGCGGTTGGTGGTGAAAGGACCCGTCAATTTAACACCTTGCAAAGAATATATTAGGACAAGATAATCTAGGTTGTAAAACAAATAAACAATTAAAGTTATTCGAAAATAAATCTAATCAATTTATCATATATTTATATATATACAGGGGCGGGACCAGCCCAGGATCAACTGATCTTAAATTAAATCTATATTTTTAATCATTTTTCAATAGTTTTTTAAAAAAATTAATGGGCTTTCGGTACTAGGCCTCGGGCTGCAGGCAGCCCGGGGCCTGTATCTGTCCCTATATATATATATATATATATATATATATATATATATATATATATATATATATATATAGGAAAATGGTTCCATACCCTTGGGAGTACGTACTCCCACTCTCAAAATACTGCATAAATGATATTGTTATACTTCTTTATCTATTTGAGTATACTCTAATACTAATTATAAGATACTCCAAAGTGAATTCCACGAAAAATTTCATTAAAATCCACCATTTATAACATAATTTGTTTATATACTCTTTTTACACATGAAAAACGGTATATAACAAAAAATAAATGGCTCCCATGAATTTTTTTCATTCATGCCGTATTGTAGTATCTTAGAATTATTATTGGAGTATACTGAAAGTGATAAAGGAGTATAATACATTCATTTAAGTGGTATACTAGGGGTGGGAGTACATACTCTCAAGAGTACAGAAAAGGCTTCCTATATATATATATATATATATATATATATATATATATATATATATATATATATATATATATATATATATATATATATATAGGAAAATGGTTCCATACCCTTGGGAGTACGTACTCCCACTCTCAGTATACCGCTTAAATGATGTTGTTATACCTCTTTATCCTTTTAAGTATACTCTAATACTGATTATAAGATACTCCAAAGTGAATTCCACACACTGAATCAGTTTGGTATGTCTCTCTGTATTGTTGTGTTTGCATCTATTGAGATTGATCTGTGCTCGAGCGATCGGAGAGGGCAAGATCCTAACTGCCGATAGCGTCAGTTTTACAACACCTCTGACGTCCATGGAGCGAAGCCAGAGAGCTACCGTGCCTCTTGACTTTGCTCCATCTCAACCGCGCGATCCAGAATGGGCAGACCAGATCAGCTGCTAGAATACACCATTGAACAGTAGAATCGGCATAGCATTTTCTATTTTGGTAAACGGCAAATCTAAAACGTCATTAACACCTTCTTCACCGCCAACATGTATAGTTCTCTTTAAATCCACGCATGATCAAGTGTGCATGTACGTGCAATGATTTTAAAAACTTTTGATCGTTTCTGCAATCATAGCATGGACAACACATAACCGTCTACTTCTGATCTGACATATCCTCCTCCGCGGCACTAATGAAACACTTGACACCATGTAGATATTCTTCGTTCTCAACGTACCTGCACCTTCGGTCCATCCAAAATTTCAAAATTCAATCACCATTAATTTGATTTTAATTATTCATCAGTTAATAAGAATATTAATGATTATGGTATCACATCATTAAAGAAATCGCTTAAATACACTAGATCTATGGAAGATCACAGTAGATCGGGCAAATCTAATATTAACACCCTTACTCCCGAAGGAATCCGAGCCAAACCAGAGTGTCCACGTGTCCGTCCCCGTTTTTGCGAAAAAACCCTCCGGTTTTTTAAAATTACAAACGGGTCCCTGCGCGATTTTATGTGAGAGGAAGATCTTTTTCCCGGTTCGCGTTTAGGTCCCTCGTTTGCCGTTTTACGGGGAGAACCTCCCGTTAAATACGAATCGCGAATGAGCCCTTTCCTAATTTTTTAAAATAGCGAACATGTCCAAAATTTTGCTTGGAAAAAATATTTTCGTGGTCCGTTTTTTCTCCAGAGCATGCGAAAAATATTTTCGTTGGTCGTTTTTCCCAAAAAAAAAAAAAATAGAGGACCGTTTCCTTTCCCTGTTTTGTCCAGAAAAAATGCTTTCGTGATCCGTTTTTTCTCCGGAGCATGGAAAAAAATACATCTTAGCTAGTCTACGAACAAAAATCCTCAACTAATTTTGGTCCTCATCGACCGCAGCTCCTCTGTCACGGTGCTTGTCTTCTCCATCTCCCGTGACCGGTAATGACATGAACTGATACCTTTTTTTTTCTAGTTTAAGTTCGTAGATAGGATCCATGAAATGCACTCATACATGTTAACTACTACAGAACAGCAAATAGGAGTCGGTCTTTCAGTGTCGGTTTTTTTGGAACCGACACAGTAAATTTTTTTGTGTCCGTTCTAAAAAGCAAATCGGGGAGATGACTATTTGTGTCGGTTTATAATTGAAACCGACACTAATAGTTTATTATTAGTGTCGGTTTGTTATTAAAACCGAAACAAATATTATTTGTGTCGGTTTGTATTTACAACCGACACTATTAAATTTTTATTTGTGCCGGTTCGATTTAAAAACCGACACAAATACGTATTCGGATTATTAGTGTCTGTTTGTAAATAGAACCGACAGTTGTAACACCCCGGCATTTAATATGCCTGAATGCTACCAAACATAAACTAAACAACATCTAAATACCACAATTAAACATAAATTCCAGCAAAGGTGCATAGGCTAAAAACTGAGATTTCGGCAGCACCTCCTTTGTTTTAACATGAATTAACACAATATCAATATCATGGCAGGATATGTCATAGCACACGACAAATAAAAACATCAACATAAATGTATATATCATCAAATTACGCCAATAAAAGCATGCTCAACCACTTCATAAGCTATAACCAAGCAAATAAGGAATCACAAGCATGCTAAATTAAACCCTACATTAAGCTTATGGCACAACTCTTAATATCATGTCTCCAAGTGATTAATTATGGACTATGATGGTGGAGCTACGTGTAGAAGTGTAGCTAGACCCCTTTTTCCCGCATGCCGATCTCAAAGTACCTAAAAACAACATAAAACACAAGCGTGAGTTCGAAAACTCAGCAAGCATATTGTAATGGACAACAAGATCATTTACAAGACAATAATACCTTACATCACATATAACATCTCATACTTGAGCACATAACAACATCATCATCATTAAATATGTATTGCAATGCAATGCAATGCTATGCTCATATCTCCTTGGAAACTCATACCGGTATGGTTGAGTACACACCCGTCGGTGTGCACCCTCTCCCCCCTTCCATCCCGAAGATGGAGGGTGCCTACTCCTCGCTTCCAAACACCACGTGGATGGAATCACGATGTAGGACTTACTCAATGGCTTTCCGGATTAGTCATAACTTTCTCACCGACCTTCCCGGACTAGTTATGACTTTCTCACCGCCCGAGCCATGTAACATGCCATGTATGCATTTATGTCAACATCATATTTAACTCACATATTAACACATGGCATCATAACATATTAAACATGCTCATGATATCATTGGCAATCATAAAAGCATGGCAAGTGATCATATATCATGTAGTCAATTCCATCTATTCTCAACAAGCAACCTACAAATCGCTATCCATCACAACACACTTGCCTCAACCACGTGCAACGGATTGGCGGGAAGTAGAGGGCACTCCCGGGGTTGCACCACCTGCACATAGGTACCACACGCTCACAAACATAACCACAAAACAGTACGCAAACCCTCATGTACCCCGACATTGCCATCTACTCGCAAAACCTAAAAACAGAGGTTCTGTCCCGACGGGACAGCAGCCTTGCAAAAAGCATAACTTGAGTTCTGGGACTCCGAATCAATTAAACGAGTACATCCTCGCGTAGCTTAGGAAATTTCCCAACTTTCTCTAGGTATATGGAAAGACTGATTCGGACTCTAATGTCGTCTAATCTACAGATTACCGTGATCTGTTCCAATTACGTCACAGATTTTAACACGCTCGGTAAAACAGCCATAACTTTTAAACGGCTGGGCGGAATTTAACTTTCTTTATATCCACGGAAAGATAATTAAATTATCTAAAACTTCTTCAACATCCGTACGGACAGACTCGGATTCTAAATCGACGAAAACTCGAACCCTAGCCCGACTACTCATGCTGTCCCAAAACAGAAACGTGGCAACATCTAGATCTAACCCAAATTACTCCAATCTAGCACCTCCAATTGATCTAAAAACTTGATAAACACCTTAATAACAGTACCTAGATCAATCCCCAGGGTTCCCATTGATGTAACACTGGGTGTCCCGATCTTTCGATGAGAATGATAACTTTCGATTTGGGTGGAGATGACTTTGACGATCCGACTACAACGTACAACGACGATGCGCCTTAGCAATCGCTAAACCAACTCCAGAGGGTTATTGACCTTGCCGTGGGCACGATCAACCTGATCACGAAGATCTATTCCTGCAAGCAATCGAAGAACAAGCAAGAACAAGGCAAAAGCAATCTAAAATTGCAAATATAGATGAAGTATTGAAAAGTTGGGGTTCCGATACAAGGAGCTTGTTAGGCGGCCGTTGAGCACGTCTAAAAGACTCAAAATAGTAGCAAAAGGCTAAACTATCAAATAACCAAAACCCAAGTTATTTTGGGGGACTACCTAGCTATATATAGGAGAAATAGGAGCCCAAAACCAAGTTAGATTCGGCCAAAACACAACCATGGGCCGAATAGGACTCCTATTCCAAGTTTGACTCGGATTTGGAAAGAGGACCGAAATTGTTTTGCAGATTCCCGTTGACTCGGAAGGAATTTGGAGGTGGGGCCAGATCCGTTGGAAAGAGGACGACGAAATCTTTCAAACCAGTACTCATAGACCTCAAACACCCTTGTGGATCAAAAGTTATGGTCGTTTTAATTTGGTACTATCCCGGAGGCCGAATCCGAGTTGAACTTGTGCACCGGAAGAATTGGCTTCATGCTTGACGTTTGGGAGTCCTTCTCCTTGGTTCCTAAGGACAATAAAATCATCACAAGGATTAAATAGCATTCCATTCATTAAATTATTTGTATGCAACCCGAGGAACGCATTCACCTGGTAATTGAATTGACGTGCGCGAGCTCGAGTAATTGGCCCTTGTATTACATTGTTGGCTTCAATTGGGTTTGTAGGCATGGCCGTATGCATGGTAGTGATGTCCTCATCATCCTCCCCTTCTTGCATTTGAGTCGTCCTCGACTCAAGTTCATCATCTTCTCCCAAGTTTGTCTTTAGATCTGATAATTCATTTGACGGGCTCGAGCTCGAGTCAATGGTCCTTGAACCGACGAAGATGTAGAAGGATGGCCAAGGTGGGGGTCGATAAAGCCATGCAAATGGAGCCATCGTAGTAGATGTATACGAAGTAGAGGATGCCGTGAAGTGTCGCCAACTTAATGGTCCTGGCCAAGGTGGGGGTCGATGAAACCATGCGGTTGATATAATTGCAGCAACACTTGGTGATGACAATATGTATGCAGTGTTAGTTCTGTCCATGATGAGCATGGTCTCATCACCCATGGCCATACCTTTGCCCGACGCACGAAAACTCCAATAGATCTCCTCGCTCTTCACTCCTCGCTCCTCGCACCTCGGATGGATCCATGAGGATGCAGGGGTGGGGAGGCCACCCTAGGGCAGCAAGGGGTGGAGGAGAGGTGGTGGAGAGGTGGGGAGCAATGGGGCAAGGGAGGGGGAGGCGCACGGCCAAGGGAGGAGGGAGGCGGCTAGGGCAAGGGCAAGTGGGGGGAAGAGCGCACAAGGGGCAGGGGTGAACGCCCAAGGGCTGGTGGGGAGCCCTTTTACCAGCCCCCACACCCAATCCTAGTCCGTTACGGAGACCTACTCCATCCCACCAAAGCCCACTTAAGGCCCAAACTCCCCCGGGAATGCCCAAAACCCCGAAAACGGCCTGGAAACGTTATTAACCTCCATACCTTATGGTTTTAACCTGCCATACCATATTTCATAAAGTTTTTGACCTTAACATGCACCATTTAAAAGGTTACGACACTCCGTGGTGACACATCACTTCAAACGGCCCAAAAACGCGAGTAAACCTCAAGCCGAAAGGTTTTATTCTCTAATTTCACATTCTATAATGTCACACCATACCGTAGTGTCACAACAGTAATACCTATTATTTGTGCTGGCTCCATTTACGAACCGACACTAATAATCCCTCCTATAACTACCAGTACAGCTCGCAGCTCCTGCTGCATTCCCGATCGATCGCAGCTCCTACTCCATTGCTGACTGCAGCTCTTGCTCCATTGCGCCTAGCTGCTCCATTGCCGACTGCAGAACATCCATTTTTGAGCTTGTACTCCCTCTAAGTGTGTTTCAAGGTGAGTAAATTGTTGTCCTCTCTTAATTTGTGGTTATGTAGATGGAATTTATTGTTTAGATTTAGTACAATGATGGTTAATTTATATGAGCTCAAATTATGGTTGAGATTGATTTTGTTTTTATTTATATAACATTTTATAGTTGTTGAATTTATTACCTAGCTCCTTTGGATGAACTTTTGCATAGTATAAACACTCAAATTACCTAGCTCCTTTAGATGAATTTCTTACCTAGCTCCTTTAGATGCTAATATAGATTAAAATCTCTTCGTTAGTTTTTATATAATATAGATTAAAATCATGTCCATCTAATATTGTTAACTAATTTACTATTATCAAACATATATCAAATTTCAGTAAGTAATGATTTGAACGCCATCTTGTTAAAATTTAATGTTTATATCTAGTTCAATTAAGTTTAATTTATTTGTTTTTATTGATCTAGCATTTTGTAGATTATGAATTTATTACGTACCTGGCTCCAGTAGATGTACTTTTGTCTAGCTTTATATAATGTAGAATAAAATTATGTCTATTTACTATTGTTAGCTAATTAATTATTATGTCCATCCACTACATATATTAATTATTATCAAACATATATTAGAAAGAGTTGGTACTTTATGGCAATCCTGATAGATGATTGGAACTTTGTCCCCGATAGGACAAAAAAGAATTGGAATTTTTGTCTAGCTTTATATAATATAGAATAAAATTATGTGTATTTACTATTGTTAGCTAATTAATTATTATCAAATATATATTAAATTTTAATAAGCTTACGATGGTTTAGATTTAGTTTCTTTTTATTGATCTAGCATTTTGTAGATGATGAATTTATTACCTAGCTCCATTACATAAAATTTTGCTTAGCTTTATATAATATAGATTAAAATTATGTCCATCCACTTTTGTTAGTTAATTAATTATTATCAAACATATATTAAATTTAAGATATTAAATTAAATTTGTGGACTCTACTTGTAATTTAATGTTTAGACCTATTTCAATTAAGGTTAATTTGATAATCGTTTATGTTAATTAATTATAGATGGACCGCTGTGAGACCCCGGATCGGCTATCCAGAATCTCCTGTGTATTTCCGTACTAGTCCCAGATCAGTAGCTAGTACACACAGTCACAGTGATACTTCATTGCCGAACATGACGAAAACTGTAATATAAATATTCAAGTATGGGCCACATGGCCACTTATTACAATACTCGGTTCAACGACCGGACACACAAAGCAGCGGAAACAAAAGCAAACCAAAACGAGCGAACGCCACAACGCCACAGGCAACGACTAGCGACACGACTAGTCCTCCTGGCAGTCCTCCTCGAAGAACTCCTCCTCTTCCTCGACATCTTGGAAATTCTCTGATGATTACAATGTTGGTGTAGCACGTGAGTACAAAAGTACTCAGCAAGTCGGGAAAGTATGATCATGTGGGGCTTTCCAACGGAAGCTTAGTAGGGTTTATTTGCATAAAGCCACATTTTATTAAATCATACTTAAGTAAGTAATTTCACAAAGCATCTTTTACAATTCTTTTTAATAATTTAATTATTTAATATTGTAGTGAGGTTCTAACCACCATCACTAACATAAAGGCTCTATCCGCCAACAGTTAAAAGATTAAAGTTAATCATGTGACTCCATCCGTCAAATGTAAAACAGGTTCTATCCACCTGGTTGGCTCTTTCCGCCAAACAACATTCGAGAGTTCTAACCACTCCCGAACCCCAAAACAAAACACTTTTCAGTTTTAAAAACAAAATCAAAGTCTACCAATATGAAAGCATTCTTCGCTTTGCCTTTGACCGTAGGCACGGCTATTCGAATAGTTTTACTCTGCAGAGGTGTACAACTTTACCCACACGACACGATCATCTCTTAATGCCAAGCTATTAGCACACTTCCTTTGGTGTGCCGGCAGAGAGATCGTGACAAGACCGTTACAATGTATCTACCTATCTAAACCCACCCGCTGAGGTTTCACCGCTGTTAGGGTTCTCTCCACCCAGTACAGAAGCCCCCTCTTGCGCCGTGTGAGAAAAACAACAACCACAACAACAACAATGCCTCCTTCCGGCTCTCACACAACAACCGAGTGGTGAGCCTAAACTAGGCTTCTACAAATTAGTGGGCCAGGTCGTACCATTATAGACATGTGGTAGTACGGTATTGCTTAGAATGGGCAATCACAAGCGTCGGTCCTTATATGACTTGGGGCGGCACTTGCACAAGACAAAACGTGCTCCACCCGACAAACCAATCCGCCCAAGTCCAAAATATTTTCCTTTTCTTTTTAGTTAGAAAACAGTACTAAAATCATAGTAATAACCTTAAATCACATTTGATAACATTCTTTTTGAATAATCCCACCCATGGGTTGTTTTCGTCGGAAAAGGTCCTAAGCAATTCTACCCCACTACTTAGCAAAAGGGTACCACATAAACATAAGCATGGTATAAACAAAGTTCTAGGGTTACAACGGACATGATTAACAATGTCAAGGAGGAATTAAAAATTTCGGTATAGCTAACACTTATATTTGACATATTTCATTAAACATAGCCATGCAACTTTATAAACAATTTTAAATCATTTCGCAAACATAGGAGCAAAATGCGTCAAGGAGACTTGCCTTCTGTCCCGGTTAGGTCTTCGTACGCGGGAAGTTCGGCGGCGGAATCGGCGGTCGCGGCGGGATCGTCGATTACACGCAAAACGAGGCAATAAATAAATAACAGAAAATAAATAAAATCCAAAAATTATAAAATTAGTACTGGCAGGTAGATCTTGATTTTTTATGAATTTAAAAATTTGAATGGAGTCAATCGGAGTTCGGACGGAAAAGTTATGAGCGGTCAAAGTTCGGAAATTCCTGGAAAAAGAGATGCCGCGGAATATTCTCGGAATCTTTATTTTGGACTGGTTTTTGGATTAATAGAGCCTATTACATGTGGGGTCCCCTTTTCATGCACTAGGGGCTTCTTCTCCATTGCCATGGCAAGAACAGAGCAGAGGAGAGGCGCAGCGGCGGCGACGGTGGTCATGCCGCGGCAACGATTCGGGCGCGTAGCGCGGAAGCCTGCCGCGGCAGTGATTCGGCAGGCGTGGCAGCGTGATGAGCGCTGGGAGCAGCGGGCGGGCGGGCCTGCGTGGCAGCGATTAGGGCGCGCTGGCAGCGGAAGCCTGCCGTGGCAGCGATTCGGCAGCGGTATGGCGGCGTAGCGTGGCGAGCAGCGGCGGCAGGGGCCTGCCGTGGCAGCGATTCGGGCGGCGCGGCAGCGATTCGGCAGCGGCCAAAAACAGAGGCTGCTCCCAATGTAACACCGCTTCTACTTTGCTTGGATCTACGGCGACTCCTTCTGTGGTCATTACATGTCCGAGGAATTCTACCTTGTCCTTCCAAAAATCACACTTACTAAACTTGGCGAAGAGTTGCTGTTCCCTCAGCTTTTCCAAAACTCGCCTCAAGTGTTCGGCATGTTCATCCTCTGTCTTGGAGTAGATTAGGATGTCATCTATGAACACGACGACAAACTTGTCCAAATATTCCATGAACACCTTATTCATCATATTCATGAAATATCTTTGGCGCATTAAATCGATCTAAAGGACATAATCAAACTCGTAATGTCCATATCTTGACGAGAATGCAGTTTTCGGAATATCTTCTGATCGGATCTTCAACTGATGGTATCCCGATCTCAGATCAATCTTGGAGAAAACTCCGGCCCCTCTCAGCTGATCGAACAAATCATCAATCCTGGGTAGCGGATACTTATTCTTCACGGTGATTTCGTTGAGTGCACGGTAGTCGATGCACATCCTGAAACTCCCGTCCTTCTTCTTGACAAACAAAACTGGTGCTCCCCACGGCGACGAACTCGGTCTGATAAATCCTTTCTCCATTAACTCCTCTAGCTGTTTCTTCATCTCTACCAACTCCTCGGTGGACATCCGATAGGGTCTCTTTGCTATTGGTGCTGTACCAGGTACAAGCTCTATCACAAACTCTATGTCCCTGTCTGGTGGCATACTAGGTAGATCTTCAGGAAAAACATCTGGGTACTCATTTACTACTGAGACATCCTCTATGCTGATTGCCTTGGTACTGTTAACCATCAACTGTCCTTCTCTAACGGCAGTAGCTTGAAATTCCACTTTCTTTCCACACGGGCTCTCAACTGAGATAGTCCTTCGTCCACAATCCAATACGGCCTTGTGCTTGGATAACCAGTCCATTCCCAAAATAACGTCTAAGGTCTGGGTCTCCAAAATAATAAGGTTCGCTAGGAACTCTATTCCATCTATTAGTATTCTCACCCCGGAACATCCTACTTTCGTTCGGAGTTCGGATCCAGGGGTTTGAACTAAAAGCATGCACTTAAGTCTTGCAATCCCCAAATCGTTTCTAGCAGCAAAGCCTTGCGAAACAAACGAATGCGAAGCTCCAGAGTCAAACAAAGCATTGCAGTCTTGAGTTAACAAGTAACTTACCCAAGACGACGTCCGTAGCATTCTGCGGTGCATCTGCGGTGACATGGTTGACTCGGCCTCTAACCACGATGCAGGATGTGGCTCCTGGTCTGGCGTCCTAGCTTGGGTGGTTCCTAGATTGAAGCGAATCGGGTCACTCTCGCTGTCTTCTTCGGACAAGCTGTTGGCAAAGTGTCCTGGCTCGTTGCGATTGTAGCAGCGTCTCATCGTTTCCTTGCCGATCGCTCGAGCGGCGTTTCTAGCGGGGCTGGGTGCAGTAGTTACGATTGATGTGTCTCGGTGCTGGTGACGGTGTCCTTGTGGCATTCTGTGGCTGGAATCTGAAAAATTGATTTGGTGCAACTCTCAAACGCTGTTGCGTTCCCTGGCGTGATCCTTGCTGTTGCATCCTGTGCTTCCTGTTCTCATCCAGTTCCTTGCGCTTGTCCTCAAGAATAAGCGCCTTATTCACCAATTCTTGGAAATCTGGGAAGGTGTGGGTGATCAATCCTACTTGTAGTCCTGAGTTAAGTCCCTTCATGAAGCGAGACTGTCTGGCTTTATCTGTCGCTACATCCTCAGGTGCGTAGCGTGCTAGCTGTGTGAACTTGTTCAGGTAGTCGGCCACTGGCTGATTACCTTGCTTCAGTGCTCTGAACTCCTCCTTCTTAAGATCCATGATTCCTTCAGGCACGTGATATCGATTTAAACGCAATCTGTGAACTCCTCCCAAGTGATATCTTGAGGGTTCTCTTGCGTGGCACGAAGTTCTCCCACCATTCAATTTGTTCCTTCCAACTGATGAGAAGCGTAGAGTACCTTCTCATTTCCTATGCATTGAGCTATGTGTAGCTTCCTCTCAATTGACCTTAACCAATCATCAGCCTCCAATGGATTGGCATTCCAAGAGAAAGTGGGTGGATGAGTCCTCATGAACTCTAACAGTCTTGTATTCTGGCGTTGTCCCTGATTGACTTGATTAGCTGTGGCCTGAGCGGTGACGTGTTGCATTTGTTGCATCATAGCATGCATCAACTGAGTCTGAGCAGCAAGAAATGCTCCAAAATTCTGCATATCAACTGGCGGTGCTGGTGCTCCATCATTGGGGTTTTCTGCTGGGCGAGAAACACTTCCATTGCTTCCAAGGTTTCCGCGGGTATTCACCATCTGTCGATTCGCTCTAGGTTTTTAGAGATGAGAGGGAAACAAGAATAGACAAGTAATATGGAACTTATGCGAGGCGAAAGGTGTACTTTAAGGTCCAACTTTATTATTGATATTAATAACTTGGTATGGTTGCTTACAATGCCTAAGGGCCTTGCAACACATACTGCACACTCAGCAAACAAGGAAAATCCAAATCGAACTAACACTGGAGTCTAACGCCTAAAGGGTGACTCTTTATTCTATGACGCGACTCGGTGAAGGAGTCTCACTATAGAACCTACGCTCACTCATCGAGAAAACCTCCACGGCCTGGGTACGGGTGCTGCGGCATAGGCGCGAAACGATTGCTATGTCCAGCAACGGTGTCATCTGTGGTAGTTGAAGAAGCAGTGTCTTCATCGAGATCTGACTCCTCTGGATCTGGCTCGTGTAGCTCAAGTACTGGCTCTGGTTCTGGTCCGTATAAAGCCATCTCCAACTCTCCAATCCTTTGCAGAAGGTGGGACACGTACTCTTGAGCTTCCCGCCATCTGTTCTTCTCTGTCGTGATCTCCTTGCGGGCCTTCTGTAGCTCCTTGCTTGTATCATCGAGTACATCCTCCTGGGCGACAACAAATCGTGCCAACTGTGTAACCATAGCATCCTCATCCTGAATCGCCTTCGGGTCAAGAAGGTTATCGCTGCGCGGATGATAACGGAACACCGTGCTTTCCAACTCTCTGGCGTAGATACGGGTAATGTGCCGCATTGCTCGTCGTGATACTTCTTGGATACCCATCTGCATTGTTGACCTCCTGGCAGTGCAGTGTATCGGGCGATTGCCTGGGCCCTTCTTCCTAGCAGGTACCTCAATCTTCACATCACAAGCCTTGATCAATCCTGCTTGTCTGATCACTTCCACTTGGTATTGCGGCTTTTCAAAATCTCCGAGAGTCTGAAGCATATGCCAAAGTTCCGCGGCGTGACCAACTCCCAGATCAACGTAGTTGAACTCTTCCTCCATCTGTCACAAGAGTGCTTACGTAAGAACTCGAATTTTAAATTGTGACAAGGTAAGGAGAAATTCAGCAAGAGACAAGAAAAGAAAGAATGGGATAAGTCGAGATGTCATTTCTTATCTTGACAAATTTTTAGCTTTAGAAAATAGGTTTTATCCTCACTACGACCATTCTAGCTTAGGGTTGAGCCTACGGTCAGTATGGCTCTGATACCACCTCTGTCAGGACCCCGAATTTGCAAATCCGGACCCTCTATGTATTCAGCACTAGTCCAGGAACGCGCTAGTGCACACAGTCTTAACATCGGTAAATATCACAATCATACCACACGATACTAATAGAGTACTTTATTTAAATAGTCAAACTGGTTACTTGACCTTATGGTCAAGTCACAAATGTACGCCTCGCAGGGCGAAACTTATTAAGAGAGAAATAGTAGCAGCGGAAAATCAAATAACTTCGTGGCGCCATCCAGTATACCACAGGCAACTGACTGGGCTCGCTTCCCTAAGTAGACGGATCCTCTTGGAGCTCCTCCTCCAAAGCTGGTGTAGTCTCCTCTTCAACTGGTGTTGTATTGTGGCAAGGGTGAGTACTTGGTACTCAGCAAGTCATGCACACGTGTGCTAATATACTATATGCATGGCTTGGTACAAAGGAATAGCTCAAGGTATATTTGCAAAGAAACACATTTGACAAGTAACATAAGTAGATTCGAAAGCAGTAGAAACAAGTATAGCATAGGTAACTTTTCAAGGAGTTTAATAAACATCTTTCCCATCCTAATCCACATTTCCATCAACATCATTATTAATCCAACCCAACCTTTCAAATCCAAGTTATTTTTGAGAAAATCTAACCCTTGTATGTATTTCTCTAGCGTTGTCCATTACCGCTGACACTGCTATTCGAATAGATTCTACACTCTGCAGAGGTTATGCACTTTACCCACAAGATACAGTCAAACACCACAAAGGCGAGTTCCCGTAACAAAGTCTTTCGGAAACTTCTAACAATACAAGTGGCCCTCCCCGGTTATTGCACACTAACCCTTCCCTTAGCTAAGGCGAAGTCTAGGCCAATCAACCGTTAGATGGGTACCTGGCCTCAGCCCCGGTATGCTCCCCCGTACAACTTACACAAAGGGTGTAGTTGACCTCCTGAGGTCCCACAGGTACGTTATTAGCAACTTAGTCAACTAGGTCCGTCCCATTACAGACATGTGGTTGCACGTTAGACCCAGTTCAAAGGCTTGCAAGGTGAAGTCCTTAGGGTGACCAGGGCAAGACTACCCGAAGAACAAAATCAACATCCCCAATGCCACAACTGGCCCACCTGATCATTCTTGCCACATGCCCCGGTCGAAAAACTATTTATCAAACCCCAGTTGATTACCATGCACCACGTGCCATCAACATCACATGATACCTTTCCAAAACAGGTTCAATATATCATTAAGTCAATATTAACATTTGTTTGTCCAAAATCATCTCATGAGCACGTAGCAGGTCTAAGCAGTTTACTACAACGGTCTAAAACCCATGTTGGCAAGTTAATAATGTCCAACTAGTAAACCACAACTAGGGTGACAAGGGGTCATGGCACATACTTAAGTAATCAAGGTGTCATACAGCAAATTGGTATTTATCTAACCCCCATATTTAAATAAAGTATTTTTCTAATTGAACTAGCATGCAATAGTTTAAATCAAAATAGATTTCGAAATAGGATCAACATGGTCAAAGCACAACTTGCCTTCAAAAAGTACTTGCTCTTGGTCTTGAGTTGAATCCTGAGTCAATACTTCTCCTTCGAATCCTTCCGGCACTTCAACGTCTACTCGTAAAGCGTGCAAATAGCAAATACACGAATAAACAATAGGCAAAGAGTATCCAAACATCCAAATAAAATCCATAAACAGAGAGAACATAATTTTATGAATTTTTAGAAACTGGAATCGTCAAATTCGGAGTTAAAACGCAAAAGTTATGATTATTTAAAGTATAAATAATCAATTAAATAATTTTACAGAGAAAAAATTTTACTCCAAAAATTAAATAAAATTTATATTTAGGTAGATCTCAATTTTATACAAATTTAGAAATTTGAATCACTCAAATCGGAGTTGAAACGCAAAAGTTATAAGCGTTTGAAGTTTGAATCAAAATCTGAAATCATTATTTCGAATTAATAAATCATTTTCTTTTTCGGAAATTAATTATTGCGTCAGCAAGGACACGTGGCAGCTTCGATTGGCTCTTGGCGTCGGTAGATCCATGGACGTGGTCCACGCTCGGCTCGGGTCTACCGTGGACTCGGTCCACGAATCCACGTGTCGCTGACATGTGGGTCCGCCTTGGATGACGTCACTGCTGACGTCAGCGGGGCTCAGCCCATGGTGGCGGCAGGTGGGACCCAACTGTGGCGTCATTCTTGGCGTCGGCGCTCGGTTGGGACGGCCGTGACATCTTGAGCCCGCCATGGCGTCGGCGTGGCGTCATGGTGCGGTTTGGTTGTCCGGCCCGACACGCGGGCCGCGTGTCGAGACACGGCGCTCACGCGGCGTGGGCTCTTGGCCGCGCGACGGTCGATCTCGCCTGCGTGGCTAGATCTCGACCGTTGATTTGAAAATCAACGGCGCGGATTGGATCTAGTGTTGACGCGTTTGGGTTAACGCATTGATTTCGGACCGTTGGATCTAGATCTAACGGCTGAGATTGGATCTGGGATTTTGGACGAAATCTCACCGTGAGATGACGTGGCGCAATCTGGGCCCTTGGATGAAGATCCGACGGCTGAGGGAGCTTGAAGTCCGTCGATGGCCCACGGCGGCGCTGGCTTGTCGGAGTTGGAGACGACGACCACGGCAACGGCGTTGCGGGGCCCCTCCGGCGAAGTGAGAGGTAGCTTCGAGTGCGCCTCGACGCGAGGAGTCCGGTTCTGGGCACAACGGCGGCGGAGGACGACGGAGATGGCCGCAATCGGCAAAGAACCACGGCGGAGGGAAGAGGCAACTCCGGCGAGCGATTGCGGCTCAACGGCGGCGGCTCAGGCAACGTTGTCTAGGGCTACGGGTGCGCACGGTCAAGGTGATCCTCGGGGTGTGAGCCGGGCATTAAATAGCCTCGGCTTCCGCGCAGAAAACGGAAACCTAGTTCCCCACGGCGGCGGAGTCCGGCTCGGACTCGGGCGGAGACGACGACGGACAGCCGTCCACGTGGCACGATCAGCGGCCACGATCTTGTAGCGAGGATCGGATCGGGCGGATTCGATCGAAGCGATGACGGAAATCCTGACCGTTGGATCTTGATCCAACGGTTGGGATCGATTAGGTTTTAGAGCTGGTTCGGTCGAATCACGTGGCTCGGGTCGGACTCGAGTCCGACTCGGGTTCCGACTCGGTCGGATGAATAGTACTTGACCCGACTTGATTTTTCAGCGATTTAATAATTAAAATAATTTCCAGTAATTCATTTAATTCATTAAAAATAGCAAAAGACTCAGAAAAATTCCAGAAAAATTCTGGAAAATATTTTAGGGTATTTGGGACTCAAATAAAATATTTCCAACAACATTTTATTTGCAAAATTAAATTCTTTAATTATTTCAAAATGGAATAAATTCAATTAAATTCCAAATAAATCCAAATAAATTCCAGAAAATTCCAAAAATTCACCAAAGTGCCAAATCACACATGAATTTAAGAAAAGCAAAATTTTGGGGTGTTACAGACACTCTGCTGATTCTGCCCAGTGGAGAACCATCGATAGGCTCTTCAGGAACAACTTCGGAAATGAACCTAGGAATATAAGGTTTGGATTGAGTACAGATGGAATGAATCCTTTCGGTAATATGAGCAGCATTCATAGCACTTGGCCCATGACTCTCTGTATCTACAACCTTCCTCCTTGGTTGTGTATGAAACAAAAGTACATTATGATGTCGCTGCTTATTCAAGGGCCGAGACAACCTGGCAACGATATTGATGTATACCTGCAACCATTGGTGGAAGATCTTCTGATACTGTGGAATGAAGGTGTGCAGGTATGGGATGAGTACAAACGGGAGTACTTCACTCTACATGCATTATTGTTTTGCACCATCAATGATTTTCCTGCCCTAGGTAACCTATCTGGTCGTACTATAAAAGGGGCCAAAGCATGTCCACAGTGCTTGGATGAAACAGAAAATGTGTGGCTCAAGAACTCAAGAAAAACTGTGTATATGCGTCACCGTAGGTTCCTTCGAAGGAATCACCCCTACCGCAATATGAAGAAACAATTTGACGGAACAAAGGAGAACGGTTTAGCTCCAAGGTCTCATCGTGGGGAAGAAGTATATGATATGGTTAAGGATATTAATGTTGTACTTGGAAAAGGTAGTAATAATACTTCAAGATCCCGAACTGAGAAGACCACGTGGAAGAAGAGATCGGTATTTTGGGACTTGCCCTATTGGAAGCGTCATGTTATTCTTCACGGAAAAAGAAGAATCGTCGGAGTTGAGAATGTCATGGATGAGGACGAGTACAACCAGTTTGACGAGTTGCCACCTTTCGTAGATGGAAGCATCAGGCTAGATGAAGAAACCACTGAGGAAGAAGCTACATATCATCGCGATGATCATGAAGAAGGGCAAATTGTTAAAGAAAATTAGCTAGCAGTAATGTCAATGTGATGTAAAAAAATATAATGTAAATATGACGTCAAAAATATGCATTTATGTAGACTGTTAGTTGTTATTCTCATGTTGATTACATTTTTGGAATATTGTTATAATATCAAAAAACTAAGAATCCTATATTGTAAATAAATATGTACCTATTGTTATTATTCTCATGTTGATTACAATTTTATAATAACAACAAATTAAAAAACCTATATTTGTGTCGGTTTTATCCTTAAACCGGCACAAATAAGACACTTTTCAGTGTCGGCTCATGGTTAAAACCGACACAAATGGAAGCATCAATGCCGGTTGTTTACTGGAACCGACACTAATATAGTTTCAGTGCCGGTTCGTTAATGGAACCGACACTGAAAACCCACCGTATATATATCTCCCGTACTCCTCGCCACTCTCCGCCCTAACCCTAACCCTAACCCCGCCCGCCGCCGTGCTCGATCCCACCCCGCCCGGTGCTCGTCTCCGCTGGACCCCGCCCGCCGCCGTGCTCGACCCCGCCCGCCCGCCCGCCCGGTGGTCGACCCCTCCCGCCGCCCCGGTGGCGTCCCTCGCCCGTCCCGTGCCCGCCCGGTGCTCGTCTCCGCCGGTGGTCGTCCCCGCCCGACGTCGCCCGCCGCCGTGCTCGATCCCACCCCGCCTGGTCCGCCTCGCGACGCAGAGGTCAGTACCCCGCTGTCAGACCCCCAATGGAATCCAACTCGATGATAATCTCCGATCGATTCGGGTATAATGCGACATTACTAGAATTCTAGTAGTTTATTGATCAAGGCCTCCTCTTCTCTTGTCTCCTCTTTCGTATGTTGGTTTGGGACCCCTGGGAATTTCAAATTGTTCAGAAAACTGTGTAGGATAGTACATCTCCCTCATGCCACTGATGTTCGTTGTTGCTTTATACACAATGCCACAGCTTAGGTATGCCTCATTTATCTCCTTGGCCGTTTCGTTCCTTGGGCATAGTATTGCTCTTCCTCTATGAATTTTCTCACGCGTTAGTTGCCTAGGAAGTTCAGTAGGTGCTTTTGACAATCACTTCGTTTGGGTCATTGGGAATTTTTATCTAACCATCTCCTTCGTCTGATACTGTTTCTCAATCACTAATTTTTAGTATCCACCCAATGAATACCACTGCCTGCTATTGCTCGTCAGTTGTTAGGCATACAGCTCAGGTATATCCTCATACGTGTGTTTTTTGTTACCTGGAATATTTCGAAGTGGGTCCATAGGTATGATCATTTGATTACTATGTTGTCTCTCCTTCCCTTTGGCATCACCAAAGGATTTCTCTGAAGTCGCGTCCTAGTACAATCGTCATGCCGCCAAATGGATTTAGGATTTTTGTTCAGTACTCTCTTGCTTCTTCATAATGTTTGTTCGCCTTCATCGATTTAGTAAATTGAAGCATCATTTGGGATGCAAGATTTTTTTTCCTGTTCCGAAGGAAAATATATAATTGATTCATGTGAAATTCTTGCATTCTCCAAATATGCCATTAGTCTTTTTCAATCCTTCCCTAATTACTATCTTATGTAGTTTGGTTGAGCCTAGCTAGGAAAACAACTTGTTGCTCATTCTCTAGATGGAATAGCTTCTCAACAATTGGATCTCAATAGTGTAGATCAAGTTGGAATAAATTATATATGCAGGTATGTATAAGATGTTTCTCGTGATAATAAGGAAGTTGATTAAGAATAGTATGCACACGATGATGTTAGTTCAGGATATATGATATTCTTATGAGTTTCTTTTGATTCATATATCTCAGTGTTTTTGTTACTAACTAGCTGATTAGTCCATGCATATACTATTACCACTATAATTAATCTTGTTTAATCAAACCATTTTATTACCACTATAATTAATCTTGTTTAATCAAACCATTTTATTATCTTTTTATTGAGAACTCCGCACCTCTTTATTACTCTTCCATTTCACCTTTGTTTTTGTACAATTGTTATTTCTATATATATCTTATTTGCATGTGAAAATTACCCCTCTACTCCAATTTCTCCTCCTCCTAGCTAGCTCTTGATTTCTCTAAAATAATCTGATGGCGGTGATGAATCAATCCACTCTATTTTCATCTCGTTTATCTGGTATTCATGAACTTGGAAGCATTATTCATGCTCTTATCGCATTCTCTCGGTTGGGTGTTGCTCTAGCTTTTATCCACCTCTTCTAAAATCACAAGATATGAATATTGTTATGAAAAGCATAAGATAAAAAAAACCCAAAGAGCTAACATGCCCAATATTAGCATAGGGCCTCAAAAATCTCAGGTACGCCCTGATAGCTAGTGGCCATATGGATTTCCGTCCATGCGTGTCTCTCGATTAACTAAGCTAGCCTTGCAGCTTTGTCTGACACTGACACCACAGAACACGACACACATAGCTCCCGACGTTGAAGGGAGCCTTTTCTTTAATTCTTTTCCCCTCCTTTTTTATTTGTTTCAGCCGTGCTGCACTGGAAAAGGTGCATGGAATCGCCGCAACTTTTTGGAGTTTTTTTCCCTTCTCTTTCTTCTCCCTTCTTCCATGCGGTTATAATAATAGTAATAATAAAGAGAAAATAATAATAATGGGCGCAACAGATCAAAAGAAACTAGCACATCGTGATGTCGCTATCAGGCGCCATAGTAAGCCATTAATAATTTAGGTTTTCATACTTGTACCGCTTCCAAATGCTTCTCCTTGTTCTTATCATTTGAGCTGCGACCAAATCAGCTTAACATCACCTTTTCTTGCACTAGGAGGATGCCTTTTTCTCTTTACCGGTTTGTCACCCTAGGATATATGATGCCTCCCCATTTATACCTTTGTTGGTTGTTTTTGCACCGACATAACATGCATGTGTTCTAGCTATATACTAGCTTTCAATTTCGGTTTGCGTATTCCTCAAACAAAAAAAATGGTTTGCATAAAATCCATCAAATTATATATATATATATATATATATATATATAGGAGAATGGTTTCATACCCCTGGGAGTATGTACTCTCACTCTCAATATACCGCTTAAATAATGTTGTTAGCACAATTTGTTTATTTGTTTATATACTCTTTTTTACATATGGAAAAGGGTATATACTGAAAAAATAAAGGGCTCCAATGACTCTAATTATATTTTAGAAATTGTATCAATGTTGAAAACGACATTCTTATGTGATCAGCGGGATGGGTAACTACACCAATGACTCTAATTAAACAACCCCTAGATAAAATAAACAGCCCCATGATTCTCTCGAGAATTTGATTCATATATCTCAGCTCTTTATTGCATTTCGAAAAGAATGAACGGTTCATATTGAGTATGACTAACTTATCCCTAATTATTATCTCTAAGTACTATATTCAATGCATGCATGTAGATCAAAGTGATATTGTTTATTGAATAGTAAACAAGGTAGAACAACATATGGAGGGGACCCCTGAGCCTAACCCGAGCAGGAGCCCGACTAGCTTCCTTAACTTCGATTTAACCGAAGCCGGCGTCGTGGTTCCACCTACCACTGATGTCGAAGTAGCAAGGCGTCGTGGTCGAGGGCAAACCAAAAAACCTGAAGGAAGACATACCATCTCCGATGTTACAGATTCTGGGTCCCCTATAGCACCAAAAGAAGCAGCGGCTAAGTACAGGTCAACCTGTGGATATATTGCCAGGGATAAAGTTCCAATCACCTATCAGGATTGGCATAAAGTACCCCGCGCCACCAAAGAGGACCTTTGGACAGAGCTAAAACAAAGCTTTGAATTCCCCGAAGAAGCTGAAGACCTCGTCTTGGCCGGGATGCATTGATGACCATGGGTACGTGTTGGAAGAACTTCAAGACCCGGTTGAATTGCACATATGTGAAGAAAAACTTGAGTCCCATCGGGAAATATCCAAAATTGGAACCATACTGGGATGAGTTCGTGGCGTTGAAGTTACAAGAATCAGCAAAGAAGTCAAGTGAGGATCACGCGACAATCTCCAGAAAGAATATTCATCCCCACAGATTAGGCACAGGTGGATACGCGGGAAAAATCCCCCTATGGGAGAGGCAAGAAGCAGAGTCCATTCAGTCCACTAGCAGAAGTCCCCTGTTTGGACTACCAGACCGAGTCAAGCACTATGTGCTGGCAAGGGCAGCTGTCACGTCTAGTGGGGTATTATCATGCAAAAACTCAAAAGACGAAGCGATCTCCAACAAAGTCCAAGACTTGTCGGTCCAGGCTACCCAAGGCACTTTCGTTTCAGATAGGGATAAGGATGAACTTACGGTGGCCTTAGGAACCAAAGAGCACCCTGGTCGGACACGAAGTGTTGGGGCTAAGGTACCTTGGAGCAAGGGATTCCCAGAACACGCCAGCTCTTATAGGAGTCGGAAGAGAGCCAAAGACTCGAAAATCGAAAATGAACGAGAAGCAATGAAGCAAGAGCTACTTTGAGATTTACATGACACCATACAAGAACAAGTGCAAAGAAAAGTGGAAAGACAAGTGCAAGCAGCCCTAAGCAATGTAGAAGTTGAGAACACTGTTGTCCCCGGCACCTCGCGCCATCGCAGCAGTTGTGCGTCGACACCACTAGTAGAAGATACATTATTAACACATTATCCTGTGGACGACATACAATATCAAACTTCTTGCCAGCTCAACATTCCTGTCATGAACATCTCTATTAAGGCTGCTACAGGCATGGCTTATCTGTGCCAAGAAGGGGGTGTTTTGCACAACTCCCCAATCGCGCCGGGATACACAAAGGTCGAGGTGGACACGGTACTTCCACAGTTCACCGACATGATGTTGGAAATGCCCGGACATGATGAAGTGACAACTTTAGGAAGTGCCATGCACACATTCATTCAGTGGCGCAAGCGTGACATTGTTCTCGACCTTCAATTGCCGTCATATCCTCCCGTAGATCTTCCGCAGTGGTCACCAGCAGCTCAGTGTCCTCCAATAGATCTTCCTCAGTCATCACCAGCAGCTCAGTGTCCTCCAATAGATCTTCTGCAGTCATCACCAGCAGCTCAGTGTCCTCCAGGTCTGAATATGATGTTATCCAGTACCGTGAATAATAAAAAGAGAAAGTACAGTAGGAAAGCTAAGTCGTCCAGCTTAGGCGATACCAGGTCTGAATATGATGTTATCCTGAGCCAATCTAAGGGCAAGGCGAAGTCTGCAGGACAAGATATTGTAGAAAGACTGAAATTCGAGATGGGGAAGCCTCTTGTGACCGAAAAAATGTTGAATACCATAACAATGATGATGCAAAGATTGCACAAGTGGTACATGGAGCGGTCCAACCAGGACGTGCTGCCGAAGTCGATATGTGGAGTTTATAAAGAAGAGCATTTTCACCATGAGGGGGGTGGTTACCTCCTGATTGAATTCGATAACTTGCACGACATGTACTACCAGGATGCCCTTGACGTGTCTCTTTTGAGATGCTGGATACTGTAAGTGTGAACTTCATAAATTATTGTCTACATTACTGTAATACCGGTAATTGTAATGTCAAACTTCTTTATTATGTAGGTACGAGACTATTGAACTAAGAAAAAACCCAGCAGTTCGTGTGGGATTCCTCGACCCGGGATCAGTGTCCGAACCTGAAGTCCGAAGAACACCAAAGTATGTCGAGGATTACATCTATAAGGTTTTCATTAAACTTCAAGACAATGACATGATACTGTTTCCCTACAACTTCAAGTAAGCGGTTCGCTAGCTAGTTAGATCACTCGATGTTGTTCCTTACTCTTATTGCAATCTTAGCACTAATTTTATATGGCATATTACCTGTGTATGTAGATTCCATTGGATACTCTTTGCCATTACACTAGAGAAAAGCAAAATAGTTGTATTGGATCCCCTAAACAAAGATAAAGAACTTTACAAGGACATGACAGATATATTCCAAAATGCCTTCAAAAGATACTGTCAAAAGTCCACGAGATACCGCCCATACCAAAAGCACTTCTCAATACGCATCGATTTCGATGACGCACATATTACTCCTATATCCCAATTTGTAGTAAATGACTCATTTTGTGACATTGCAGTTTATTTATTTTGCAGTGTAACAAACAGTCGCAAGGCACAAATTTATGTGGGTATTTTGTCTGCCATTACATGCGGGTACTCTTAGGTTCTACAATTGTAGACAATGATGTAGAGGTTTGTCATGCTAACAACACAAAATGGTTCGTGCCTAACGATTTATACTAAAGTTCTCATATTAATTCTTTTCTCCTTGTAGCGCCTCAAAATCCCTACGGAAAAACTAAAACAACATGAAATCAGAGCCATTCAGGGACAACTCGCTTGGTTCATCATGAGTCAAATCATCAATAAGAATGGCGAGTTTCATGATCCTGACAATAATGACCCAGTCTTCTGTACTCATCTGGAACATAATGTGTCTCCATCCCACTCCGATTGATATATGTAAAATGATGTTCAATCATTGGAGTCTTCTGTACTAATGCAAAGTTCATGCACTCTTGGATCCGAAAGGAGTCTTGTGTTATTTCATACGCTGGTTATGTGTTATTTCATGCTTCTATATAGACCGATTTGCTAAATACGACAAATGCTTACTGTATGAGTATGTGTATGTGTGATCCTTCATGTTACTTTATGGATCATGTTTTGCCACTTCCGTTGATTTGGTGGGATCAGTTATGGTTTACTTGTTCAGAATCACTTTCAAAGTGATATGTTTTTAATTATTTAAATTCAGTTTCAGCAATAAGTATTGAACATTTGGAATATTTTTGTAATGGCATCTCTGAACACGTTTTGCTCTTCTAATGGGCATATGTAAATGCTTGGATACATACACATCACATTGGTATGACTAGGCAACACAAGCACATTATAATGGAAACAACACATTATAATGGGCAGGCGATCTATGACAACACATTCTAATGGGCGGGGCGCGATCTATAACAACACATTATAATGGAAACAAGGGAATGGCTAAATGGCACTTAAGTGTTTTTTTGTTTACGAGTAGTCGATTTTTTTTGTCTATATAGTAATTAAATGGGAGTAGAGGATGCAAATTGATTCTATCAATTTGATCTAGATCGAAGACTTAAAATTTAAGCATTATTTAGCAAGAAAACATTTATGTTCTCTCTAGACACCCTCTAGAAATAAACAATCAAAATAATATTTGATTAAATGGGTTCTGGGGCTTTGGTAAGTTTGGTTTTCGAAAAGATGGTTCTAGCTACCCCTGTGTTACTCATTTCCTAGTGTTCTATCTGTTAATTATTTTCCTTTCTGTTTTGAGATGGAGAGGTTCTGGTAAATGAGAGCTACTGAAAACAATAGAATCAATTTGATCTGACCTGAATGAAAACTAGCAACAGGGCAGCTCTATGAGATTAGTGCAATTCTGCAATGTTACCTTTTGTTTCCAATGCTTTATCTTCGGTTCTAGGTCTGGGTAGCCCAAAGGTACTCCTAATTCAATGTAGTACACGCTGAGTTTTTATTTTTGTAATTTAATGAGAGTATGAGACTCACTCATTGATTCACTGTACAGTTCACTCTGTTATGCTGCAGTGACTCTTTTGTTAGTCTTAAACCTCCTAAGAGTGACATTTGAGCTTTGAAAGTTTTACTAGAATTTTGATTTCTGCAGTTCATCTCCTTATTAGTACAAGACCATATGAATGTGTATTAGTACATGACCATAGGGCTTTACTTACAGAGAGTTCTATGAATGTGTATTAGTAGAATCTGAATTTTATCTAATATATTAGATACTTTTCTTGCTGTCTCTACATTTTGTACATTACTCATTAGCTGATGGTTTTGGTGTACACTGAGCAGGTCAAAAATTATGCAGGTGTTCTTTGGGAGCCCAGCTTATGTGGCGCCTGAGGTTCTGTCAGGAAGCTACTATGAGAAAGAAGATATATGGGGTGCTGGGGTGCTACTCCTGTGGTCTATTATGAGAAAGTAGATATATGGGGTATGGGAGCGACTTGGATATCCAATTGGTGTTAATATATACTTCTGTGGTCTATTTTTTGTCGAATTCTGCTATATCAATGTATCTGCTATATCAATGTATTTTTTCGAGTTCTGCTATATCAATCCAGAGGGCATGGCTAGCAGTATTCCTGAGGCTAGCAAAAATGCAGTTTTTTATTTTTCTTGTGGGGAATTATTTGTGTCGGTTCTTAGTACAAACCGACACTGATATGAATATTTGTGTCCGTTTGTGTTTCTAACCGACACTGATAGATGAATATTTCTATCGGTTTGTGTTTCGAGCCGACACTGATATGTCCATGTTTGTGTCGGTTTGTGTTTCGAGCCGACACTGATAGGTCACTATTTGTGTCGGTTTGTGTGTAGAACCGACACGGATATTTAACTATCTCAGGTCGGCTCAGGTTCAGAACCGACAATCGATAGGTAACTATTTGTGTCGGATGGTGAGTAGAACCGACACTGATCTCGTTCGTTGTGTCGGTTTTTAAACCGACACTGATAATTCACGATTATTACTGTCGGTACGTCTGTGTCGGTTGGAAAACCGACACTAATGTCGGTTGCGAACCGACACAGATGACCATGTCTGTAGTAAACTAGTGCACGAAGCCATTAAAGCATAGTTCACTGTCGTGCCCAACCATAATTACGGTTCACCGCCAACCTCCGTGGAGACCCATGCTCCGAGCGTCGTTGCACTTAATTAGGTTTACTAATGAACGTGATTTAGTGCTATGAAACTCACCAAGCCATCGGCAAAAGCTCCCTGGCCTTAGCTCGTCGCCGACGAGTTCGCGCGGTGGCTACCCCTGCTCTGAATCACTGCCTATCGGGACTCGTCTGTCGGCCACTTGCAGTTTCTGAGTGAAAGTGTGGGTATGATTGATTGTATTCCAAGTATGTGTACAGGAGTACATATATAGCAGCCAAGGGTGGCATGCAAGCCAACAGCTCAGGCGCAATTACAGCCACAATTACAAGCCTAATTACGTTAGTCTAACACTCCCCCGCAGTCTAATCGGGAGCATTGCTAACGGTCAGACTGGACCGGAACTCCTGGAAGGGCGAGGTAGGAAGACCCTTGGTGAAGACGTCCGCGTACTGTGATGTCGTGGGAACATGAAGAACCCGAGCATGACCGAGGGCAACTTTCTCTCGAACAAAGTGGAGATCAATCTCAACATGCTTTGTTCGCTGATGCTGCACTGGGTTGCTGGAGAGATATACGGCACTGACGTTATCACAATAGACCACGGTGGCTCGGCGAGGAGGGTGTTGAAGCTCAATCAACAGCTGTCGCAGCCAGGTAGCTTCAGCAACACCATTTGCCACAGCTCGGTATTCGGCCTCGGCGCTGGACCGTGAGACTGTGTGCTAACGCTTGGAGGACCAGGACACCAGGTTATCACCTAGGAACACTGCATAGCCAGAGGTGGAGCGACGGGTGTCCGGACATCCAGCCCAGTCAGCATCCGTGTACACGACGAGGTCCGTAGGTGACGAGCGGCGCATGGTCAAGCCAAGTGAAAGAGTACCTTGCAGATATCGCAGAATCCGCTTGAGAGCCGTGAGGTGAGGCTCCCTAGGATCATGCATATAGAGGCACACTTGTTGAACAGCAAAAGCAATGTCTGGACAGGTAAATGTCAAGTACTGTAGGGCGCCAGCTAGGTTGCGATACTGTGTGGCATCAGCGATAGGAGGTCCATCTGCAGATAATTTGGAGTGTAGATCCACAGGGGTGCTGCATGGCTTGCACTCACTCATCCCGGCTCGCTCCAAAATATCCTGCGTGTACTGGCACTGAGAAAGAAATAACCCACTAGCAGAGCGGGCCACTGAAAGACCCAGAAAATGGTGGAGCTGACCCATATCTGTCATA
Organism: Rhipidocladum racemiflorum; assembly: GCA_036346355.1. NCBI lineage: Eukaryota > Viridiplantae > Streptophyta > Magnoliopsida > Poales > Poaceae > Rhipidocladum > Rhipidocladum racemiflorum. Next base: position 27,938,924 of record CM070592.1, read on the forward strand.
GCAAACTCACGCTGAAGAGCCCCAACAATCTGCTTTAGAAGACCAGCAGAGGAAGCAGTGAGAACAATGTCATCCACATAGAGCAACAACAGGGCTGTATCGGTTCCTCGACGATATATGAAGAGTGAAGTGTCTGACTTGGCTTCAACAAATCCAATCGAAAAGAGATGAGAAGCAAACCGTTGATGCCAAGCACGTGGAGCCTGCTTCAGACCATATAGAGATTTGTTGAGCCGGCAAACAAAATCAGGACGAGAGGAATCCACAAAACCTGTGGGCTGAACGCAGTACACTGTCTCTGTGAGAGTACCATGCAAGAACGCATTCTTCACATCCAGTTGGTGAATAGGCCAGTCCTGAGAAAGAGCGAGAGAGAGAACCACTCGGACTGTCGCGGGCTTGACCACCGGACTGAAAGTCTCATCATAATCAATACCAGGCCGCTGAGTGAAACCCCTGAGAACCCAACGAGCCTTGTAGCGATCCAGAGAACCATCTGTGTGCAGCTTGTGACGAAAGATCCACTTGCCAGTGACCATATTAACACCAGGAGGCCGTGGCACAAGACTCCAGGTGTTATTGGCGATCAATGCATCAAACTCAGCTTGCATAGCAGCGCGCCAATGTGGATCGGACAGGGCAGCACGGGCGGAGCAAGGCAGCGGCGACATGGCCACAGCGTGGAGATTTAGGCGATCCACAGGCTGGGCGATGCCGGCCTTGCCGCGCGTGCGCATGGGATGCGCGTTGTCGACGGGGGCGATGGTGACCGGCCGAGTGGCCACTGTGCGGCCGGTGGCGGTGGTGCTGCTGGCAGCTGTCCGCGCGGGATGCACAGGGGCAGCAGTACCGGTGCTCCCGGTTGGTGAGGCAGGCGGGAAGCTGCTGGCAGCAGCCTGTGCGGGTGACACAGGGGCAGCAGCGCCGCTTGGGCCAGGCGATGTGCCGGGCGTCGCTGGTCCAATGCCCGTCCACGTGGGAGGGGAGGGCGCCGGCACAGGGGACAGCTCACGGTGTGGCACCGGGCTGACGGGTGTACCTGCATGCACAAACGGAGCTCCAGGAATCGGAGCAGTGAGATCATCCTCATCAAGAAGGAAGTCCAAGTCGGAGGATGCCATGGGCGTTGTGGACATATTGGCGAAGGGGAAGGAGGATTCGTCAAAAATGACATGGCGAGAAATAAGAATGCGGTTGGACTGAAGCTCCAGACACCGGTAGCCTTTGTGTTCAGAGGAGTAGCCGAGGAACACGCATAGAGAGGAGCGGGGTGCAAGTTTGTGAGGTGCTGTGGTGGACATGTTAGGGTAGCAAGCACACCCAAAAACTTTGAGATGGTCGTAGGAAGGTTGGGTGGAATAGAGGTGGGTGTAGGGTGTCGAAAAGGCGAGGGTTTTGGTGGGGAGCCGGTTAACTAGGTAGGTGGCGGTATGAAGGGCCTCGACCCAGTAAACCGAAGGAAGACTCGCCTGGAAAAGAAGAGAACGCAAAATATTGTTAAGTGTGCGGAGAGAGCATTCGGCCTTTCCATTTTGCTGGGAAGTGTATGGACACGACATGCGAAGTGCAACACCGTGGGAGAGAAGGAACGTGCGTGCCGGGGAATTGTCAAATTCACGGCCATTGTCGCACTGGACGCTCTTGATGGTGGTGCTAAATTGAGTGTGAACATACGCAAAAAAATTGGAAAGAGTAGAAAACGTCTCAGATTTTTGGCGGAGGGGAAAAGTCCAAAAGTAATGGGAACAATCATCCAAAATAACAAGATAATATTTGTACCCAGACACACTAACAATAGGAGATGTCCAAAGATCACAGTGTATCAAATCAAAATTATTAAGAGCTCTAGAGCTAGAAGACCCAAACGGAAGCCGTGTGTGCCGACCGAGCTGGCACGCATGACATATGTGGTGGAGATCATCTTTATTGCAGGAGATAACACTGGAGCTGATGAGTTTGGACATAGCTTCGCGCCCAAGATGTCTGAGACGACGATGCCAAAGTGAGGTAGGTGCAGCGATGAAAGCGGTGGTGCTGGTGGTGGGTGGGAAGAACGGGTAGAGGTCGCCAAAGCTATTGCACCTGGCGATCACGTTCCTGGTGTGCAGATCCTTCACAGAAAGGCCAAACGGATCAAATTCAATGGAACAGTTGTTATCGGTGGTAAAGCGGCGAATGGAAATCAGGTTCTTAATTATATGTGGGGAAACCAAAACATCATTAAGAACAAGATTACGATGCGGAAAAGAAAAAGTGTGTGATCCAGTGGCAGTAACAGGAAGGAGTGCACCATTGCCCACAACGATAGATGAAGGTGTAAGTGATGAAGGTGATGAAAACGAGGAGAGTGTACCAGCGTCCGCAGTCATGTGAGAGCCGGCACCCGAGTCGGCATACCATTCGGATGGTGGTGGCGGGGTGAGCGACATAGTGTTGAAGGACTGCACCAGCGAGTCCTGGTTCCATGCACCGCCAAGAGTGGGGTTCCAGGGCGCCGGCGCAGGCACTTGATAGTGCGCTGGAGGCCCCTGGAACGTCGGTGCCGAGGGTGCAGCTCCCCCGTAGACGTATGGCGATGGCGCAGTGTAGCCGGTGCCATAGCCGCCGGGAACGCCGCCGAACGGCCCGCCATACTGCGGGAAGGCGGTGAAGGCCTGCTGGGGCGGTGGTGGGCGGTCGTATGGCCACATCTGCAGGGAGCCGGTCCAGGGTTGGCCGAAGGACGGTTGCGCTCCTGGTGGTGCGTGGCCCTGGGCACCAAATGGCGCGGCCCCGCCAGGAGGTTGGTGCCCGCCACGGCCACGGCGACGGCCGTTGAAGCGCTGCCCACCGGTGGGCGCCCCAGGGGGACGCTGTGGAGCCGTCTGGTTCCCCTGGCGAGGCGTGTTGGAGGGCGCGGGCGGGCCGGACGCGGCCGGCTGCTGTGGCGTCGTGACGAGGGCCGTGGGCGGCGAAGGAGGTCGGGCGTCGATCTCCAGCTCTTCCAGCAGGAGATGGGTACGCGCCTCGGCGAACGTCGGGAACGGGCGATGCATCTTGAGGATGGACACCATGTGAAGGAACTTGCCGCCGAGTCCGCGGAGGAGCGTGAGCACCATCTGCCGATCCCCGATGGGGTCACCGAAATCGGCAAGTGAGGCCGCCATGGACTCGAGCTGGCGGCAGTAGTCGGTGATGCTCAGGGACTCCTGGCGGAAGTTGCGGAATTTCATCTCGAGAAGAAGCGCGCGATACTCCTTCTGGCCGAGGAACTCGTCCTCGAGGTAGCACCACGCTGCACGGGCAGTGCCTTGACGCATCATGAGGGACTGCTGTAGATTGCCGGAGATGGTGCTGTAGATCCACGTCAGCACGCAGCAGTCCGCCTGCACCCATGGCGGGCGTGAGGGGAAGGCCTCATCCTGGAGAACGTGGCGGGTCAGGGCATATTTGCCGAGAACAGTGAGGAACATGCCGCGCCACTTGGTGTAGGTGTTCATGGCTTGATCGAGGATGATGGGGATGAGCGCCTTGACGTTGACGACGACCATGGCCTGCACCCAGAGAGCTTCGTGGGCGCGCTCGTACTCATCGAGGGCGGCAACACGGAGGTGAGCCTCCTCCGCGCGGCGTGCGATCTCCTCCTCGGCTTCAGCCGCGAGGCGCCTGTTTTCGGCTTCCTGGGCGGCGGCGGCAGCGGCGTCGTCATCGTCCGCCATGAGGGAATGAGCGACGACGGGGCACGATCGGACCGGTGACGGCGCGTGGTGACGAAGTCACGAGGGGCCGGCGATCGGATCGGTGGGGAGTAGACACAGGCGATGGGATCAGCGGTGCTCCCGGCGATGGAATCGGCGACGGGTGCAGCGATCGGATCGGCGGCTAGTGGTGGTTGCGGAAGAGTAGCGGATCGGAACCGCTCTGATACCATGAAAGTGTGGGTATGATTGATTGTATTCCAAGTATGTGTACAGGAGTACATATATAGCAACCAAGGGTGGCATGCAAGCCAACCGCTCAGGCGCAATTACAGCCACAATTACAAGCCGAATTACATTAGTCTAACACTGAGCACGGAACCATCTCACTGCTTGTGGGCCATCCTGGTCAGCCGCAATATCTTATTGTCATTTTCTATTTTTAGTTCCTCAATATTTATTGCACAAAATTTGACACAAGTGGTGTATATTGGCCAATTGCACACAATACAACAATATCTTGTTGTCATTTTACACTTTTTATACTCATATGATCAGTAAAGTACTAGTGTATAAATATATAGACTGTTTGTGATCATGTTGCTTCAGAGGGCATGGCTAGCAGTATTCCTGAGGCTAGCCACAATGCTGATTTTTTTTCGGTGTGGTATCATTTGTGTCGGTTCTTAAAAGAAACCAACACTGATATGGTGTCTATTTGTGTCGATTATTGGTTTGAACTGACACTAATATGGCGTATATTAGTGTCGGTTATTGGTTTGAACCGACACTGATATGTGAATATTAGTGTCGGTTCGTGTTTAGAACCGACACTGATATTTGACTATTAGTGTCGGTTCGTTATTAGAACCGACACTGATATTTTGATATTTATGTCGGTTCGTGGTTAGAACTGACACTGATAATGTTATTTGTGTCGGTTTATAAACCGACACTGATAATGTCCGATTATTAGTGTCGGTACATATGTGTTGGTTGGAAAACCGGCTAATATCGGTTCCGAATCGACACAGATGAGCTTGTCCGTAGTAGTGGCTACAACTTATAAACACGGGTGTCTACTAATTTTAGAGGTATATATGCGTGTGTGTTGAGAGAAGAAAAGCATGTTTATGTGCTTTCTTAAGGCATAGATGCCTCCCAAAAAATTTTAGTATATAAATGGTGTATGTATACCTTGGGAAAATTTGATCATTTGCCCTGAAGTTGATGGGCATATCCTGTGCAATCAAAGGTTTGGTGCAATCACCGTGCAATCAAACTACAAAAAGTTTCAAAAAATTCTAAAAAAAATAATGGATGTACATTTCAACTTACCACATCTACATATAAAATTTAATGATCTGTTCGAGTGATGTACATATAAAAATCATGGATGTACATTTCAACGTATCTGTTCGAGTGATGGCCGGCACGGCACCACCTCGTTGCTGTATATATTGCCCACAGGTGCAAAATATAGCTTTAGGTACAGTTCATGCTATTTCATCCTTGAAATGACCTATCGTTGGGTCTTTGTTTTAGAGAAATTAAGGTACAGAAAGGACACATTTAGAAATACATATTCCTGGCCCTGCTTCACCTGTCAGCTGGAAGCAGATTCTGCAGATTGAGTATAATGTGCTTACTCAAAAATTCTAGGGTATAAAGTAAACTGCTCCGTTTATCTACAAGGCAAATATACAAATATAAATGCTCGTTTTTCCATTCAGCTATCCTTTTGTGTTGGGTTTCACAGTTAATTATAAACACATGATATGATTGCTGGTGCCCAGAGGGCACTCCCAAAGGTTCGATACTAAGCCAGGCCTTGATACTTGATCTGGAGAGAGAGTGCTTAGGTGATATTTTATAAACAACCAGCCCAATATATAGCTTGTTACATAGGCTTGACATTACAGGGCCCAAAATGATTTAATTATTGCGTTCATCTCTCATGTCTATTGGGGTAGTGAGAGGGATGGTCCACAAAAATAGTATCAAGTTCTTCCAATGCACTGTAGATCTAGCCTATTTCTTTCTCTAGTTCATAGCCCACAATAATGTTAGTTACTTTCTTAAGTACATGACAAGTGAACCTAGCTACTATATGCATCTGTATATTACATTAGGTCCCCATATGAATCCTGGCCCAATAGCATATACGCTCGTAATTGCAAAGGGGGAGAAATATGACTATGGATTAGTTCACATAAACCTATATCCCAATCTACCAGTATGCTCTGAATTTGGACTCTAGTTATTGTACCTAATACAACAACAAGAAAACAGACTTAAGGAAAAAGACTGAACCCAATCAAGTTTGTCTTACATAAACTATAGATAGTGCTGTTAAACATAGAAGTGTATATCTATTCTTGGTAGGTAATCTTCTATTCTTGGAGCTGTGCCTCCTGACTTGCCATGCACCAATGGTCATGCATGTATCATCCCATGTATACATCTTTTATATATATACAAGGTTTCCTGACCCATTGTGGTCAGCCATCGCCATACAATCTGACATGGTATCAGAGCCAAGGCTCTTTTTTCGTTAAAGCATGTCTACCACATATTCTTCTTCCTCCTCCACCTCTCCTTCCACCATCTCCAACACAATTTCATCTACAACGGTGACAGCTTTTGCGCCTGTACCCCTTCACCATGCTGTTACCATTCGGCTCACCAAGAACAACTTCATCATATGGCGCGCCCAGCTTCTCCCCTACCTGCGGAGTACGAAGCTTCTGGGGTATCTCGACGGCTCCATTCCTGCACCAGCCCAGATGGTTGCCTCTTCGACTGCTACCGGCGTCGACCTGGTTCCAAACCCGGCTTATGCCCGCTGGTATGATCAGGATCAACAGGTCCTTAGTGGCCTTCTCTCCTCCATCTCTGAGGAGATTCTTCATGATGTTGTCGCCGCTACCACATCCAAGGAGGCCTGGGACACACTGCAGCGGATGTTCTCCTCTGCCTCTCGCGCTCGCACCGTCCAGATTTGTGTGGAGCTTGCCACGACCAAGAAGCGAGATCTCTCTGCTATCGACTATTTTCGCAAGATCAAAGGGCTGGCCTCTGAACTAGCCGCCGCCGGTTCTGCCATGAGCGATGATGAGGTGATCGCATATCTCCTTGCCGGTCTTGGTCCTGAATATGACCCCTTCGTCACCTCGATGACAACCAAGAGTGAACAGCTCACGCTTGATGATGTGTTTGCACATCTGATGGCGTTTGAAGCCCGTCAACTCCAACATCAGGCCGTCCTACAGCTGAATCATGGCTCTCCGCCAATTATGCTGGTCGCGGTGGTCAGCAGAAGAACCGCGGGCGTTGGGATCACGGTCACGGGCGTTCTGCGCCTACTCGGGGTGGTACGCCATCTCGCTCTTCTGATGGTCGTGGCGATCGCCGCGGCACCTCCTCCCGTCCTAATTGCCAGATATGCGGCAAAATGGGTCATACTGCCGTCAAATGTTGGCATCGGATGGATGATTCCTATCAAGATGAGTCTCCCTCTGCAGCGATGGCGGCTACCTCCTCCTACACGGTTGATTCTAACTGGTACAGTGACACAGGCGCCACGGATCATATCACCAGTGATCTCGATCGCCTTGCTGTTCGTGAACGCTATCATGGAGGTGAACAAGTTCAAGTCGGCAATGGCGCAGGTTTGCAAATTCTGCATGTTGGTCATTCTTCAATTAATACTGATGGTCGCCCTCTTGCTTTGCGTAATATCTTGCATGTGCCGGATATTTCCAAACACCTCCTTTTCGTTCATAAATTTTCCCGTGATAATAACGTCTTCTTTGAATTCCATCCATGGCATTTCTCTATTAAGGATCGCATCTCGAGGAGAAGCCTTCTGGAAGGGCGGTGTGAGTCTGTACTTTACCCTATCAAGTCGTCTGATGTCGCTGCTCTCAAACATGCTCTCGTGAGCAGCTCTCCTAGTCATGCCCAATGGCACGCACGGCTTGGTCATCCTTCCTCTCAAGTCGTCCAGTCAATTTTGCGTCTCAATAATATTTCATGTGCTAGAGAGTCTTCTTTGCCTGTTTGTAATGCCTGTCGGTTAGCCAAGAGTCATAAATTGCCATACGCTAGTTCTTTTCATCGGTCTTCATCACCCTTGGAACTCATTTTCTCTGATGTATGGGGTCCTGCCCCTCAATCTGTTGGGGGTTTTAAATATTATATTAGCTTCATTGATGATTTTAGTAAATTTACTTGGCTCTATTTGATGCATGATCGTACAGACGCCCCTCGTATCTTTTTTACAATTCCAGGCGCATGTTGAGCGCCTCCTGGATACTAAAATTAAGTGTGTCCAATCCGACTGGGGTGGGGAATACCAGAAAATTCATAACACATTTTTTCGTTCTCTTGGCATAGCCAATCGTGTTTCGTGTCCTCACACGCATCAACAAAATGGTTCTGCTGAACGAAAGCACCGACATATTGTTGAAACCGGCCTTGCTCTTTTAGCTCATGCCACTGTGCCGCTTAAATTCTGGGATGAAGCTTTCCTTACAGCCACATACTTCATCAATCGCCTTCCCACTCGTGTCATTGACAACAAATGTCCGCTGGAACGTCTCTTTAATATACCACCCAATTACTCCTTTTTAAAAGTTTTTGGGTGTGCCTGTTGGCCTCGCCTTCGTCCTTATAACAAACAGAAGCTCTCTTTTCGATCCAAGGAATGTGTTTTCCTAGGCTACAGTTCTTTACATAAGGGGTACAAGTGTCTTGACACTGATTCCGGTCGTGTCTATATTTCTAGAGACGTCATTTTTTATGAGAATATTTTTCCTTTCACTCGGACACCACTCAGCCCTGCTCAACCCTTACATCCGACGTCTACCAATTCTGTCTTGACCACCTTGCATTTGGGTACCAGCAGTACTAATTTGAATTGTGATCCTATGCATGCACCTGTTCCTGCTAATTTTTTGGATGCAGACAACCCGGCACCACTGTCCTCAGAATCAGCGCCGGGAATGCCGCCGCTGATCACCGCATCCATGTCGTCTGAATCGGTCTCGGGAACACCTGCCATACCAGAAGCCTCGGGTGCTCCGCTCGATGATCGTGCAGCTATGTCGTCCAGTACTTCTCCCGTGTTGCTGGGCTGCGATCCCAGGGTCTTGTCCCCTGGTCACGTCGGGTCCTTGCCTGATGATCGACCGGGCCATACTGCCGACGACATTTCCTTTGGTCCTGATGTTCAAACAGGTGCTGTGGTTGCTGCCCCTCCTGTTCATTCATACGGTACATGGCTACGGCATAACATCCGGTGCCCCAAAGTACGTACTGATGGCACGGTCACTTACTCTGTAACTCGGTCTTCTGCCTCTGAACCTACGTCCCATGTTGCTGCGATGAAGGATCCTCTCTGGCGTCAGGCTATGGATGCTGAATTTCAGGCCCTTCTCAACAATAAAACATGGCATTTAGTTCCTCCTCGTGCTGGGCTTAATGTTATTGATTGCAAATGGGTCTTCAAACTCAAGCAAAAGCCATATGGGTCCATTGATCGCTACAAAGCACGTCTGGTTGCCAAAGGCTTTAAACAGCAGTATGGGATTGATTATGATGATACCTTCAGTCCAGTTGTCAAGCCTACTACTATTCGCCTCTTACTGTCTCTTGCGGTTTCTCGTGGCTGGGCTATTCGGCAGATTGACATCCAAAATGCTTTTCTCCATGGTCTCCTTCATGAGGACGTTTATATGAAGCAACCTCCTGGATTTGTGGACTCTCACCGGCCTCATTATGTTTGCAAGTTGGACAAGTCTCTATATGGCCTCAAACAAGCACCACGTGCCTGGTTTTCTCGCCTTAGCTCCAAACTCTTGCAGCTGGGCTTTATAGCCTCCAAGGCCGATGTCTCTCTTTTCATTTTTAACAAGGCGGGCATTCAGATGTATATTCTCATATATGTTGATGATATTCTTATAGTCAGTTCATCTTCTCTGGCTACTGAGAGACTCCTTACACAGCTTCAGACTCATTTTGCAGTCAAAGATCTCGGCACCCTCAGCTATTTTCTTGGGATTGAAGTACGTCATACTCCTCATGGACTTGTTCTGACCCAACACAAATACATACAAGACTTGCTCTCCAGAACTAATATGCTCACCTCCAAAGGTGTGTCTACTCCTATGGTTCTTGGTGAGCCGCTGTTACTCGATAGTGGTGACAAGCTCTCGCCTAAGGATACTACACGATATCGAAGTGTTGTTGGTGCTCTTCAATACCTCTCCCTGACACGGCCTGATATTTACTTCTGTGTCAATAGAGTCTGCCAATTTTTATTAGCCCCGACTACTGTACATTGGGTCGTAGTCAAACAGATTCTACGGTATCTTCATGCCACTATCGACATGGGATTATGCTTCACCAAGTCGGGCTCCTCATTGCTTAGTGCCTTCTCGGATGCTGATTGGGCTGGGAATCCTGATGATCGTCGAAGCACTGGCGGTTATGCCATCTTTTTTGGTGGTAATCTTATCTCCTGGAGTTCCCGCAAACAGCCCATGGTCTCTCGTTCTAGTACGGAGGCTGAATACAAAGCGGTGGCTAATGCTACTGCAGAATTAATCTGGATTCAAGTGCTATTGCGTGAACTTGGGATTTCACAGGGACGAGCGCCCAGTTTGTGGTGTGATAATATTGGTGCTACTTATTTGTCCGCCAATCCAATTTTTCATCGCCGGACGAAGCATGTTGAGGTTGATTATCATTTCGTTCGTGAACGAGTATCAACTCGCCAGCTTGATGTGCGCTTCATTTCTTCTAAAGATCAAACTGCTGACATAATGACCAAGGCATTACCGGCATCTTCCTTCAAGAGTTTTAAGCAATCTGAACTTAGTGTCACATCGTCCAGATTGAGGGGGGATGTTAAACATAGAAGTGTATATCTACACATAGAAGTGTATATCTATTCTTGGTAGGTAATCTTCTATTCTTGGAGCTGTGCCTCCTGACTTGCCATGCACCAATGGTCATGCATGTATCATCCCATGTATACATCTTTTATATATATACAAGGTTTCCTGACCCATTGTGGTCAGCCAGCGCCATACAATCTGACAAGTGCATAGATTATATGTATGTGTGCTAAACTTAGAAGAGCAACACACTTTATAAGCTACCTATCTTGTTTAAGCTATAAGTGGAAAGGAAAATTAAGAATCACAAGTAACAACCTATTCTAGTGGTGGGAACCCTGGTGTGACACTACAGAAGGTCAAAACTTTATAAAATGTGAAAATAGAGGTTAAAACTTTACGTTATGCCATTTATAGCGTGTTTTTGGGCCGTTTTCGAGTGTTTGGGCCTCTCCGGGGGACTTTGGGCCTTGGGGGTTGAGTTGGGCCTCCGGTGGAAGGGTTTGGGCCCAAGGGGGGGTTAGTTCGGAACTAGCTTAGGCACATGCAGTGTAGTGCGTTTAGTTCGGAACTAGCTTAGGCTACCTAGCTATCTTAAGCACTTGCAAACCACATATCTTTGTATTGTTCATGTAATTACCCTCTGTTTTCACTCCAACCTAGCACATGAAAGACCTTCTCGAGAAATGTTAGCTTCTTTATTGATCGAAAACTAATTGTCTTGGTCTAGTCTTCAAGATCAAGTTAGGTGCTTAGCCTATCTTTCATGTTTGGTCAAAATGCTTTAATCGACTGCATAAACTACATGCATTTTTGCCACACTTTTACATTGTACAAATATTTGAATTTGTTGCAAGTCAATTAATGAAATTGATATTAAACACTTGCCTAATTATTGCTTATATATCCAGGTGTGAAAAATTAGTACTATAGTCAATTCATTTCAAACAAGAATGAGGTCATTTTATGCATTATTGTCAGATTTCTTTACTTGATTAGTTTTTTTTAAAAAAAAAACTTACAGGTGATGGAGCAAGCTGATCATAATGTCCAAAGGAGGCCTGGAAATGATGTCGATTTTGCTGGCTAATCTTCTGCTATCCTTATTCTCTAGTTTGCCAACTATATAACATCTTTAAAAGTTATGAACCTAGCTAAATTGTTGCATGCATATGTACAACTAATGTTTGGAGAAGAGGGCAGGGCAACTTACATCTTTGTGGTTATTTTGTATTAGATACATTTTGCGTGCTGTGAGAATCTATCAAGCTAGTATGGTGTATGGCTTGATATATTGCATGGTAAAATGTTGATGTTGTTAGAACTAATCTTGTTGTTAGCTATTTCCAAATACAAGTAGGAAGTTTTTAGTCGTAGCAAAGTTTGGTTCAGGAATCTTGTGCGTTCGGACTGAATTCCTGAACTTTGTCGGAAAGCACAATAAGTATCGGACTAGTATTCTGATACATTGTATCTATCCGAGTCCTAGTTGTTTTTAGTACTTCGTAAGCTATAAATAAAGCCCAGAAAACTGGCCTGAGAGTAGCCAGGGAAAATACATTGAGTTGCTTGCTTTAGTTATCAGGTGATCGCGTATTTCTGTAGTTTGTCCGACAATCATCAAGTTGTCGCTGAGAGGAGGTTCTGAAGCAAACTTCAGAGAAGCTGCGAGGGAAATAGATTGATCTTCTAGTGTTTATTCCTGGGCTGCTACAACATTTGGTATCAGAGCTTCAGGAGCTAGAAGATCATGTCTAATGCACCCTCGCCAAGCAACCTGCCTGCAGGTACTGCAGCAACATCATCCGGTTTGGAAATTGCAAAGACATCAACAACAGCAAGGGTGGCGACAAGAACTGCTGTACCGATTCAGTATCCGATGTTGAGCGAGAGCAACTACGGCGTGTGGGCCGTAAAAATGAAGATCATCCTGAGATCTTTAGGAGTGTGGACTGCAATAGAGGGAGAAGCACCGGTCGATGAAGAGAAGGACCAGGCGGCTTTTGCAGCGCTGTCCCAGTCAGTTCCCGATGACGTGCTAATGGCGATAGCACATAAAGGGACTGCGAGGGAAGCATGGAACACACTCCAAGAGATGAGAGTCGGGGAAGATCGCGTGAAGAAAGCTCGAGTTCAAACATTGAAGAGGCAATTCAACCGGATGAACATGGAAGAAGGGGAGACTATCAACAAGTTTTCGCTGCGCCTCACCACACTAGTAAGTGAGATCCGTTCCCTTGGCACCGAGATGACTGAAAGCACGGTAGTAGAGAAGCTGTTCAGTGCTGTGCCAGATAAGTTTTCGCAGATCATCGGAACCATCGAGCAATGGGGAGATGTGTCCGCGATGACCGTCGCAGAAGCAGTAGGACGACTACGTGCTTTCGAAGAGAGTACCAAGGGAAGACAGCAAAAGGATGAAGGAGAACGCCTAATGCTTGTCTCTCAGGACAGATGGGAGGCACTAAATGGAAAGGAGAAGAAGAACGACGATAGCTCCAGCAGCCAACCGAGAAGGGGAGGTGGTCGTTTCGGAGGACGTGGACGAGGCCGCGGTGGCCGAGGCTACGAAGGTGAGGGACGACCCTACCGAAAGTTCGACAAATCGAAGATCAAGTGTTACAACTGCGATGTGTTCGGCCACTTCGCGTCAGAGTGTAAAAAGCCAAAAAAGGAGAAAGCTCTATTTGTTGAAAAACAAAAGGAGCAGAAGGAGAATGGGGTGAAGCTCCTCTTGATTGAAGGTTGTGAGACAACTAAAAGTATTGTCACAGAAAAAGTCATGCTCAATGAAGATAGCATGAAGCCACAGCTCGGAGGAGAAGGCAAATGTGATGGCAGCAGGTGGTATCTAGATACCGGCGCCACAAATCACATGACAGGATGTCGGGACATTTTCACCAACCTCGACAACACCATAATTGGTACAGTGAAGTTTGGTGACGGCTCACATGTTCAAATTTGCGGCAAAGGGACAATTCTGTTTCAGGGAGCATCTGGCGAGCACCATATGCTAACCAATGTGTACTACATCCCTTCACTGCGGAGCAATGTTGTGAGCATTGGACAACTAGATGTGCAAGGGTATAAGACAGTAGTTGAAGATGGATATTTGAGCATCTACGACGAAGAAAGACAGGAGGTGAGCAAAGTTGAAAGGCTTCAAAACAAGTTATATGTGATGATTTTGAATAAAATTCAGCCGATATGTCTACTAGCGATGCATGGAGATAGGGAGTGGCTTTGGCATGCACGGTATGGTCACATTAACTTTAGGACATTACGTGAAATGTCCAAGTTAAACATGGTAGAAGGGATGCCATGCATTGATCATATTGACCAGACCTGTGAGGCATGCTTGGCCGGCAAGCAGCAGCGCTTGCCCTTCCCAAAAGAAGCAACCTTCAGAGCTAAGAAACCACTCGAGCTAGTACACGCCGATCTCTGTGGACCCATTGAGCCAATCACTCCAGGAGGCAAGAAGTATTTCTTCTTGATGGTTGATGATTACTCTCGCTACATGTGGGGATCCCTCATCAGTTCAAAGGATGAAGCATTCCAGGCATTCAAACTCTTCAAGGCTCGGGCAGAAGGAGAATCCTCACAAAAGTTGCGTGGATTGCGAACTGACCGTGGAGGAGAATTCTGCTCAAAAGAGTTTAGTGATTTCTGTAATGATCAAGGAATCAAGCATTACTTGACTGCACCGTACTCTCCACAGCAAAACGGAGTTGCGGAACGAAGAAATCAGACAATCGTTGCAATGGCTAGAAGCCTGCTCAAAGACAAGAAGATGCCCGGGAGGTTTTGGGGAGAAGCAGTGTCAACTGCAATATACAATCTGAACCGAGCTGCCACAAGGAGCGTGGAGGGGAGAACGCCCTATGAGGCCTGGTTCCAGAGAAAGCCGAAGGTGTTCCACCTACGAACATTCGGTTGTGTGGTTCATGTCAGGAACACAAAACCGCACCTCAAGAAGCTAGAAGACCGGAGCACTCCCATGGTGTTCCTCGGGTATGAAACAGGCTCAAAAGCATATCGGGTATATGATCCTATTGCTGACAAAGTGCACGTCACCCGGGACACAGTATTCCAAGAAGAAAGGGCCTGGTCATGGGACGATGGAGAAAATCAGGAGAAGGATACACCGGCGTACAGAGATGTATTCTTAGTGGAGACATGTTCGAAGGAAGCAACGAGTCCTCCTCAAGAACTGACGCCTGCAAGTACTCCCCATACACCGACAGCAGCATCAGGAGAACAACATGAAGGAGGGTGGAGCTCTCCAAGCAATTCGTTGGCTGGGACGGTCAGCACGGAAGGAGATACACAGTCTACAACGTCCTCACCATGGAGTACTTCCTCAATGGAGACAGCCCCACGCAAGATGAGGACACTGCAAGATCTGTATGATTGCACACAGGAAGTTGAAGGGGAATTCTCCGGGCTATGTCTCATGGCAGAGGAAGAACCAGCAAGTGTAGAAGAAGCACTGAAGGTGGATTCTTTGAAGCTTGAGCCATGGAGGAAGAAATGAGGTCAATAATTGACAATGATACATGGGTAAAGGTGCCACTACCCAAAGATCAAAAACCAATCGGGGTGAAGTGGGTCTTCAAAGTAAAGAAAGATTCAGAGGGAAGAATAATCAAGCACAAAGCAAGATTGGTTGCAAAGGGCTACGTCCAACAGCAAGGAATCGATTTTGAAGAGGTGTTCGCACCGGTAGCAAGAATGGAGACCATTAGAGTGCTTATCGCTCTAGCAGTACAAGGGAGTTGGGAAGTTCATCATATGATGTAAAATCGGCATTCTTGAATGGGGAGATTACCGAGGAAGTATATGTATGTCAACCGCCAGGATTTGCCGACAAGGAAAGTGACAAGGTACTGAAACTCAAGAAAGCACTCTACGGTCTCAAACAAGCACCAAGGGCTTGGAATTGCAAGCTTGACAGATCTCTTGCAAAACTAGGATTTGAGAGAAGTGCTTTGGAGCATGCCGTATACAGGAGAAGTAAAGGAACAACGCCACTGCTGGTAGGAGTTTATGTTGACGACTTGATAATCACAGGCTCAAGCATCAGAGAAATAGCTGAATTCAAGTCTCAAATGAAGGAGCTATTCAGTATGAGTGACCTCGGAAGACTAAGCTATTACTTGGGCATAGAAGTAAAGCAGTCTCACTCAGGGATATCATTGTGCCAAGCCGGGTATGCAATGAGAATTTTGAAGGCCGCAGGAATGTCAGATTGCAATCCGTGTGCAGTCCCCATGGAAGCCAGACTCAAGCTCAAGAAAGACACCGGGGAGTCCCCCGTCGATGCTACCTACTACCGAAGCCTGGTAGGGAGCCTGAGATACCTAGTAAATACTAGGCCGGATCTGGCATATGCAGTTGGAATCGTAAGCCGATTCATGGAAGCCCCAACGACCCAGCACTTGGCTGCAATAAAACATATTCTCAGATACGTAAAGGGCACACTGAACTATGGATGTGTCTACACAAAAGGTAACGAAGACGATTTGGTTGGGTTCAGCGATAGTGATCTAGCAGGTGATGTCGACGATCGGAAAAGCACCTCAGGAGCAGCCTTTTTCATTGGCTCGTGTCTCGTGACCTGGGGATCACAGAAGCAGAAGATCGTCGCGCTCTCCTCCTGCGAAGCTGAGTACATCGCAGCAGCTACAGCCGCATGCCAAGGGGTTTGGCTAAGCAGGCTGATTGCTGATCTAAAGAAGGTGAAGCCAGAAAAAGTGAGATTGCAGGTCGACAACAAGTCTGCCATAGCACTGTGCAAAAACCCAGTCTACCATGCTAGAAGCAAGCATATTGACACGAAGTATCACTTCATAAGAGACTGCGTCGAAGATGGATTGGTGGAGGTGACACATGTTAGTACCGGGAACCAGTTAGCAGACATCATGACCAAGCCGTTAAGCAAGCTGAAGTTTGTAGAGATGCGTTGGAGACTTGGCGTGAAGGACGTGAGATCAGAACACCAAGATTAGAGGGGAGATTTGTTAGAACTAATCTTGTTGTTAGCTATTTCCAAATACAAGTAGGAAGTTTTTAGTCATAGCAAAGTTTGGTTCAGGAATCTTGTGCGTTCGGACTGAATTCCTGAACTTTGTCGGAAAGCACAATAAGTATCGGACTAGTATTCTGATACATTGTATCTATCCGAGTCCTAGTTGTTTTTAGTACTTCGTAAGCTATAAATAAAGCCCAGAAAACTGGCCTGAGAGTAGCCAGGGAAAATACATTGAGTTGCTTGCTTTAGTTATCAGGTGATCGCGTATTTCTGTAGTTTGTCCGACAATCATCAAGTTGTCGCTGAGAGGAGGTTCTGAAGCAAACTTCAGAGAAGCTGCGAGGGAAATAGATTGATCTTCTAGTGTTTATTCCTGGGCTGCTACAACAGATGTTCACTTGCCATTTTGTAGTGCTGCACCTGATCCTCTAATGATTTCTGAAATCATCTCAGCGTCCCCTTTTTACCCAGCAGTTTAATTTTGAAGTCCTTGGATATGCAGCCCTTTATTGTTTATTTGTAATATTTTCAGATTGAAATACGCTTGCCCACATGTTCGACAAGTGCAATCATCATGTAGATACTAGAGAGTGATTTTCAAGATGATGGCCCATTATGTTTTATGCTATGCAATTTTAGCTAAAAACCTCGAATCGTCCTCACTTTTCTGAACTCAGTACACTTGTTTTTTTGGTAGTCTACCTGTGGAGAACTTGTTCTGATGATGCTCTGATCGATCAGTTTACCATTTAAAACTGGTTTGATTAATTTAAAAAATATATATAACTGTTTCGATTACTGGTTCGGTTGAGGCTTATATACGTCGATGTACATCATTAATTGAATCATTTCGGTACAGTGAAGTTAGTCGCGCGTGGATGCGGACTCGATTAATGTGCTGAAAAAAAACATCTAGCCGGGATATATGCGTGTTCAGCGGACATGCTGCAGTTTTCAGAGTTTCCTCCATAAAATGTCGGTTTGGGTGGAGTGGATAGGCTATTTTAGTATAAATTAAAAAATTTCTATCGCGTAATTAAAGAATCATTGTAAGTTATAGATTACGGGTTTATCATTAGACGCGTATACCCATAGTAGAAGTACATTTGATGTAGTGTGGTTTGTGCAGTTGTACTAGCCATATGCCTCTTCCAACAGCATCTCGTGACTATCACAAGTTATGGATCATCTTAGTATTGAAGCCTCGCAGCAATACCTTCGAGGTATCCTATCTCGTGACTATCACATATGGGGGTAAGAACACCACGCACCGAAGTGCTAGTGCCGGGTGCATGGTTTTGGGCGAATGAGGGGTGGCCGCTAGGGTTTCGGAAATTCCGAATTCTTATACTATCTCGTAACCCTAAAACCAGCACCCCTTCCCTTTAAATAGATGTGGGGGCGCCAACGACCAAGGATTCTTCTTCCGCGTGATCTCCCTGCAGCACCGCAAGCGATCCGCTCGAGCCGAGGTGTACGACTCTCGCGCCGGAGACTGGCGCGTGCACCCGGGCACGGCGGCAAAGCCAGCCAGGAGCCACGGCAACCGGTACTTCCCGGCGATGCACGCCGCCGGGCGCATCTACTGGAAGTACAGCTCCGTATCTCTTCTCCTCTCACTTCACTCCAAAACGATGCACTTGTCCTACGTGCGTCTCCCGTCCGGCGTCTCCTATCGGTCGCCATACGCCGTCGGGGAGACACATGTGATGATCGCAGGAAGTAGCAACGCATCAGAAGAGAAAGTCGCTTAACTGAAGAAACAAGTTGTAATAGCTAGCTGCTGTAGCTGTAAGGCGTTGCCGGCAAAAGAACTTTCAGTAATGTAATGACTAAACACTGATGGAGGTGGTTTGCAGAGAGTAGTAAGTAAGTGGACCCGGGGGAAAAGTGGGATAGATATATATACTCATGTAACGAACTGGCGGACAGCATCTTGTTCAGAAAGAAAGAAATACTTCTCGTTGCTAA
The DNA here is from genome assembly GCA_036346355.1 of Rhipidocladum racemiflorum. Lineage (NCBI taxonomy): Eukaryota > Viridiplantae > Streptophyta > Magnoliopsida > Poales > Poaceae > Rhipidocladum > Rhipidocladum racemiflorum. The sequence continues at coordinate 27,957,508 of CM070592.1, forward strand.
CTTTACTCTTGCCCCTTTCCTCTGTTCGCACGGAGAGTTGATCCAGAGTTCATCTCACGCCTCGATACTACTTCTTGGCAACGGGACGTATCAACACAGGATGGCACGTGCTGCCTGGTTCATGTCTCGCATAGCCCTAATGGGTGCCCCCGATTGCGTGTGTGGCTCTGTAAAGAGGAGGGAAATGAGAGCCAGATTCCATGGGAGCTGGAGCGAGAAGTGCCGCTGATCTTACGCTCGGCTGCGCCTGCGCCTGCGCGTGGGAAAGTGCGCCAAGTCCGCGCCGTTGTCGCCGGGCTCGTGCTCGTCTGCATCAACAGCCGCTCGCCTTACCTTCGTCATCGTGCTCTTCTCCGAGTCGATATCGATCTTGTCAATATGTGGTTGTCTCAGCGAATAGTTTGTTAATACATCTCAATGTTTGTGTATTTAATATCTCAGCACATTGCTGCGACAAGCCACGCGGTATACGGACTGTACTTGTAAGTTACAACAACAGCAAAAACATACAACAACGACCCCTCTGGTGCACCTTTTCCCAGCGAAGGAAAGAGCTCCTTAACATTGGAGCTGTACATATAAAGTTACAACAAAGAATAAAGACAAAGAAGAAACAACAGGGACCAAACTCCCGTGCCCTTTCCTCTCCAGAAATTTGAACAAGCTCCTCAGTGTTGTAACTGAATCTTTGTTTCGTCACTAGTGCCACCTCCCTTTGGAGAATCGCATGGATCTCCGCCAACCTCCCCACTTGTAGTGTAGAAATTGACTATCTTTTGATCCAATTTAAAATAATGTACCATCTTATCTAGAGGTTTCACATCAAGATCAACAAAATATGCCTGCAAAAGGAATATGCAATTCAATACCATTCATGTGGAAACAAACATTACATAAAGAGACAAATTCATATAGCAGAATCAATTATTAAACAATGAACTTAATAACAAGTTGAATTGCTGGACAAATGGAGGATGAAGGTACCATGAATAGATTTCACAGTAGCAAACCTGGTAATCATAGATTCGGTTCATCGATTCAAGAAATCTTGAATCATACTCGAATCTGTTGTTCCACTTTCTCTTGGTCGAAGCTGATCATTAGGCTCTGATCCTTTGCAGTAGCAGAAATAAGGAAATCCCTGACAATCTTCCGGCTGTTTTCCAAAGAAAGAGTGTGCAAGGTATTGTACCTGTGCAATAGCTCTGCATCAACTATATCTTTGCAGACCAAACAAGGTTGAGAAATGATGTTGTAGCACAGATGAATTGCCCCTTCTATGTCATGATCATCCAGTTTTTGAGTGGCTAAAAGTTTACCTAATACTCCAGATTTGAAAATTGCCTCCGATAGGAGCTCAATAAAGTCAGATAGCTGTAGGCCGCTGTTAATTTCTAGTTTTTGTGCTGAGTTGATTTGACAACAAGAGATCGATATTTGAAGAAATATGATATTAATACTTGTGATGGATTAATCTTTTTGGGTTGGAAAGAATAGTGTTTGTTGATTGGCTTTTGACAGGAATAAGCAAAGCATGAGGCGATGTGGTCTTGGCTATTGACTAGAAGTGCTTTTGACTAGAAGTATACACTGCATGCAACAAGCAATTAGTGCAAGGCAAGTGCATGCAGGCATTGAGACCAAAGCAAGCACGTCATGCATGGCAGTTGATGTCGTGAGCGACTAGAAGTGGAGTTCCTTAATGCATGCAACGTCATGTGCTGTGACTAGAAGAGGCAAGATGCTTAACGCATGCAGGCAAGGAAACGGGGAAGCCTGGTTCAATCGGAAACGAGAAGATTGGTCTAATCGGAAACGGAAAGTACGATTCGGCTGGAGGCCCATACGGAGAGCAAGGCAGCAAATAAAAGGAGAAGCCGGCGTGAGGGTTTGTAAAGAAAAATACAGAGAAAAGTGTGAGGGTTTCCGTCTGAGAAAAGGCAGAGCGGCGGCGGCAGCCGTAGAAGGCGTACGTGAGGATAGATTGGAGAGGATTTCCAGGAAGCCAGGCATTATTGAAAGCGTGCATGAACAAACAGACCTGCTGAACTGCATAAGCAATGTCGGGACGAGTAAAAGTGAGGTACTGTAAAGCTCCAGCGAGGCTGCGATAATCAGTGGCATTAGGGACAGGATCACCAGCAGCTGAAAGCTTCGAGTGTGTGTCAATGGGGGTGCTGCAAGGTTTGCAATCAAACATAGCTGCACGCTCAAGAATCTCTAGAATGTAATGACGCTGGGAGAGATGCATGGAGTCACTCTGTCTGGTTACAGATAGTCCCAAGAAGTGATGCAGAGGTCCGAGGTCTTTCATAGAGAACTCCTGTTGAAGGGCCGTAATTGCGCAGCGAAGAAGATCATCTGACGAGGCAGTGAGGACAATATCATCAACGTAGAGCAGCAAGTAAACAGTGTCGGTGCCACGACGAAATATAAACAGTGATGTATCACACTTGGCCTCGACAAATTCCAACGAGAGAAGATACGTGGCAAACCGACTAAACCAAGCACGAGGTGCCTGTTTAAGGCCATAAAGAGACTTGTTGAGACGGCAGACGTAGTCAGGATGATTAGAATCAACAAATCCAGAAGGTTGCACACAGTATACTGTCTCGGGGAGAGTGCCATGAAGGAAAGCGTTCTTCACATCAAGCTGATGTACCGGCCAGTCACGAGAGAGAGCCAAAGTGAGGACTGTCCGTATAGTAGCGGGCTTGACCACGGGGCTGAAAGTCTCATCATAATCAATACCAGGCCATTGTGTGAAGCCACGGAGAACCCAACGAGCCTTGTAGCGATCAAGAGATCCATCAGGATGCAGCTTGTGGCGAAAAACCCATTTGCCAGTTATAATATTAACACCGTATGGAGGGGAAACAAGGTCCCAAGTGTGATTGGCCTGAAGAGCAGTGAATTCCTCGGTCATGGCAGCTCGCCAGTTGGGATCAGCGAGGGCGCCACGGTAAGTCTTGGGAATTGGCGAGAGCACCGTGGCGTGGAGAGTCATCCGATCGCCCAGGAGGCGAAAGACGGTTTTCCCCCGAGTGGTCATGCGATGTGCATTGGCCACGGGAGAAATAGGGACCACCAGAGGAGGGGCGCCTGTGCGGCTGGTTGCATCGAGTGCCAGGGCGGAGGCCGGCCCATGGTGTGGAGCGATGGGAGGCGGGAACTCTCCGGGTTGAGCTTCGGCAGCAACTGACTCAGTGCCAACAGAGTCAGGGCCAAAGCATGGTGGAGCGCCAACAACAGCTGGCTTAGCGCCAATGGAGCCAAGGCCAGCGCCACGCGTGAGGCTGGCGTCAGGTGTGCTCACGACAGGGGCATGCGCAACAACCTCATGCAGCGGGCTGTTGTTGATGGGAAAGAGATCCATCGGTGATCCCGGGCCAGCGCTGCTGGCAGCAGCCCGTGGCACATGGCCATTGGGGGCAGCAGAGCTAGACCGGGGTGTACCTGTAGAAAACCGTAGCCCAATGGGCAGCGGAGAGTGATCCATGTCGAAAAGAAAATCAAGGTTAGTAGCAGGGGCCGACGTGGTGGATGAAGCGGCTGTGTTGGCAAAAGGGAAAGAGGTCTCATCGAAAGTGACGTGACGAGAGATGATGACCCGGTTAGAGCTGAAGTCAAGGCATCGATATCCTTTGTGCTCGGCCGAGTAACCAAGGAACACGCACAATGTGGAGCGCGGTGAGAGTTTGTTGGCAACGGTGGCAGAAAGGTTGGGGTAACAACGACAGCCAAAAACCCGAAGGTGAGAGTAGGAAGGGGGGGAACCATGGAGGACCTGGTAAGGTGTAGAGAGCTTGAGGGTTTTGGTGGGGTGGCGATTGACGAGATAGGTGGCAGTGTGGAGGGCTTCTACCCAAAATTGTGGTGGCATGCTGGCCTCGAAGAGGAGGGAGCGAATGACGTTGTTAATGGTGCGAATAGCGCGTTCGGCCTTGCCGTTCTGTTGGGAAGTGTAGGGACACGACATGCGAAGAGTGACGCCGTGGGTAAGAAAGAACGAGCGAGCGGAGGCGTTGTCAAATTCGCGACCATTATCACACTGAATGGATTTTATGGTGGTGCCAAATTGGGTTTGGACATACTTAAAAAAGTGAGACAAGGTGGAAAATGTGTCCGACTTGAGACGTAGGGGAAATGTCCAAAAAAAGTGGGAGCAATCATCAAGAATCACCAAATAATATTTATAACCAGAGACACTAGCGACAGGAGAGGTCCAAAGGTCACAGTGAATAAGGGAAAAATTTTGAGTGGCGCGAGAAGTAGAAGAAGAAAAAGGTAAACGTGTATGTCTGCCTAGTTGGCAAGCATGACAAAGATTATTATCACTAGTGCCATGAGTGCAAGGGATAGCAGTAGAGTGAATAAGATGGTGGAGAGCTTCAGTGCCGAGGTGCCCAAGACGACGGTGCCAAAGCGAAGAGGTAACAAGCAAGGCTTGCGGACTGGGAGATGACGGCAGCAACGGGTAAAGATCACCAGTGCTATTGGACCTGGCTATCACGGTCTTGGTGCGAAGATCCTTCACAGAGAGGCCAAAAGGGTCAAACTCGACGGAACAGTTGTTATCAATGGTAAAACGGCGAACAGAAATAAGATTCTTGATGATTTGAGGTGTGACCAACACATTGCGTAGTGCAAAAGGGCCATGAACAGTAGGTAATTGTGTGGAACCGGTAGAGGTGATGGGAATCAAGGAACCGTTGCCAACTATGATATTGGAAGGAAAGTTGGAGGGAGAAGAGTGGGAGGAAGTGAGATTACCAGCATCTGGTGTCAGATGATTGCTAGCGCCAGAATCCATGTACCAGGTAGAGGTCGATGGAGGCATCAACTGCATGGTACTGAAGTTGATGGCGAGTGCTGCTTGGTCCCAGCCGGCGAAGATACCAGGACCGCCCATGGCGCCTGGGGACGCCGGTCTGGAAGGAGGGCACCGGGTCGGGCGTGACGCTTGGCGGTGTAGTGCCGGGAACGAGAGGCGCCCCGCCGTAGAACACGCTGGAGGGAAAGTAGCCAGGAACAGCAGAAACTCCAGGGAAACCACCGTGTGCAACGAAAAGCTTGCGGCGTTGTGTCGGGACCCCGAATTTGCAAATCCGGACCCTCTGTGTATTCAACACTAGCTAGTCCAGGAACGCGCTAGTGCACACAGTCTTAACATCGGTAAATATCACAATCATACCATTCGATGCTAATAAAGTACTTTTATTTAAATAACCAAACTGGTTACTCGACCTTATGGTCAAGTCACAAATGTACGCCTCGCAGGGCGATACTTATTAAAAGAGAAATAGTAGCAGCGGAAAATCAAATAAGGTAACATCGAGGCGCCATCCAGTATACCACAGGCAACTGACTGGGCTCACTCCCTACGTAGACGGATCCTCTTGGAGCTCCTCCTCCAAAGCTGGCGTAGTCTCCTCTTCAACTGGTGTTGTGTTGAGGCAAGGGTGAGTACTTGGTACTCAGCAAGTCATGCACAGAATGCAGGCTAATATACTATATGCATGGCTTGGTACAAAGGAATAACTCAAGGTATATTTGCAGTAAATAGCATTGGACAAGTAATATAAGTAGATTCGAAAGCAGTAGAAATAAGTAAAGCATAAATAACTTTTCAAGAAGTTTAGTAAACATCTTTCCCATCCTAAACCACATTTCCATCAACTTCATTATTAATCCAGCCCAACCTTTCAAACCAAAGTTATTTTTGAGAAAATCTAACCCTTGACTGTAATTCCCGAGCGATGTCCAATACCGCGGACACGGCTATTCGAATAGATTCCAAACTCTGCAGAGGTTATGCACTTTACCCACAAGATACAAATAAACACCACAAAGGCGAGTTCGTAACAAAGTCTTTCTGAGACTTCTAACAATACAAGTGGTCCTCCCGGTTATTAAGCACTAACCCTTCCCTTCGCTAAGGCGAAGTCTAGGCCAATCAACCGTTAGATGGGTACTGGCCTCGGCCCAGACGCGCTCCCGCACAACTTACACAAAGGGTGTAGTTGACCTCCCGAGGTCCCACAGTGCGTTATTAGCAACTTAGTCAACTAGGTCCGTCCCATTACAGACATGTGGTTGCACGTTAGACCCAGTTCAAAGGCTTGCAAGGTTAAGTCCTTAGGGTGACCAGGGCAAGACTACCCAAGAACCAAATCAACATCCCCAATGCCACAATCGGCCCACCTGATTACTCTTGCCACATGCCCCTGGCCGAAAACTGTTTATCAAACCCCGCTTGATTACCATGCACCACGTGCCATCAACATCACATGATACTTTTCCAAAACAGGTTCAATATGTCATTAAGTCAATATTAACATTTGATTATCCAAAATCATGTCATGAGCACGAAAGGTGTCTAAGCAAAGATACTACAACGGTCTAAACCCATGTTGGCAATTTAATAATGTCCAACTAGTAATCCACAACTAGGGTGACAAGGGGTCATGGCACATACTTAAATAATCAAGGTGTCAAACAGCAAATTGGTACTTATCTAATTCCCCATTTTTAAATAAAGTATTTTTCTATTTGAACTTAGCATGCAATAGGTTAAATCAAAATAGATTTCAAAATAGGATCAACATGGTCAAAGCACAACTTGCCTTCAAAAAGTACTTGTTCTTGGTCTTGAGTTGGATCCTGAGTTAATACTTCTCCTTCGAATCCTTCCGGCACTTCAACGTCTACTCGTAAAGCGTGCAAATAGCAAATACACGAATAAACAATAGGCAAAAAGTGTCCAAACATCCAAATAAAATCCATAAACAGAGAGAACATAATTTTATGAGTTTTTAGAAACTGGAATCGTCAAATTTGGAGTTAAGACGCAAAAGTTATGATTATTTAAAGTTTAAATAATAAATTAAATAATTTTGCAGAGAAAAACTTTAGTCCAAAAATTAAATAAAATTCATATTTAGGTAGATCTCAATTTTATACAAATTTAGAAATTTGAATCACTCAAATCGGAGTTGAAACGCAAAAGTTATAAGCGTTTGAAGTTTGAATCAAAATCTGAAATCATTATTTCGAATTAATAAATCATTTTCTTTTTCGGAAATTAATTATTGCGTCAGCCTGGACACGTGGCAGCTTCTGATTGGCCTGCTGACGTCAGCCGGTCCATGGACTCGGTCCACGCTCGGCTCGGGTCTACCGTGGACTCGGTCCACGAATCCACGTGTCGCTGACATGTGGGCCCCACCTGCCAGCGCTGGGTCTCACGCACGCGTGACTGCGGCTGTCACGTGGGCCCTCTAACACGCGGGTCCCGCGTGTCAGAGACACGCTCCCCACGCGCGTGGGCGCGGCTAAGCACACGTGGCACAATCTCGGCCGTTGATTTGAAAATCAACGGTCCAGATTGGATCTGGATACCACGCGTTTGGGTTAACGCGGTCAATCCACGCCGTTGGATCCAGATCTAACGGTCCAAAATGGATCCGGCCCCTGACACTAGATCTAATCTACACCGTTCGATCCCGATCTAACGGTTAGGATCTAACCTAGCTCTAACGGCGTTAGGGCGCACGTGGAACTCACCGTAGCGCTTGATCCGGATCGGACGGCGGAGAAAGCTCGAAGTCGGCGATGGCGGCGCGGCGGAGCTGGTTCACCGAGGTCGGAGAAGGCGACCAACGCGGCGGCGTTCTGGGGCTGCTCCGGCGAAGTGAAAGACCACCTCGGGTGCGCCTTGGCCGGACGGTTCCGGAACCGGGCTCAGACGCGGCGGAGGACGGCGGACGGCGGACGGCGGCGAGGCGAGACAAAAACCGTGGCGGCGCTTCACGCAACTACGGCGAGCGATTCCGGCAAACCTACGGCGGCTAGAGCTCGGTGGGTTAGGGCAAAGAGTGCGCGGGTCACGGCGGTCCTCGGGGTACCACCCGGTACTTAAATGCCCTCGGCATGCGCCAAGACGGACGGAGCCCTAATCCCACACGGCGGCGACAAGCGGCGAGGAGTCCGGCTCGGACTCGGCGGGACGACGACGACGGCCGCCCACGTGGCACGATCGACGGCTGGGATCGCACGGGCGTGAACGGTGCGGATCGGATCCGATCGGATCGGGTGGCAAGGAAGTTCAGCCGTTGGATCTCGATCCAACGGTTCACAGGCTTAGGGTTTGGACTTGGTCCGGTCGAGTCACGTGGCTCGGGTCGGGTTCGGGTCGGACTCGAACTCGAGTCTGACTCAGGCTCGGTCGGATGAGCAGTACAAACCCACTCGCATTTTCCAGCGATTTAATAATTAAAATAATTCCCAGTAATTCATTTAATTCATTAAAAATAGCAAAAGACTCAGAAAATTCCAGAAAAATTCTGGAAAATACTTTGGATCATTTTGGACTCAAATAAAATATTTCCAACAAAATTTTATTTGCAAAGTTTAATTCTTTAATTAATTCAAAATGGAATAAATTCAAATAAATTCCAAATAAATCCAAATAAATTCCAGAAAATTCCAAAAATTCACCAAAGTGCCAAATCACACATGAATTTAAGGAAAGCAAAATTTTGGGGTGTTACACGTTGCAATAGGGAGACGAGGCGCAGGCACGCCGGGGGGACGGGGTGCATTGGCGGGCCAGACTTGCACAGTGCCAGTCCAAGGGTTGAAGAACGACGGGGCCACCCGCCTTGGGCGCCAGGAGCCCCGCCGCCGTTGCCACGGTTGTTGCGCCGGCGGCGGTTGTTCTGACGATTGCCGCCAGTGGTGGTCATGGAGCTACCGGCCGGTGGTCCACGGGTACCGTTCGGCGGATTGGCAGGGGCACCACCAGAGGGCCCGGGAGTACCACGGCCGGCAGGCTGGGCACCGTTGTGCGGAACGCCTGGGTGGGAACCGAGTACGCCGGCGACGAGAGCTGTTGAAGGGTTGATGGCCTTGTCATTGAGAGTGAGCTCCTCAAGGAGAAGGTCGTTGCGGACGTCATCGAACATCGGAAAAGGCTTTTGGCGATTGAGGAAAGATGCCATATGCAAGAACCGGTCGTTGAGGCCACGCAGTGTGGCCAAAACAAGAGTTCGATCAAGAACAGGTTCGCCCAAACTGCCGAGTTGATCTGCCATGGATTTAAGTTTGCGACAGTAATCGGAGATGGTGAGGTCACCTTGCGCAAAGGTGCGGAACTCCGTGTCAAGAAGCATAGCGCGAGTTTCCTTGTTGCCAAGGAACATATCTTCGAGAGCGAGCCAAACGTCCCGACTGGTCGACTGATGATTGAGGTCGCTGGAGGTCATGACGATCTCAAGAAGATTGGCGGAGATGGTGCCAAAAATCCAGGAGATCACGACACAGTCCATGCGACGCCAAGGCGCGACGTCGGGGCGAACATCGTCGGAGATGACGTGATCAGTGAGGGCGTATTTCCCGAGGGTGATGAGGTGGAGGCCACGCCATTTGGGGTACGAGGTGGAGCCGACCTCAAGTAGCATGGGCACTAGAGCCCGGATGTTCGTGAGGGCGACCGCCTGTGCGTGGAGGTTGACGATAAAGAGGGCGTCGGCCTCGGCTTCGAGTCGTCGGCGCTCAGCTTCCTCACGCTCGGCGTCCAGGCGGCAACGCTCGGCGTCAGCCTCGGCAGAAGACGGGCGTTGGGCTTCCTCGGCACGCTGATCCTCCAAAGCGCTGGCGGCGGCGGCGCGGAGGTCCTCAACCTCTGGCGTGGCGGTCAAGTTCGATCGACGCCCGACCATGAAGGCGGCGGCGGTGGTAGTAGATGCGGAAGTGTATTAGGTCACAGGGTAACCTTTAACTGATACCATGAAAGCGGAAACAATCTTACGTGCTTAATCATTGTATTGGCCAAACCGGCATATATAAAGGAGTACAACCAAGGAAGAGATCAAAACAGATTGCAACTAATCCTAGTCATGCCTAATATATCCAATTAGCCAAATACAGAGATTGGGTGCCGTGGGAGACGTGCATGGTGCTGTGGCATGTCCGGGGTCATGCATATAAGTCTAACAATTATGAGCGATACGTGAGAGTTTCCCAATGAGTTGATCAGGAGGTGACGGCGCATCGTCTAGAGGTGAGCGACTAGATGGAAAAGAGGTTTCCAGAGAAGCTCCCAGGCGACGGCGAGTGAGTTTCGGCAGGAGGCCTACTGCTCCCAGGCGACAGCATGCAAGCAGGGCGCTTGGCAAGATCGCTCGGCAGGAGACCGATGCGGTAGCAAGCGGGCGAGCGGCAACGCGCAGGAGCGGCATGAGGGTATAAATTCTAGATTGAACTTTATGTGATGAGATTCATACTTTGACACGTTGATTGATTTAATGCGAAAGTGTGAAATTTTAGGGGTATTTAGCGCCAACGGTCCTTCAGCCGCTAACCTTCCTCAGATCTTCAAGACACTTCTCTGTTTCATTCGGATGCACGCTATCTGCACCACCCCCCATGCCACCGAAAACTAAAGAGCCATTCACAAAAACCCTAAAGTTGTTCTGAGGAGTCGAGAAAAATGATTTGATGCCCATGCGTATTCTTTCTTTTGACCCAGAAAATAGATCAAGAGGATCATAATGAACTCACTTGTTCTCGATATCTGAAATGTGTTTAAAAATACATTGGGAATCAACCTGATTTCAAACATCAAAAGTACTGCAATATTACAAGAGTGTCATCACTGAATGTTTAAATAACAAGAATCCTTGAAGGTGTAGTCATAAAGATTGTATCATCAAGACAGGTTTGTTTTTGCCAAAAGATTACTTTGTTGTCTTTCAATGAGCAAAAGAGTAGTGTTGGACTCTTATCTTCTATCAAGCTGAAATCTGGTGCTTAAGATTTACATACCTCTCACGATGAAATTTCAGTCTTTGATGCATCTTATATCGTGTTACTTGTTTCTTGATAGAATTTTCCTTTGATATATATTACGATGATGAAAGAAACCCACATTTGGCCTGGAAGGTAAAGTGTGTGAAAAGCATGCCAATTGGAAATATATATACATATGTCAACACAAAGAATAAGAAAAGGAAAGGAAGCTCAGAATGTACCTTTATCTCTCGCTATGCAATTGCTACCTCTAGGATTACCTGAGATTAGAAAAATTTACCGTAAACTAACATAAATTTAAATTCCAAAAAGCAAGTAATATAACTCTGAATAATCTAGCATAAAATCAATGTAAAGAACTAACGACGCATCCATCATGATCCAGGTTATCATTTCTGGACCAGCTACCCTTTCAGTGACGAAACCAAGCTCTTGCGATCAAATCAGATCAGAGCTAAGCTACAAATCAGTAAAATCCAAGCCAGCTCTCTTTCTTTCTTTCTGATTAACGAAGGAGATAGCAAAATATATAATGTATGAATCCATGCAACCACATTCCAAGTTTCAAAAGAAAGGGAGACGTTGGCACCGAAGAGTATTGTCAGAGAAAACTTTGTTGGTTGTTACCTACTTTTATCCTATCCATTTGGCTGCAGCAACTAACACTAGAAAACCTAAACCTCTATAAATTGCAAACTTGATAATCTTTACACACAAAAAAGCTTTGTAACCATGTAATGCAAATTGACATAACAAACGAAGCAACAGTCCTGCTGCAAATGTTGCATCCAAACTTTAATGCATAAAAGAATGAATCTGTCATTCTTTCTTAATCCAGACAAGGATACAGTGTTAAAATAAGGTCCAGATGCCAAGACTTTACCAGAAAATAACGAGTGGTCAGAAATTAGAAGAGCAGAATCAGCATTGGTATCGATTGCGCTTGCATTCACTCGCCAAGCAGGACGGTTGCTAAGCACATTCTTTTGAACAAGCTCCAAAAAATCCCTAGAGACACGTACACGAACCTGCACTATGAAAAGATGACATCGTTTATTCATTTAGTTAAGTGGATGCAAAGAATAATGCCTTTTGAAACAACTTAAACAAATGACAGCTTATCTTTGTCCAAACTCAATAGTTTGCACATTGATTCCACGTTGTCCTTAAGGCATTTACATAGCTAGGGTGATAGTATTAGGACATGGTAACAGTTTTCTCACTACTTCTAGAAGAAAAGAATTTCTGAAAGTGTCAAAAGATTGTTGATTTGTTTCTAACCAAAAATCGCAATAACAAGACATAAATGAATTGAATATAAACCGTACCCGCCATCGACATGATTGGCACCCAGATGTTGGCTCATAACGTGTATTGCATAGGCTTGGGCCAAGCAATCTTGTTTAACAGACTCCACCAGTTCTGGGATCTCACCCCACAGAAGTTGCTCATAACTTGAGAAGACTATACAATTTGGTGCTGGTTGTGCCTTGTCTTTTAGGATCTTCTTGTCACACCCCTTGGCCACCAAGAAGAGGATCTGGGGCGTGAGATGAACTACGGCGGCTGAGAACGGTAGAACAAGAACAGAACGAGGATAAAAACAGAGCAAGAAAGTTGGAACTAAGGAAGAAAATAACCAAAACAAGATTTGTCATATCATTTTTCAGTCTGCTTTTCCCAGTCGGTTACATGGCTTATATAGTGCCTCCTCAACCACTCGTCAATTCTTATACGACAGTCTTTTCCTCGTTTACTCTTAACTACTCAGTAAGCGGTAAACGACAACCATATTACAGCTACAGTTACGGTCATCACTGCTGCGCCTGATACTTCACAATACCCCCGCCTGAAGGACTTGCTTGTCCCCAAGCAATTGCCGACGGAAAACGAAGTTTCAAAACACCCAAGTCTTCCCAAGTAGCAGCTGCTTCAGGGATTCCCGACCACTTCACCAGCCCTTGCGCTATGGCAGAATTACCTTTCTTGACCAAACGCCGATCCAAAATTTTCTCTGGCTCGGAGCAGCTGATATCCAAGTCTGCTGGTTTAGGGAGTGCATTGAACACAGAGGAGTAATCTGCCGTAAATGGTTTCAATTGGGACACATGGAAAACCGGGTGAATGTGACTATCCTCCGGTAAATTCAAACGATAAGCAACCGATCCAATTTTGTCCAGGACCCTGTATGGGCCATAAAACTTGTGTGCCAGCTTGGGGAATGGGCGATTCGCCACCTATTGTTCTTGCTTTCGTTACTGAGAGATCTCCATCACGGCGCCACCTAAGCCCTCTATTCAGACCCAGTTCGTCTTGGAGACGATGGGAGAGATGGGTGATATGTTGACACAGATCAAAGAGGGTATGGATCTTCTATTGGCTCGGATTGGGGCGATCGATACAACACAACAACAATTGATTGCCCGGACAGATTTGGCAGCCAAGGCGATTGAACAAAACACTAAAGATCAACAGTTGTTGGCCAAACAACTTGAAGCGACTGCCCAAGCAGTTGCTCGTCTCACCTTGGGTCGCGCAGGAGAAGGGCATCGGTTGGGGGATCATCCGGGACCAACTATGGGGCAGCCGTTGTTAACTCCTTTACCAGCCGAGCAGTGGGCACGGGTGGAGGAGGCATCCGGATCGGCCAATCATATGCAGCACGCTAACTGCTCGAAAGGAGGTCAACGAGACCACACTCCAAATCAATCTCGCCAAGGCAGAGATGGGGGTGGACAACTGAGACATTCCTTGCCAAAGATGTCATTCCCCAAATTTGACGGAGACAGTCCTCATCTCTGGCATGATAAGTGCTTGGATTACTTTCATCTCTTTAACATTCCAGAACCATTGTGGGTGCAGGCGGCTACCTTGCACATGGAAGGGAATGCTGCCAGGTGGGTGCAAGTGTATAAAACAAGGGAAGGCTTGGGAGATTGGTCACAATTCATTCAGGCCGTGGAGGCAAAATTTGGTTCGTTTGATCATCGTCGTCTCTTGAGTGAGTTGGTGGGTCTTAAGCAGCATGGCATGGTGTCTGAATACAAAGCCCAGTTTGATGCATTGATGTATGACATAGCCGTTCATAACCCGCATTATGGGGAGGAGTTCTACGTTTCTCATTTCATTCAAGGCTTGAAGCCGGAGTTAAGGGGCGCAGTCCAAGGACAATTACCGGAAACCGTTGACCGGGCAGCATTATTGGCTAATATTCAACAGGATGTCCTTGAGCGTAAAAAATCTTGGAAGCATAAGTTGGTCGTGGATCGAGATAAGGGGCCTTTTCCCAAGTCCGACCAGCCACAGACTTCATTGAAAAGCGCTCCGGGTGATCTTTGGAAGGCACGGCAATTGCGCGATTATCGGCGTTCCAATGGTTTGTGTTACCAATGTGGGGATAAATATGAACCCAATCACCAGCTAGTATGCAAAGGGAAAGCTCATGCTCAGGTACAAGCTATTACTGTTGCGGACCAAGGAGATATATTGTCGGAAGAGATGCTTGACTTATTGGAGAATACTGACTCGTTTCAAGCCGAGCAGTGCAATTTGTCAGTCAACGCGTTGGCTGGCACTGAAGGAGGTGAAACTGTGCGTATATTAGCTTTGGTCCACAATCAATTCATGCTGTGCCTCTTGGATTCTGGGAGTTCACATAGTTTCGTGGATGAGGGATTCTTACACAAGATTGGCTGTGTACCACAAGACACTACATTAATATCTGTCCGTGTTGCAAACGGTGACACATTGCATTGCAATCAGTATGTACCACATCTGGAATGGTGGGCTCAGGGTAATACATTTCACACAGATTTTCGAGTGCTTAGTCTGGGAGCATATGACGCTATATTGGGCATGGACTGGCTTCATCAATTTAGTCCCATGACCTGTTATTGGCATGATAAGGCAGTGGAGTTCTTGTATCGGGGTAAATCGGTTCGGTTGGAAGGAATTCAACCAGGAAAGACGACCGACCTTCAATTTCTCACGGTCGATCAACTACATAAATGGAGGCAGAGCAATGCCATATGGGCACTGGCACTGATCGAAGAGGTCCCTGCTGACACTAGTGAACCAGTTTCCCCCATTATTTCGGCGGTGCTTGAGCAGTTTGCTATGGTGTTTGCTGACCCTCAGGGATTGCCTCCACACCGTGTGTATGATCATGCTATTCCCTTGGTGCCTGGGGCCACCCCGGTCAATTCCAGACCATATCGTTATTCTCCGCTGCATAAGGATGAGATTGAGCGTCAGGTGGCTGAAATGATGTCTAATGGTGTTATTGTTCCGAGTATGAGCCCATTTGCGTCTCCGGTCTTACTAGTGCAAAAGAAAAATGGGCCTTGGAGATTTTGCGTGGACTATAGACGTTCTCAATGATCTCACTATAAAAAATAAATTTCCGATGCCAGTTATTGATGAATTGTTGGATGAATTGGCCGGCACAAAATATTTTTCCAAATTGGATCTTAAGGATCTTAAGGCCGGATATCACCAAATCAGAATGAAGAGCGAAGATGAGTTCAAGACAGCATTTAAGACTCATCATGGACATTATCATTTCAAGGTAATGCCCTTTGGCTTGACCAATGCCCCGGCAACGTTTCAATGCGTCATGAATTCCATTTTGCCACCTTATCTTCGGAAATTTGTCCTTGTTTTTATTGATGATATCTTGATATATAGTCCGGATTTGTCTTCTCATGCCAATCACCTCACTTTGGTACTTCAAACATTGTTGGATCATCAATTATATGTGAAAAGATCAAAGTGCCATTTTGCGCAAAGGTCATTGGAGTATTTAGGCCATATTATTTCAGATCATGGCGTGGCTACTGATCCTCTTAAGACGCAAGCTATGAAGGAATGGCCCCGTCCAACCAATGTCACAGAGTTGAGGGGATTTCTTGGTCTCACCGGATACTATCGGAAATTTGTTCGGCATTATGGTATTATTGCAAAGCCACTTACCAATTTATTGAAGAAAAAGGCATTTGCGTGGAGTGATCAAGCAGAAGAAGCTTTTAGTGAGTTGAAGCAAACCATGATGAATACTCCTGTTCTGCAGCTACCCAATTTTGACATGACTTTTGAAGTTGAAACCGATGCCTGTGATAATGGAATTGGAGCAGTCTTATTGCAGCAAGGACACCCGATAGCTTTCCTCAGTAAAGCTTTTGGACCGGTTCATCATGGGCTATCGATTTATGAAAAAGAGTTCCTTGCCTTAATGGCGGCGGTGGATAAATGGAGACCTTATTTGCAGCGCAATGAATTCATTATTCGCACCGATCACAAGAGTCTCTGCCATTTGGAAGATCAGCAACTCCAATCTGACCTCCAACGGAAAGCCATGACACGTTTAATGGGCCTTCAATTTCGGATTATCTGTAAGAAAGGTAAAGACAACGTGGTTGCCGATGCCTTGTCACGTGCTGGTCATCTGTCGGCCTTACAAGCTGTGCCCGGTATTCAGCCGGTGTGGATCCAAGAGATTCTTAACTCCTATGCTACTGACAATGCCGCCCAACAATTGCTTGCTCAACTGGCCATTCAAAGTCCTGATGATAAGGGGTTTGAGTTAACTCAGGGGATTATACGTCATAAGGGGCGCATCTGGATCGGTGAGAATTCGGCGTTGCACACTAAATTGGTTTCTGCCTTTCACTCTAGCGCCCTTGGTGGACATTCCGGTACCAGTGCGACTTACCACCGTCTCAAGAAATTGTTTGTCTGGACCGGTATGAAGCAATGTGTTGAAAGTTTTATCAAGCAATGCTCAACCTGTCAACTAGCAAAAGGGGAACATTGCAAGCAGGCGGGCACTTTACAGCCATTGCCTATTCCTGAGGAAGCTTGGTTGGATCTTACAATGGATTTTGTGGAGGGATTACCCATGTCTGACGGCTCTAATGTGATTATGGTTGTGGTGGATTGTTTTTCCAAATATGCCCATTTCATTCCTCTTCGACATCCATTCACAGCTTCCAAAGTTGCTAAATTGTTTCTTGACAATATCATCAAACTTCATGGGATTCCAAGAACAATTACTTCGGATCATGACAGGATCTTTACTAGTCATCTATGGAGGGAATTATTCACAGCATTGGGCACAAATTTGCAATATAGCACGGCATACCACCCACAAACAGATGGGCAGAGTGAAAGAGTTAATCAATGCATTGAAACTTATTTAAGATGTGCAGTACATGATTCTCCAAAGCAGTGGAAGTCTTGGTTAGCTATGGCTGAGTTCTGGTACAACACTATCTTGTTCTACCGTTCTCAGCCGCCGTAGTTCATCTCACGCCCCAGATCCTCTTCTTGGTGGCCAAGGGGTGTGACAAGTGGTATCAGAGCAAGAAAGTTGGAACTAAGGAAGAAAATAACCAAAACAAGATTTGTCATATCATTTTTCAGTCTGCTTTTCCCAGTCGGTTACATGGCTTATATAGTGCCTCCTCAACCACTCGTCAATTCTTATACGACAGTCTTTTACTCGTTTACTCTTAACTACTCAGTAAGCGGTAAACGACAACCATATTACAGCTACAGTTACGGTCATCACTGCTGCGCCTGATACTTCTTACTGCTGCGTGCCGGGCCTGACACTTCTTGACCCGCAGCACCTTGCCAAGCTGTAAACAAACCGAAAGGAGATCAGCAAAGCATATTTCCTCTAAATGCATCATAGCAAGGAGAAATGTGTGTACGATCACAGAACACAAAATCATGAAAACCAAATCTAGATGAGATGTTTGTTTTTGTGGTTAGAAATTGCTAATGAAATTGGAAGTGGCAAAGCTACACCTGACCAATCCTCATGTTTTGATATTAAAGTGGAACCAGATGCCTAGGTGAGGGCTGTAAGACTCAGAATCGTATTTGGTAGACTACCATGCATATGTGCTGAATTCTCTGATCCTAAGCCACCACTTCCTGGATCGGGCATTAGATCTAGGTTGGTACAACCACAACCGTGCAGCACACATCAAGACAAGAAATTCACAGCAGATGAAAGCTAAGTGACCAATAAACACACCAGAGAACCTAGTCGACGCATACCATAGAAGGCGACGAGCCAGTGTAGCTTAGGATGAGATTCGCTGCCCCCTCTCCTTTGTAAACCCAGTCTTTGGCATCTCGCGCTTGCAGAACCACCTCCATCTCCACCCAAAATCTGCAGCTGTTACAGGTTACAAGTACGAATCGAAGAGAGGAATAGGTAATTGCATCTAGAAAAGGGCAACTCGTTAGGTATGCAGCGTATGCTGCTTAACGTCGCAGCAAACCCGAGCCCAGGTGGGACAATAGACCAAAAGTATGCGAGAAAGAAGTGGAGCAAGCTTGTTTTTTTTTTTTTAAATTAAGGCAGGAGCTCTGCCGATGCATTGAAGAGAAAAGGAGTTTAACTTAAGACACAGACGGTGGTGATGGCGCGAAGTGGCAGCATCACCCTAAAAGCCGAAAGGCTAACCTACTACGAGACTTAAACAGCAAAACCTTCGACAAACAAGGAAGACAACAATCTACAAAGTCAAGTGGATGACGTCATGACGGCAGCAAAGGTAGTGACATCTCGTACGGTTGCGGCGAGAACTGTCTGAACGGACGAAGAAAAATACCGGCGTTGCGTTCCTTCCAAATGTTCCAGAGCCCGAAAAATAAAACACCATTTAAGGAACGCCGTGCCTCCTTCGGGATGATTGCTTGGGCTCTTTGCCACCAACCATTGATGGAGAGATGTGAGTCAATGAACACGTTGGTCAGCGGAGGGAGACCATACTTCGAGAGGAGCATAAACCAAAACAGTTTCGCGAATGCACAACCGATCAAGAGATGGTCAGTGACACATTTCATCGAGCAGATGGCGAGCGAGCGGGAGCTGCGAGGGGAGCACTGGAGCAGTACAACGTGGTGCTTACAAGAGAGAGAGAGTAGAGGAGGGCTGCGCTCGCCTTGGACCCTTCTCCGGCGATGACCGGAGGAGGAGGGCGGCTGCAGCAGAGATCGCCACCACCGCCTACCGGATGCTCTCCTCCTGCTGCTGCTGCGAAGTTTCGAATCCTTTCCGTGGCGGTGGTGGAGGAAAGTTGCAGATCCCCGGGAAGGAAAGGGAGACGTGGAGGGGGAGTGGATGCCACGTGGACGCCCAGCGGCTCCGCCCTTGCATGTGACGTGGCTCCACACCGCGTAGATCACGAGCCGAGCCGCCAGTTAATAGCACTGAACAGAATGATCTGCAACTCAGCATCGACCGACCGACCGTACGTACGCTACGTTCAGC
This sequence comes from Rhipidocladum racemiflorum, assembly GCA_036346355.1. NCBI lineage: Eukaryota > Viridiplantae > Streptophyta > Magnoliopsida > Poales > Poaceae > Rhipidocladum > Rhipidocladum racemiflorum. The sequence continues at coordinate 27,976,607 of CM070592.1, forward strand.
CTGAAGCCGGGCGCTGCGACGACCCGGAGGTGGACCGAAATCCGAAATCCTGACCGAGATTTTGGATTTCGGATTCCTTCGAGATTCAAAATCCTGGAAAATTCAAAAAATTCAAAAAAAATTCAAATTTCGAATTTCTCGGCGAGATCTCGGGAATCTCGGGTGAGATCTCGGGTTTTTTTACCGGATTTTAATTTTTGTGCACTGTATTTGATTGTATTTAAGGTCAAGATCATCCACAAAAACTTTCTAAAATTTTTGATGTGTTTTTGACCATTTTTTAACCAATGTGGGGAGTAGAAACTTAAAACCAAACCCGATTCCTCACAGCTAAGACAGAAACAACATAGTATTCTCACTCCTCATAGCTAGCTCGGTCCACTATGGGCAAATTCCGGCCATCTCCGGCCATCTGCGGTGAGTTATCTTTGCATCTTGCCGTCCAATACCGAGATCTTGTCCTATTTCTTCCGGATTTTGTCCGAAATTTTTGAATCTTGCCGAGATTTCGGATTTCGGTGACCTTCGGGATTTTACCCAAAACGAGATTTGAATCCTTGGAGTGTAGACACCAGTGAAGGAATGAGGTTAAGTGATTAGTATGCTATTAAGTGTTAAGTGATTAGTTTTTGGCTTGGTGATATTAGGTAGTTCATATGACATGCATGCATAATTCAAGGTACGAAATGCTCGTGACATAAAGGTTTCATACTTGTAGGTTATTACTTCTTGTATGAATGTCACATTAGTTATTAATTCGTGTTAGCTCTAGATAGGGCTGGAAAAAAAGCTCGTGGCTCGTGGCTCGGCTCGGGCTCGCCCGAGCCTGGCTCGGCTCGCACAGGCTCGTGGCTCGGATCGAGCTCGAGCCGAGCCTGTTTTTCAGGCTCGCAAAAACACCGAGCCGGCTCGGCTCGGCTCGCGAGCCAAATTGGCTCGGCAGCCCAGCCCATGCAGGGAATTTAGTATGACTAATGACTTATATTTTTAGGAAAAAGATGATGAAGATGATGTTGAGACAATTCCATTTCCTACAAGTGTGATAGAGAGCAACTAAGCAACTACTATTATTTAGTAGTAATTAGTAAGTTAATATTATTCACTGCAAATACATGAATTATTGTATAAATATTTAATTTCCTAGCTCTAGATGATTGTTAGCTCAAGATCATACGTATACCGTTGCAGAATATCATGATAGGAACATATATAAAACTTTTTAAATGACTTGAAGTTCATTTGTTACATTTGAAAAATCAAAAACTGATTTTACATACGGTTTTTACGATGACTTTACCACTCTTACATTTTTAAAAAATTCCTCATGATTTGTAACGACCGAAACTTGGTAAATGAAATAAAGTTCTTTGTTCCTGTCATCCCAATTAAACATTCCAATCACCAATCTAATTTCGAGCTTGAGCCAATGCCATCAGTTGGGATCTATCTAACACAAATATCCTCAGACCACATTTACCAAATCCAGTGCTTGTAACTGGAAATTCAATGTAGCAGTTAAGCAATGCATTATCTGAAACCTCGCTAGCTTAACAAAGTGCACATTCCCAAGCATCCTGATCAAGGCATCAAGGCAATTCATTTTCAGTTTGAGCAGTGAATGGTTGGTTCCAGTACTACATTTCCTTGCCGTCCGGCACAAAGATCTCCAGATCACTTGTGCCCAATCCGAAGTTGGATTCGGTCAACTCAATGCAGCAAGTGTGTTATTGAAGTCTTCTGACTCCTCGACCCTCTGCATATCCGAATCTCGGCGCAGTGGTGAACGACAAACTAAATGGCATCAGAAGGGTCCTGACAACCGCTTCTCTGCGTGTCTGAACTCCAGCACTGTGCATGGGGCGGTTGACTGCAGAACCGGGCGAGCGCTGGCCGTGGTCGCCGTTTCCCTGCCGTTGCCCATCTCGGCCCCTCCGCCCGTACGTCGCGGAGGCGCCAAGGCCATCGCCGTTTTCCCCTGGCTCACGGCGTCGCCGCTCCTTTCCTCTCTCTCCGATTGCCACACACGGGATGCTCACGCCACGCGGCCGCCGCACGCTCACGCTGAGAGCTCCGCCGCCCATACCGTGCACTGTGGCATCGCCTCCTCCGCCCTATCCGCTATAAACCGAGCGCATTCGCCTCGCCATTTCTCCCTTTTGAACGAGCCACTCCCTGCTCCACTGGTTCTTCAGAGCAACCGAAAGGGAAGAAATCGGAAATTGAGGAAATTGGTGGAGTATGCTTCAATTCAATCGGGTATTGGCATCCTTAAGCATCACTGATCATCCCCCATCACTCCATTGCAGGTTTCGTCGGCCGAGCCGCCGCCGCGACCTCACCCTTCGTCCCCATCTCCGGCCACTAGGTGCCAGCCTAGTGCGCTACTCCTCTGATCCTCCGAGGTACACCTTCGGGTTCCCCTGGCCCTCTTGGTTGTTTTTCCCCCGTGCCTGGCACTAACTCGCCTCCTTCCTCCCTGCCGGCAGACTTCTCCACCGGCCTCCGCCTCGCTCTGTCGCCGGACCGCCTCACTGCAGCTCGGCCCAAAGAAACCACACCAGCAGGTGCGTCTTGACCTCCTCTCTCTTTCCATGTGGTCGCCGACCAAGCTCCGCCGCCCTTGGCCGGCGAGCCACTTGCTCGGCTCGCTCTGGGCGAGTGCGCGGGCCCGATGGGTCAGTGGTGCTCGCGCACGACCTCACTGGCCAGTGGGGGCCCTCTGTCAGGCGGCTGAGGGCCTTGAGGCTTAGGCGCTTCCAGGGAATGCGCTTTCCTTCCGGGAAAGCGTATTTTCCAATTTCCAGATTGATTTATCTACCCGATCCAAATTCAAATGCATATATCTTTTGCTACACAACTCCAAATGAGATGAAACCACTTCCAAAATTTGTGTAAAATCATGAACTTTATAAATATGTAAAAATATTTTATGTTGGTCTAATGTTCAGAAAATGATCTCAATTAGATGCTTTAGGTTAATAGTTGCTTAATATACAAATTTTGCGTTTCAACTCCAAAATGCATGAAACCAACTCCATTGTGATCCTTGGTCTGTAATCTTGCTGAATGTATGATCATACTTGTATTTGGACTTGCTTTGTATTGTGGTGATGATTGCTTTGTTTCAATGCTTATATAGGTTAAAGCGCTAATAGCTAATTCAATGTTGATGCAAGTGCACTAGAGCTTGTTCTTATGACTTTAAAATAGTTTGCTCATGCTGTTGTAAAACTCCACTTAGGTTTATACACTATGTTGCATGCTTTAGTATCACTTTTGTTTCATGCTCAATAGGGAATAATGAAAATGGCAATAAGGCTTACTTGCTCTATCATACCATTAACCTTGCAATAGACTTCATGACATGATAAACCCAACCTTAAGTCACCTCCTTATGCACTTCTTGATAACCCTCAGGGTTAGTTAGATAAGTTGATTATGTTGCCATCACAATATTATCATGTAGGCCATAACCTTATGCATGTGCAAATGTGCTCTTTTAGACCTTTTTAGTCCTCTGTAAAAGTACTCGTCTAAATGCAAACTTAATGAAGGATAGCTTAGAACCCTCTACATCTTATGCACTACCATGTTACAGAAAAACATTTAATTAATAACTTGCTTTGCATCTGAATCCTATTAAAGCAAAAGGTCTAAGTTGTATGATTAACTAGTGCATTGCTTGAGTAGCTAATCTTGAATATCTTTTAATCCAAACAATCTTAGCTTCCTGAATTCGATGTTATAACCACTAAGATACATAAATATAACCTGTTGCATGGGAAACTAGTATGCTAGCATTTGATTGAATCCTTCCTGTAACTGCTTGTTCTTTTATTGAAGTTTTAAGTTGTTATTTGCATCTGATTTCCTTTTGCCCTATTTTGATTCGTGGTTATTTGCTTTTATTGTGGGTTTTATCGTTAAATGCAGCGTGACGGCCAGCGTCGGAATCTATTGCCGATTTACCACGATTATATCCCCGAGAACGATCCTAAGAAGAGCAAACAGGCAAGCACCATCCTTTGAACATGTTGACCCCATACTTTACAAAGTCTAATTTGTTTTACTCAAACTATTATGCATGCGTTTAATTTCTGTAAAGATTGCTATATTGTGGGTTATGGTAGTTATATTCCTAACTTGTGGGTTTACCTTAATTACATTGCCATGAAAACTTGATGAAACCTAGGCTAGGGATTATTCATGTTATGAAATGAAAGATGGTTATTATCGATATATAATACCATGCTTAGCCATGCTCTAGTTATGGGTAGAGTGTTAGGCTTGAGTCTTTATGAAACTTTGCAAATATTGAAAATGGCAGTAAAGGATATTGGTATGTGGTTAAAAATGGAAATGAAAGTATGTTTTGGACCCGGGCGAGTTATGTATAATTGAAAGTGCAATGATTTGGCTTGTACCGTACGAGGAGCGCACTCGTACAGTACAAGAGATGGGTTGATGTTGTATGGAAACTGGTAATTGCACGTAGATAGGGGGAAGCACTCGCCTGAGTCAACCTAAGGACCGAACTTGATACTATCAACTGAGTTAATTGGTGCAACCACATGTGCTAGTATGGGATAGCCTTAACTTAGTAAGCTAGATGAAGTTTTAACCTTGCACGTTGGTAGGCAGAAGAGTAGGACGAACCAAGTGAGTGGTGTCGTTCGAGGGCGCTCCCTTCACCGAGGTGTTGGGAGTGAGTGACCCGATACAACGAGTATGCCTTGCTATGGGGAGAACGAGGGCGATGGCTAGCGAGACCATCGTAACTGTTGAAATTCTGCCGCCATAGTAAGGACAGGTCATACTCGGGCTAGTGCAAGGTTAGGCTTTAGCTAGTTGAAAAGTTTTGTCATAGTCTAGCAAAACGGATACATGTGTATCGCGTGGCATGGTTGACATGATTGCTAGAATATGTCATGTGGGTAAAGTGTACACTCTCTGCAGAGATTTAAATCTAATCGATTAGCCGTGCTCACGGTCAAGAGCGGCTTGGAAACATAATGTCAAGTATAGTGTTTTGGTTTTGGTTTTGCAAAATGACTTGGAAAATGGTGTTATTATGTTGGTGTAAGTTATGGTGGGTTGGTTATGATGCGGATGATGTTTATGGCCATGGAGGGTCATGAATAATTGTTCAAATACTTATATGCTACTTGTAGCTTTTATCAAATGCTCATTTCAAATGTTAGCGTTGTTTAGCAAAATGCATGGTTACAAATAAAAGTTGCTTTAGGCTGAAATTCAAACTTAGAGTAGAAGCTTTCTTCCATTGAATAGCCTTGCATGTATAATATCTTCCATACACTAAAGTCTTGCGAGTACATACGTGTACTCACCGTTTGCTCTACTTAAAAATGCTTAGAGGAAGGTAATGATGACGCTCCTGACGGCGCTTACTTCGAACCGGGGTCAAGCGATTTCTTGGTTGGATGAACTGGGTTTTCCCCAGTCGGTTGCCTATGGGTTATGGTTGGCACACCGCTGTCCCTCTTTTGGACTTAAGGTCATTTTCGCTGCTCTTTACTCTTTGTGCAATATCTAGTAGAGGTAATAGTTTCTAGATTACCTTTATGTCGTTTGCATATTTGTATGTGTGATGTATCAGCTCGATGTGCAAAGTATGTGTGTGCTAGGCGTTGATCTTGGGAACTAGCACTGAACACATATGCGGGAAGCTTGGATTGATTCCAACCGGTTGGCAAGAGCACGAGTGTTGCGCCGATTGGTTGATCTCAATCCGAGTACGGTTTCAGATAAGCGATTGGATTTCTTTCGGGTTGCATCATTACCCAGACCGATGCAACAGTAAGAGTCTTTATCGCTAATCTAAGACCGGAGCCCCCACAAGAGGTGGTATCAGAGACATACGACTGTAGGATGGCCCTAGTTAGCATGGACGATAGGCTTAAGGACAAATCTTCTCTCACCCCATTTTGACAAAAATCTGAAAAGTGAGTTCATTCCATTCTCACCCCATTCAAAAGAGAAGTTTTGAAAGTTAAAAATGTTTTGGAAATTAAAACCTAAAATGTGTAAGGAACTTAGAGAGAGCTCTCAACTTCTATCCCACTCCAAATCGTCTCTTCATGGAACCAAAGCTTTTCAAAAGCTTTCCCAATTCCAATACTAGATGCGTATCGAATAGTTGTTTGAGTAAGGAAGTTAGGAGTTGGTGTGATTAATATAATAAAAACCTAAAACTTGCAACTAAAAATTTGTGGAAGCAATCTCATGGAGTCTGTATTAATTCCATAAAAATTTGGTAGGTCTCCCGGTTGTGGATCAAGAGCAAAAAGGAGATAACATAGCGATAGGCTGGCAGTGAAAAATTTCTGGACAGCACCTTACTTGCGAATTTTTGCAGGGAAATTTGTAAGTCCAAAAATTTTGAAAATTTTTCTAGTGGCATAATACTTCTGCAGGGAGCCACCCAAAAATTTTCAGAATTTTTACACCTCTGAAACCACGTCTAAAAATTCATCGAAGCTGCTGTACAAATTTCACTTAATACTGTTTTGCTGCTTATTCGCTCTCCTTAATTGCAATCTTGTTTCTTTTGTGCAGATAGTTGCTAACTTAATCCTTTTCTTCGATTCCAGATGGCTGGGCGCTGGGAACCGTGCTATTATACCCGCGCTATCCTGGAGGGGTCTACTCAGGAGACCCTATGGGATATGCTGCGCCGTGCTGGCTCCACTGAGCAGCCAGAGTACTTGGTATCCCGCGCTGCAGTAGGCCCGGTTTCCTTCCTCTACGCTGTAGAGGTAACCGTCCACGGACGCCGTGAAGGCGAGGCAGCTAGGTGCTATCATGGGACGGGCACTAGCCCCCTCTCGGCGGTGCTGGACGGTGCCTACGTAGCCATCCTCCGCCTTCGCCATGACGACCCAGCCGGGCGCAGCATACCCGCATCGTCTGGCCGAGGGAGCCGGACACCGACAACACCTACGCGCCCGTCAACGCCGCAATGGACCCAACCCTGGCGTGGTACGTCGGGATGATGGGGTCCGTTGATCGCTACCTCTTGCGGCTACATGAGGAGCTGATTCGTACGCGTCGTCGAGTCTCCGAGCTGGAGACCCATATGGCGCCCCTTCGCCATCGTGGGTTCTTCACTGATGACTTGCTGTACGGGGAGCATGATGCGTGGGAGCCAGCAGAAGACCTCCCGCGCCCATACGGCACTTATCGGCGCATCTTCCGTCAGGCACGGATGTCTGTTGGTGGGCATAGGCGTCGCGTCCCCGCCCCGCGCCCTAGTGTCCCTTGGAGCGTGGAGCCAGGCCGCAACATTTTCTTCAATGGTCGTGAGTACCAGTTAATGATGCCGGTGCCGCCGCCCCCGCCAGCAGATTCAGACGCCCCCGGCACTTCAGGCGCCACCGCCAATGGCGGCAACTTCTAGAGCTAGCCTTGTTGATCTAGTTGGTAGCGCTCACCTTTTGGGTTTTGTTGTGAGCTAACTTGGGATGTACTTTTGCTATGCACAAACATGCCATGGGAGGCTTGGGAAGCCTTTGTAATGAATCCCCATGATGAACTTGCGTATGCATGTTGTTATGCTATGTTGATCATTAGCAATGTCATGGTATTTGCAAAAGTTCTCCTTGCTGTCCTCAATTTAATTTGAGCATTACGACTAGGTCTGGGCTACGATTAAGTGGTGTTATTCATCCCATGTTCATTACAATTCCATCTCATGTGGTACTAACACTCGTTTTACGCAAATTTTGGGTCTTGTATGTGTTGCAGGATGCCGAAATCGCGTTCGGTGCGCGCTCTCTTGGCAGACAATGCTGCCAATGCGGATTATGATCCAAATGCACCAGTACCCAAGCCGGCACGTCCTAACCCGCTGAATTCAGGGTCTCAAAGCCACGAGGCTCAGCATTCCAGTGCCCCAACTGGTGGGGCCAATGAAGGACATAGTCAGCATGAGGCTCATCAGAGTGAGGTGCTGCCACCTCCTACATCCATCGCTCAGATTCTGGCAATGCAAACTCACCTTCTGGAGAGAATGGTCCAGAATTCAGAAAACTTCAACGCAGGCGCTCATGGTGGAATGGCAGCTGCACCTCATCAATCTCGCTTGGCGGAGTTCCAGCGAACTCGCCCGCCGAACTTTTCCTCGGCATCAGATCCGTTGGACGCTGACGATTGGCTTCGCGATATTGAGGACAAACTCGACCTCGCGGGATGTCTCGGTGATGAAAGAGTGCGGTTCGCAGCTTACTATCTGCAAGGAGCTGCCGCGGCTTGGTGGGGTAGCTTTAAAGCTATTCGCCCACCAGGTCAGATGATCACTTGGGAGGACTTCAAGCGTGCCTTCCGCAAGGCTTATATTCCCTCCAGCTTGATGGAGATCAAAAAGAGGGAGTTCTATAATCTAAAGCAAGGCTCCATGACTGTCGTGGACTTTCTGCACCGATTCAACTATCTTGCCCGGTATGTGGCTGATGAGATACCGAGCGAATCAAGGAAGGTTGCTCTTTTCAGAGAGCGCCTTAATGAGGAAATCAGGCACTCTCTTGTTGCACTCGACCTCCCCGACATGGAAGAGTTGGTTGACAAGGCCATTCGCGTTGAGGACAGCGCAAAGGCAGTGGCTGAGAGCCGTAAACGCAAGTGGATGGCACAAAAATCAGCAAGCACCGGTCCTTCTAAACCGCGTGCGGCACCATCTTCCAGTGTGCGATCTACTTCATCACCATCTCCAAGGCCTCAAGTGAATGCTCCTCGCCTCTCCACCTGCGGTTAAATCTTATAACCGTGCAGGACAATCTTTTGGAGACCAGAATCGTTTTGCTTCCATTACTTGTTACGGTTGCGGGGAAAGAGGACATATTCTCACCAACTGTCCACGCAAGCAGCCACCGGTCCGTCCTCAGGCTCAAGGTGCTCCCCCTCGTCCACCAGGTCTGGCTAGTGGACGTGGAACTTCCCAAGGGAGTAGATCAGCCCCTAGGCCAGCTCGAGGCCTTGGGCGTGGTCATCTCAATCATGCTACTGTTGAGGAAGCTAGCGACGCACCAGGTGTGGTGCTGGGTACGTTTTTCGTGCACTCAGTTCCTACTTTGGTTTTGTTTGATTCCGGTGCATCGCATTCTTTCATTTCCACCAGATTTGTTGAGCAGCAAAATATTCCGATTAGCTATCTAGACAAGAACATGCTGATTTGTTCACCTGGGTCCGTCATGATAGCAAACCTTGTGAGTCTGGGAGTAAGTATTGTAATCAACGGGGTACAGTTTGAGGGTGATTTAATCAACATAGATACATCAGGGCTTGATGTTATTCTTGGCATGGACTGGTTAGCAAAGAACCAGGGGCATATTGATTGTGCTAATAGAGCCATCTCATTGGTCAATCCTGATGGCGTTCATGTCACTTATTCATCCAAGCGAGCCTTCAAACCGTGTCAGCCCACTCTCAACACTCTTTCAATTCCGGAGATTCATCAAGTGCCAGTTGTTTGGGAGTATCCGGATGTTTTTCCTGAAGAACTGCCAGGGTTACCACCGGACCGTGACCTGGAATTCATCATAGATTTGCTACCCGGGTCTGCACCAATTTCCAAACGTCCTTACCGTATGCCCCCAGATGAGTTAATTGAGCTAAAGAAACAACTCCAGGAACAGCTAGATAAAGGCTTCATTCGTCCTAGCTCGTCCCCGTGGGGAAGCCCGGTGTTATTCGTCAAAAAGAAAGATGGCAGTCTCCGTATGTGTATTGACTACCGATCCTTGAACGAAGTCACCATCAAGAACAAATATCCTCTCCCGCGAATTGATGATCTGTTTGATCAATTGAGCGGAGCACAAGTCTTTTCTAAAATTGACTTGAGGTCAGGTTACTTTCAACTTAAAATCAGGCCAGAGGATATTCCGAAGACTGCTTTTACCACTCGCTACGGTTTATATGAATATACCGTCGTATCCTTTGGGCTTACAAATGCTCCTGCCACATTCATGAATCTTATGAACAAAGTATTCATGGAATACTTGGATAAATTCGTGGTGGTATTCATTGATGACATTCTCATTTACTCCAAGTCTGAGGAAGAACATGAGCTTCATCTGCGCATGGCACTTGACAAGCTTCGTGAGCATCAACTCTATGCGAAGTTTAGCAAATGTGAGTTCTGGCTCAAGGAAGTGGGTTTTCTTGGTCATGTTCTTTCTAATGGAGGTGTCGCTGTTGACCCGAGCAAGGTGAAAGATGTACTCGCTTGGGAACAACCCGAATCAAGCTTTCCGAGATCAGGAGTTTTCTCGGTCTTGCTGGATATTATCGCCGATTCATCGAGAACTTTTCAAAGATTGCGAAACCAATGACTGAATTACTCAAGAAGGAGAAGAAGTTTGAGTGGTCGTCAGCGTGTGAAGCAAGCTTCCAAGAGTTAAAGAAAAGACTCACTACTGCCCCCATACTTGTTTTGCCCGACATACACAAGAGCTTTGACGTCTTCTGTGATGCTTCTCGTCAAGGCCTTGGGTGTGTGTTAATGCAAGAAGGCAAGGTAGTGGCTTATGCTTCGCGCCAATTGAAGCCTCATGAAGTTAATTATCCAACTCATGATTTGGAATTGGCAGCCGTCATTCATGCTCTCAAGTTATGGCGGCACTACCTCATCGGCACCCGTTGTGAAATATATACTGACCACAAGAGTCTGAAATATTTCTTCACTCAGCCGGATCTGAACTTGAGACAGCGAAGATGGCTGGAATTAATCAAGGATTATGATCTTGGCATTCACTATCATCCGGGCAAGGCAAATGTTGTAGCTGATGCACTCAGTCGAAAGCTACACACTGTTAACACTTTAAGCGTCGTCAGTCAGCCACAGCTACTTGACGAATTCCGAAGGCTCAACCTAGAAGTGGTGGAAAAGGGTTATATCGCTGCATTGACCCTACAACCAACTTTGGAGTCTCAACTCAAGGCCGCCCAGCTTAAAGATAAAGGGATAGCCGAGATTAAGCGCAAGATACAAGAAGGCGCCTCATCTGAATTCTCTGAAAATACCGATGGGTTGGTCATGCATGAACAGCAGATTTATGTCCCAGACAACCAAGAAATCAAAGATGTGATTTTGAAAGAAGCTCATGAGTCTCCACTTTCTATCCACCCGGGAACTACTAAAATGTATCGGGACCTTCGTAAAAAGTTCTGGTGGCCCGGTATGAAAAGGGACGTTGTTGCACATGTTGCAATCTGTGACGTGTGCCAACGCGTAAAAGCCGAGCATCAGCGACCTGCAGGGATGCTCCAACCTCTGAAGATTCCAGAGTGGAAGTGGGAAGAAGTTGGCATGGACTTTATTACGGGTTTACCAAGGTCTTCCAACGGTCATGACTCTATATGGGTTATTGTTGACCGTTTGACCAAAGTAGCTCACTTTATTCCAGTTCACATCACCTACAATGGAGCCAAACTTGCCGAGCTCTATATGAACCACATCGTCCGGCTTCATGGAGTTCCAAAGGTCATTATCTCTGACCGAGGTCCGCAGTTCACTTCTCGGTTTTGGGAGAGCCTACACGAGCTCCTCGGAACCAAGTTGTTCTTCAGCACAGCTTTTCATCCCCAAACAAGCGGACAAACAGAGCGGACAAATCAAATTTTGGAGGACATGTTACGAGCTTGCGTGTTGTCCTACAATGCTAATTGGGAGAAGTGCTTAGCCTTTGCTGAATTCTCCTACAACAACAGCTACCAGGCAAGTCTCCAAATGTCACCCTTTGAAGCACTTTATGGGAGGAAGTGCAGGACGCCTCTATTTTGGTCTGAAACAGGTGAAAGGCAATTCTTTGGGCCATCAATAATACAAGAGGCCGAAGATCATGTCAATCTGATTCGTAGTCGGCTGAAAGAAGCTCAATCACGACAAAAGAGCTATGCTGACAACCGCCGCCGCGAACTGAGCTTTGAAGTGGGTGATTTTGTCTATCTCAAAGTCTCACCGTTGCGTGGCACTCGTCGATTCCGAGTTCGCGGGAAGCTGGCCCCGCGATATATCGGCCCTTACCGAATTCTTGCAAAAAGAGGTGAAGTGGCATATCAACTTGAGTTACCGCCCCAACTCTCGGATGTGCACGACGTTTTCCACGTGTCCCAGCTGAAGAAGTGTCTTCGGGCTCCCACCGAAGCGATTCCCCTGGACAATGTTGATCTTTAGTCGGATCTTTCTTATCGCGAGCATCCAATTGGCATCCTCGATGAAGCTGTGCGTCACACTCGCAACCACTCAATCAAAATGCTCAAAGTCCAGTGGAGCAATCATGCCGAGGCTGAAGCCACGTGGGAACGTGAAGATCGCCTTAAATCCGATTTCCCCTACTTCTTTGTTGAATCCAGCTAATCTCGAGGACGAGATTATTGTAAGGGGGGTGGGTTTTGTAATGACCGAAACTTGGTAAATGAAATAAAGTTCTTTGTTCCTGTCATCCCAATTAAACATTCCAATCACCAATCTAATTTCGAGCTTGAGCCAATGCCATCAGTTGGGATCTATCTAACACAAATATCCTCAGACCACATTTACCAAATCCAGTGCTTGTAACTGGAAATTCAATGTAGCAGTTAAGCAATGCATTATCTGGAACCTCGCTAGCTTAACAAAGTGCACATTCCCAAGCATCCTGATCAAGGCATCAAGGCAATTCATTTTCAGTTTGAGCAGTGAATGGTTGGTTCCAGTACTACATTTCCTTGCCGTCCGGCACAAAGATCTCCAGATCACTTGTGCCCAATCCGAAGTTGGATTCGGTCAACTCAATGCAGCAAGTGTGTTATTGAAGTCTTCTGACTCCTCAGCCCTCTGCATATCTGAATCTCGGCACAGTCGTTGAGCGACAATAAATGGCACTGTAGCAGGTCCTGACAACCGCTTCTCTGCGTTGTCTGAACTCCAGCACTGTGCATGGGGCGGTTGACTGCAGAACCGGGCGAGCGCTGGCCGTGGTCGCCGTTTCCCTGCCGTTGCCCATCTCGGCCCCTCCGCCCGTACGTCGCGGAGGCGCCAAGGCCATCGCCGTTTTCCCCTGGCTCACGGCGCCGCTCGCCTTTCCTCTCTCCTCGGCGGTGCCACACACGGGATGCTCACGCCACGCTGCCGCCAAGACGCCACGCCGAGCTCCGCCGCCCATACCGTGCACTGTGGCATCGCCTCCTCCGCCCTATCCGCTATAAACCGAGCGCATTCGCCTCGCCATTTCTCCCTTTTGAACGAGCCACTCCCTGCTCCACTGGTTCTTCAGAGCAACCGAAAGGGAAGAAATCGGAAATTGAGGAAATTGGTGGAGTATGCTTCAATTCAATCGGGTATTGGCATCCTTAAGCATCACTGATCATCCCCCATCACTCCATTGCAGGTTTCGTCGGCCGAGCCGCCGCCGCGACCTCACCCTTCGTCCCCATCTCCGGCCACTAGGTGCCAGCCTAGTGCGCTACTCCTCTGATCCTCCGAGGTACACCTTCGGGTTCCCCTGGCCCTCTTGGTTGTTTTTCCCCCGTGCCTGGCACTAACTCGCCTCCTTCCTCCTGTGGCAGACTTCTCCACCGGCCTCCGCCTCGCTCTGTCGCCGGACCGCCTCACTGCAGCGCGGCCCAAAGAAACCACACCAGCAGGTGCGTCTTGACCTCCTCTCTCTTTCCATGTGGTCGCCGACCAAGCTCCGCCGCTTGGCCAGCGTGGCGAGCCCTTGCTCGGCTCTGCTCTGGGCCGCTGGTGCGCGGGCCCGATGGGTCAGTGGTGCTCGCGCACGACCTCACTGGCCAGTGGGGGCCCTCTGTCAGGCGGCTGAGGGCCTTGAGGCTTAGGCGCTTCCAGGGAATGCGCTTTCCTTCCGGGAAAGCGTATTTTCCAATTTCCAGATTGATTTATCTACCCGATCCAAATTCAAATGCATATATCTTTTGCTACACAACTCCAAATGAGATGAAACCACTTCCAAAATTTGTGTAAAATCATGAACTTTATAAATATGTAAAAATATTTTATGTTGGTCTAATGTTCAGAAAATGATCTCAATTAGATGCTTTAGGTTAATAGTTGCTTAATATACAAATTTTGCGTTTCAACTCCAAAATGCATGAAACCAACTCCATTGTGATCCTTGGTCTGTAATCTTGCTGAATGTATGATCATACTTGTATTTGGACTTGCTTTGTATTGTGGTGATGATTGCTTTGTTTCAATGCTTATATAGGTTAAAGTGCTAATAGCTAATTCAATGTTGATGCAAGTGCACTAGAGCTTGTTCTTATGACTTTAAAATAGTTTGCTCATGCTGTTGTAAAACTCCACTTAGGTTTATACACTATGTTGCATGCTTTAGTATCACTTTTGTTTCATGCTCAATAGGGAATAATGAAAATGGCAATAAGGCTTACTTGCTCTATCATACCATTAACCTTGCAATAGACTTCATGACATGATAAACCCAACCTTAAGTCACCTCCTTATGCACTTCTTGATAACCCTCAGGGTTAGTTAGATAAGTTGATTATGTTGCCATCACAATATTATCATGTAGGCCATAACCTTATGCATGTGCAAATGTGCTCTTTTAGACCTTTTTAGTCCTCTGTAAAAGTACTCGTCTAAATGCAAACTTAATGAAGGATAGCTTAGAACCCCTCTACATCTTATGCACTACCATGTTACAGAAAAACATTTAATTAATAACTTGCTTTGCATCTGAATCCTATTAAAGCAAAAGGTCTAAGTTGTATGATTAACTAGTGCATTGCTTGAGTAGCTAATCTTGAATATCTTTTAATCCAAACAATCTTAGCTTCCTGAATTCGATGTTATAACCACTAAGATACATAAATATAACCTGTTGCATGGGAAACTAGTATGCTAGCATTTGATTGAATCCTTCCTGTAACTGCTTGTTCTTTTATTGAAGTTTTAAGTTGTTATTTGCATCTGATTTCCTTTTGCCCTATTTTGATTCGTGGTTATTTGCTTTTATTGTGGGTTTTATCGTTCGTACGCGTAGCTGACGACGCGTCGGAATCTATTGCCGACGACCCTGATTATATCCCTGAGAACGATCCGGAAGAAGAGCAAACAGGCAAGCACCATCCTTTGAACATGTTGACCCCATACTTTACAAAGTCTAATTTGTTTTACTCAAACTATTATGCATGCGTTTAATTTCTGTAAAGATTGCTATATTGTGGGTTATGGTAGTTATATTCCTAACTTGTGGGTTTACCTTAATTACATTGCCATGAAAACTTGATGAAACCTAGGCTAGGGATTATTCATGTTATGAAATGAAAGATGGTTATTATCGATATATAATACCATGCTTAGCCATGCTCTAGTTATGGGTAGAGTGTTAGGCTTGAGTCTTTATGAAACTTTGCAAATGTTGAAAATGGCAGTAAAGGATATTGGTATGTGGTTAAAAATGGAAATGAAAGTATGTTTTGGACCCGGGCGAGTTATGTATAATTGAAAGTGCAATGATTTGGCTTGTACCGTACGAGGAGCGCACTCGTACAGTACAAGAGATGGGTTGATGTTGTATGGAAACTGGTAATTGCACGTAGATAGGGGGAAGCACTCGCCTGAGTCAACCTAAGGACCGAACTTGATACTATCAACTGAGTTAATTGGTGCAACCACATGTGCTAGTATGGGATAGCCTTAACTTAGTAAGCTAGATGAAGTTTTAACCTTGCACGTTGGTAGGCAGAAGAGTAGGACGAACCAAGTGAGTGGTGTCGTTCGAGGGCGCTCCCTTCACCGAGGTGTTGGGAGTGAGTGACCCGATACAACGAGTATGCCTTGCTATGGGGAGAACGAGGGCGATGGCTAAGCGAGACCATCGTAACTGTTGAAATTCTGCCGCCATAGTAAGGACAGGTCATACTCGGGCTAGTGCAAGGTTAGGCTTTAGCTAGTTGAAAAGTTTTGTCATAGTCTAGCAAAACGGATACATGTGTATCGCGTGGCATGGTTGACATGATTGCTAGAATATGTCATGTGGGTAAAGTGTACACTCTCTGCAGAGATTTAAATCTAATCGATTAGCCGTGCTCACGGTCAAGAGCGGCTTGGAAACATAATGTCAAGTATAGTGTTTTGGTTTTGGTTTTGCAAAATGACTTGGAAAATGGTGTTATTATGTTGGTGTAAGTTATGGTGGGTTGGTTATGATGCGGATGATGTTTATGGCCATGGAGGGTCATGAATAATTGTTCAAATACTTATATGCTACTTGTAGCTTTTATCAAATGCTCATTTCAAATGTTAGCGTTGTTTAGCAAAATGCATGGTTACAAATAAAAGTTGCTTTAGGCTGAAATTCAAACTTAGAGTAGAAGCTTTCTTCCATTGAATAGCCTTGCATGTATAATATCTTCCATACACTAAAGTCTTGCGAGTACATACGTGTACTCACCGTTTGCTCTACTTAAAAATGCTTAGAGGAAGGTAATGATGACGCTCCTGACGGCGCTTACTTCGAACCGGGGTCAAGCGATTTCTTGGTTGGATGAACTGGGTTTTCCCCAGTCGGTTGCCTATGGGTTATGGTTGGCACACCGCTGTCCCTCTTTTGGACTTAAGGTCATTTTCGCTGCTCTTTACTCTTTGTGCAATATCTAGTAGAGGTAATAGTTTCTAGATTACCTTTATGTCGTTTGCATATTTGTATGTGTGATGTATCAGCTCGATGTGCAAAGTATGTGTGTGCTAGGCGTTGATCTTGGGAACTAGCACTGAACACATATGCGGGAAGCTTGGATTGATTCCAACCGGTTGGCAAGAGCACGAGTGTTGCGCCGATTGGTTGATCTCAATCCGAGTACGGTTTCAGATAAGCGATTGGATTTCTTTCGGGTTGCATCATTACCCAGACCGATGCAACAGTAAGAGTCTTTATCGCTAATCTAAGACCGGAGCCCCCACAAGAGGTGGTATCAGAGACATACGACTGTAGGATGGCCCTAGTTAGCATGGACGATAGGCTTAAGGACAAATCTTCTCTCACCCCATTTTGACAAAAATCTGAAAAGTGAGTTCATTCCATTCTCACCCCATTCAAAAGAGAAGTTTTGAAAGTTAAAAATGTTTTGGAAATTAAAACCTAAAATGTGTAAGGAACTTAGAGAGAGCTCTCAACTTCTATCCCACTCCAAATCGTCTCTTCATGGAACCAAAGCTTTTCAAAAGCTTTCCCAATTCCAATACTAGATGCGTATCGAATAGTTGTTTGAGTAAGGAAGTTAGGAGTTGGTGTGATTAATATAATAAAAACCTAAAACTTGCAACTAAAAATTTGTGGAAGCAATCTCATGGAGTCTGTATTAATTCCATAAAAATTTGGTAGGTCTCCCGGTTGTGGATCAAGAGCAAAAAGGAGATAACATAGCGATAGGCTGGCAGTGAAAAATTTCTGGACAGCACCTTACTTGCGAATTTTTGCAGGAAATTTGTAAGTCCAAAAATTTTGAAAATTTTTCTAGTGGCATAATACTTCTGCAGGGAGCCACCCAAAAATTTTCAGAATTTTTACACCTCTGAAACCACGTCTAAAAATTCATCGAAGCTGCTGTACAAATTTCACTTAATACTGTTTTGCTGCTTATTCGCTCTCCTTAATTGCAATCTTGTTTCTTTTGTGCAGATAGTTGCTAACTTAATCCTTTTCTTCGATTCCAGATGGCTGGGCGCTGGGAACCGTGCTATTATACCCGCGCTATCCTGGAGGGGTCTACTCAGGAGACCCTATGGGATATGCTGCGCCGTGCTGGCTCCACTGAGCAGCCAGAGTACTTGGTATCCCGCGCTGCAGTAGGCCCGGTTTCCTTCCTCTACGCTGTAGAGGTAACCGTCCACGGACGCCGTGAAGGCGAGGCAGCTAGGTGCTATCATGGGACGGGCACTAGCCCCCTCTCGGCGGTGCTGGACGGTGCCTACGTAGCCATCCTCCGCCTTCGCCATGACGACCCCGAGCTGGCGCAGGCATACCCGTACTGTCCGTCGAGGGAGCCGGACAGTCTGGACAACACCTACGCGCCCGTCAACGCCGCAATGGACCCAACCCTGGCGTGGTACGTCGGGATGATGGGGTCCGTTGATCGCTACCTCTTGCGGCTACATGAGGAGCTGATTCGTACGCGTCGTCGAGTCTCCGAGCTGGAGACCCATATGGCGCCCCTTCGCCATCGTGGGTTCTTCACTGATGACTTGCTGTACGGGGAGCATGATGCGTGGGAGCCAGCAGAAGACCTCCCGCGCCCATACGGCACTTATCGGCGCATCTTCCGTCAGGCACGGATGTCTGTTGGTGGGCATAGGCGTCGCGTCCCCGCCCCGCGCCCTAGTGTCCCTTGGAGCGTGGAGCCAGGCCGCAACATTTTCTTCAATGGTCGTGAGTACCAGTTAATGATGCCGGTGCCGCCGCCCCCGCCAGCAGATTCAGACGCCCCCGGCACTTCAGGCGCCACCGCCAATGGCGGCAACTTCTAGAGCTAGCCTTGTTGATCTAGTTGGTAGCGCTCACCTTTTGGGTTTTGTTGTGAGCTAACTTGGGATGTACTTTTGCTATGCACAAACATGCCATGGGAGGCTTGGGAAGCCTTTGTAATGAATCCCCATGATGAACTTGCGTATGCATGTTGTTATGCTATGTTGATCATTAGCAATGTCATGGTATTTGCAAAAGTTCTCCTTGCTGTCCTCAATTTAATTTGAGCATTACGACTAGGTCTGGGCTACGATTAAGTGGTGTTATTCATCCCATGTTCATTACAATTCCATCTCATGTGGTACTAACACTCGTTTTACGCAAATTTTGGGTCTTGTATGTGTTGCAGGATGCCGAAATCGCGTTCGGTGCGCGCTCTCTTGGCAGACAATGCTGCCAATGCGGATTATGATCCAAATGCACCAGTACCCAAGCCGGCACGTCCTAACCCGCTGAATTCAGGGTCTCAAAGCCACGAGGCTCAGCATTCCAGTGCCCCAACTGGTGGGGCCAATGAAGGACATAGTCAGCATGAGGCTCATCAGAGTGAGGTGCTGCCACCTCCTACATCCATCGCTCAGATTCTGGCAATGCAAACTCACCTTCTGGAGAGAATGGTCCAGAATTCAGAAAACTTCAACGCAGGCGCTCATGGTGGAATGGCAGCTGCACCTCATCAATCTCGCTTGGCGGAGTTCCAGCGAACTCGCCCGCCGAACTTTTCCTCGGCATCAGATCCGTTGGACGCTGACGATTGGCTTCGCGATATTGAGGACAAACTCGACCTCGCGGGATGTCTCGGTGATGAAAGAGTGCGGTTCGCAGCTTACTATCTGCAAGGAGCTGCCGCGGCTTGGTGGGGTAGCTTTAAAGCTATTCGCCCACCAGGTCAGATGATCACTTGGGAGGACTTCAAGCGTGCCTTCCGCAAGGCTTATATTCCCTCCAGCTTGATGGAGATCAAAAAGAGGGAGTTCTATAATCTAAAGCAAGGCTCCATGACTGTCGTGGACTTTCTGCACCGATTCAACTATCTTGCCCGGTATGTGGCTGATGAGATACCGAGCGAATCAAGGAAGGTTGCTCTTTTCAGAGAGCGCCTTAATGAGGAAATCAGGCACTCTCTTGTTGCACTCGACCTCCCCGACATGGAAGAGTTGGTTGACAAGGCCATTCGCGTTGAGGACAGCGCAAAGGCAGTGGCTGAGAGCCGTAAACGCAAGTGGATGGCACAAAAATCAGCAAGCACCGGTCCTTCTAAACCGCGTGCGGCACCATCTTCCAGTGTGCGATCTACTTCATCACCATCTCCAAGGCCTCAAGTGAATGCTCCTCGCCCCTCTCCACCTGCGGTTAAATCTTATAACCGTGCAGGACAATCTTTTGGAGACCAGAATCGTTTTGCTTCCATTACTTGTTACGGTTGCGGGGAAAGAGGACATATTCTCACCAACTGTCCACGCAAGCAGCCACCGGTCCGTCCTCAGGCTCAAGGTGCTCCCCCTCGTCCACCAGGTCTGGCTAGTGGACGTGGAACTTCCCAAGGGAGTAGATCAGCCCCTAGGCCAGCTCGAGGCCTTGGGCGTGGTCATCTCAATCATGCTACTGTTGAGGAAGCTAGCGACGCACCAGGTGTGGTGCTGGGTACGTTTTTCGTGCACTCAGTTCCTACTTTGGTTTTGTTTGATTCCGGTGCATCGCATTCTTTCATTTCCACCAGATTTGTTGAGCAGCAAAATATTCCGATTAGCTATCTAGACAAGAACATGCTGATTTGTTCACCTGGGTCCGTCATGATAGCAAACCTTGTGAGTCTGGGAGTAAGTATTGTAATCAACGGGGTACAGTTTGAGGGTGATTTAATCAACATAGATACATCAGGGCTTGATGTTATTCTTGGCATGGATTGGTTAGCAAAGAACCAGGGGCATATTGATTGTGCTAATAGAGCCATCTCATTGGTCAATCCTGATGGCGTTCATGTCACTTATTCATCCAAGCGAGCCTTCAAACCGTGTCAGCCCACTCTCAACACTCTTTCAATTCCGGAGATTCATCAAGTGCCAGTTGTTTGGGAGTATCCGGATGTTTTTCCTGAAGAACTGCCAGGGTTACCACCGGACCGTGACCTGGAATTCATCATAGATTTGCTACCCGGGTCTGCACCAATTTCCAAACGTCCTTACCGTATGCCCCCAGATGAGTTAATTGAGCTAAAGAAACAACTCCAGGAACAGCTAGATAAAGGCTTCATTCGTCCTAGCTCGTCCCCGTGGGGAAGCCCGGTGTTATTCGTCAAAAAGAAAGATGGCAGTCTCCGTATGTGTATTGACTACCGATCCTTGAACGAAGTCACCATCAAGAACAAATATCCTCTCCCGCGAATTGATGATCTGTTTGATCAATTGAGCGGAGCACAAGTCTTTTCTAAAATTGACTTGAGGTCAGGTTACTTTCAACTTAAAATCAGGCCAGAGGATATTCCGAAGACTGCTTTTACCACTCGCTACGGTTTATATGAATATACTGTCGTATCCTTTGGGCTTACAAATGCTCCTGCCACATTCATGAATCTTATGAACAAAGTATTCATGGAATACTTGGATAAATTCGTGGTGGTATTCATTGATGACATTCTCATTTACTCCAAGTCTGAGGAAGAACATGAGCTTCATCTGCGCATGGCACTTGACAAGCTTCGTGAGCATCAACTCTATGCGAAGTTTAGCAAATGTGAGTTCTGGCTCAAGGAAGTGGGTTTTCTTGGTCATGTTCTTTCTAATGGAGGTGTCGCTGTTGACCCGAGCAAGGTGAAAGATGTACTCGCTTGGGAACAACCCCGAACTGTTTCCGAGATCAGGAGTTTTCTCGGTCTTGCTGGATATTATCGCCGATTCATCGAGAACTTTTCAAAGATTGCGAAACCAATGACTGAATTACTCAAGAAGGAGAAGAAGTTTGAGTGGTCGTCAGCGTGTGAAGCAAGCTTCCAAGAGTTAAAGAAAAGACTCACTACTGCCCCCATACTTGTTTTGCCCGACATACACAAGAGCTTTGACGTCTTCTGTGATGCTTCTCGTCAAGGCCTTGGGTGTGTGTTAATGCAAGAAGGCAAGGTAGTGGCTTATGCTTCGCGCCAATTGAAGCCTCATGAAGTTAATTATCCAACTCATGATTTGGAATTGGCAGCCGTCATTCATGCTCTCAAGTTATGGCGGCACTACCTCATCGGCACCCGTTGTGAAATATATACTGACCACAAGAGTCTGAAATATTTCTTCACTCAGCCGGATCTGAACTTGAGACAGCGAAGATGGCTGGAATTAATCAAGGATTATGATCTTGGCATTCACTATCATCCGGGCAAGGCAAATGTTGTAGCTGATGCACTCAGTCGAAAGCTACACACTGTTAACACTTTAAGCGTCGTCAGTCAGCCACAGCTACTTGACGAATTCCGAAGGCTCAACCTAGAAGTGGTGGAAAAGGGTTATATCGCTGCATTGACCCTACAACCAACTTTGGAGTCTCAACTCAAGGCCGCCCAGCTTAAAGATAAAGGGATAGCCGAGATTAAGCGCAAGATACAAGAAGGCGCCTCATCTGAATTCTCTGAAAATACCGATGGGTTGGTCATGCATGAACAGCAGATTTATGTCCCAGACAACCAAGAAATCAAAGATGTGATTTTGAAAGAAGCTCATGAGTCTCCACTTTCTATCCACCCGGGAACTACTAAAATGTATCGGGACCTTCGTAAAAAGTTCTGGTGGCCCGGTATGAAAAGGGACGTTGTTGCACATGTTGCAATCTGTGACGTGTGCCAACGCGTAAAAGCCGAGCATCAGCGACCTGCAGGGATGCTCCAACCTCTGAAGATTCCAGAGTGGAAGTGGGAAGAAGTTGGCATGGACTTTATTACGGGTTTACCAAGGTCTTCCAACGGTCATGACTCTATATGGGTTATTGTTGACCGTTTGACCAAAGTAGCTCACTTTATTCCAGTTCACATCACCTACAATGGAGCCAAACTTGCCGAGCTCTATATGAACCACATCGTCCGGCTTCATGGAGTTCCAAAGGTCATTATCTCTGACCGAGGTCCGCAGTTCACTTCTCGGTTTTGGGAGAGCCTACACGAGCTCCTCGGAACCAAGTTGTTCTTCAGCACAGCTTTTCATCCCCAAACAAGCGGACAAACAGAGCGGACAAATCAAATTTTGGAGGACATGTTACGAGCTTGCGTGTTGTCCTACAATGCTAATTGGGAGAAGTGCTTAGCCTTTGCTGAATTCTCCTACAACAACAGCTACTGTGCAAGTCTCCAAATGTCACCCTTTGAAGCACTTTATGGGAGGAAGTGCAGGACGCCTCTATTTTGGTCTGAAACAGGTGAAAGGCAATTCTTTGGGCCATCAATAATACAAGAGGCCGAAGATCATGTCAATCTGATTCGTAGTCGGCTGAAAGAAGCTCAATCACGACAAAAGAGCTATGCTGACAACCGCCGCCGCGAACTGAGCTTTGAAGTGGGTGATTTTGTCTATCTCAAAGTCTCACCGTTGCGTGGCACTCGTCGATTCCGAGTTCGCGGGAAGCTGGCCCCGCGATATATCGGCCCTTACCGAATTCTTGCAAAAAGAGGTGAAGTGGCATATCAACTTGAGTTACCGCCCCAACTCTCGGATGTGCACGACGTTTTCCACGTGTCCCAGCTGAAGAAGTGTCTTCGGGCTCCCACCAAAGCGATTCCCCTGGACAATGTTGATCTTTAGTCGGATCTTTCTTATCGCGAGCATCCAATTGGCATCCTCGATGAAGCTGTGCGTCACACTCGCAACCACTCAATCAAAATGCTCAAAGTCCAGTGGAGCAATCATGCCGAGGCTGAAGCCACGTGGGAACGTGAAGATCGCCTTAAATCCGATTTCCCCTACTTCTTTGTTGAATCCAGCTAATCTCGAGGACGAGATTATTGTAAGGGGGGTGGGTTTTGTAACGACCGAAACTTGGTAAATGAAATAAAGTTCTTTGTTCCTGTCATCCCAATTAAACATTCCAATCACCAATCTAATTTCGAGCTTGAGCCAATGCCATCAGTTGGGATCTATCTAACACAAATATCCTCAGACCACATTTACCAAATCCAGTGCTTGTAATCGGAAATTCAATGTAGCTTGATTAAGCAATGCATTATCCGGAACCTCGCTAGCTTAACAAAGTGCACATTCCCAAGCATCACGATCAAGGCATCAAGGCAATTCATTTTCAGTTTGAGCGGTGAATGGTTGGTTCGATTACATTTCCTTGCCGTCGGCACAAAGATCTCCAGATCACTTGTGCCCAATCCGAAGTTGGATTCGGTCAACTCAATGCAACAAGTGTGTTATTGAAGTCTTCGACTCCTCGACCCTCTGCATATCTGAATCTCGACAAAGGCGTGAATAAAGAAACTAAATGGCACTGTAGCGGGTCCTGACAACCGCTTCTCTGCGTGTCTGAACTCCAGCACTGTGCATGGGGCGGTTGACTGCAGAACCGGGCGAGCGCTGGCCGTGGTCGCCGTTTCCCTGCCGTTGCCCATCTCGGCCCCTCCGCCCGTACGTCGCGGAGGCGCCAAGGCCATCGCCGTTTTCCCCTGGCTCACGGCGTCGCCCGCTCCCTTTCCTCTCTCCTCCGGCAGTGCCACACACGGGATGCTCACGCCACGCGGCCGCCGCACGCTCACGCTGAGAGCTCCGCCGCCCATACCGTGCACTGTGGCATCGCCTCCTCCGCCCTATCCGCTATAAACCGAGCGCATTCGCCTCGCCATTTCTCCCTTTTGAACGAGCCACTCCCTGCTCCACTGGTTCTTCAGAGCAACCGAAAGGGAAGAAATCGGAAATTGAGGAAATTGGTGGAGTATGCTTCAATTCAATCGGGTATTGGCATCCTTAAGCATCACTGATCATCCCCCATCACTCCATTGCAGGTTTCGTCGGCCGAGCCGCCGCCGCGACCTCACCCTTCGTCCCCATCTCCGGCCACTAGGTGCCAGCCTAGTGCGCTACTCCTCTGATCCTCCGAGGTACACCTTCGGGTTCCCACGGCCCTCTTGGTTGTTTTTCCCCGTGCCTGGCACTAACTCGCCTTCCTCCCTCGCCGGCAGACTTCTCCACCGGCCTCGCCTCGCTCTGTCGCCGGACCGCCTCACTGCAGCTCGGCCCAAAGAAACCACACCAAGAAAGGTGCGTCTTGACCTCCTCTCTCTTTCCATGTAGTCGCCGACCAAGCTCCGCCGCCCTTGGCGCCCGGCGAGCGTACTGCTCGGCTCTGCTCTGGGCGGGTGCGTGCGGGCCCGATGGGTCGATGGTGCTCGCGCCGCGACCTCAGTTGGCGATGGGGGCCCTCTGTCGGCGGTATTTGAGGGCCTTGAGGCTTAGGCGCTTCCAGGAATGCGCTTTCCTTCCGGAAAGCGTATTTTCCAATTTCAGATTGATTTATCTACCCGATCCAAATTCAAATGCATATATCTTTTGCTACACAACTCCAAATGAGATGAAACCACTTCCAAAATTTGTGTAAAATCATGAACTTTATAAATATGTAAAAATATTTTATGTTGGTCTAATGTTCAGAAAATGATCTCAATTAGATGCTTTAGGTTAATAGTTGCTTAATATACAAATTTTATGCTTCAACTCCAAAATGCATGAAACCAACTCCATTGTGATCCTTGGTCCGTAATCTTGCCGAATGTATGATCATACTTGTATTTGGACTTGCTTTGTATTGTGGTGATGATTGCTTTGTTTCAATGCTTATATAGGTTAAAGTGCTAATAGCTAATTCAATGTTGATGCAAGTGCACTAGAGCTTGTTCTTATGACTTTAAAATAGTTTGCTCATGCTGTTGTAAAACTCCACTTAGGTTTATACACTATGTTGCATGCTTTAGTATCACTTTTGTTTCATGCTCAATAGGGAATAATGAAAATGGCAATAAGGCTTACTTGCTCTATCATACCATTAACCTTGCAATAGACTTCATGACATGATAAACCCAACCTTAAGTCACCTCCTTATGCACTTCTTGATAACCCTCGGGGTTAGTTAGATAAGTTGATTATGTTGCCATCACAATATTATCATGTAGGCCATAACCTTATGCATGTGCAAATGTGCTCTTTTAGACCTTTTTAGTCCTCTGTAAAAGTACTCGTCTAAATGCAAACTTAATGAAGGATAGCTTAGAACCCCTCTACATCTTATGCACTACCATGTTACAGAAAAACATTTAATTAATAACTTGCTTTGCATCTGAATCCTATTAAAGCAAAAGGTCTAAGTTGTATGATTAACTAGTGCATTGCTTGAGTAGCTAATCTTGAATATCTTTTAATCCAAACAATCTTAGCTTCCTGAATTCGATGTTATAACCACTAAGATACATAAATATAACCTGTTGCATGGGAAACTAGTATGCTAGCATTTGATTGAATCCTTCCTGTAACTGCTTGTTCTTTTATTGAAGTTTTAAGTTGTTATTTGCATCTGATTTCCTTTTGCCCTATTTTGATTCGTGGTTATTTGCTTTTATTGTGGGTTTTATCGTTCGTACGCGTAGCTTACGACGCGTCGGAATCTATTGCCGACGACCCTGATTATATCCCTGAGAACGATCCGGAAGAAGAGCAAACAGGCAAGCACCATCCTTTGAACATGTTGACCCCATACTTTACAAAGTCTAATTTGTTTTACTCAAACTATTATGCATGCGTTTAATTTCTGTAAAGATTGCTATATTGTGGGTTATGGTAGTTATATTCCTAACTTGTGGGTTTACCTTAATTACATTGCCATGAAAACTTGATGAAACCTAGGCTAGGGATTATTCATGTTATGAAATGAAAGATGGTTATTATCGATATATAATACCATGCTTAGCCATGCTCTAGTTATGGGTAGAGTGTTAGGCTTGAGTCTTTATGAAACTTTGCAAATGTTGAAAATGGCAGTAAAGGATATTGGTATGTGGTTAAAAATGGAAATGAAAGTATGTTTTGGACCCGGGCGAGTTATGTATAATTGAAAGTGCAATGATTTGGCTTGTACCGTACGAGGAGCGCACTCGTACAGTACAAGAGATGGGTTGATGTTGTATGGAAACTGGTAATTGCACGTAGATAGGGGGAAGCACTCGCCTGAGTCAACCTAAGGACCGAACTTGATACTATCAACTGAGTTAATTGGTGCAACCACATGTGCTAGTATGGGATAGCCTTAACTTAGTAAGCTAGATGAAGTTTTAACCTTGCACGTTGGTAGGCATAAGAGTAGGACGAACCAAGTGAGTGGTGTCGCCGAGGGCGCTCCCTTCACCGAGGTGTTGGGAGTGAGTGACCCGATACAACGAGTATGCCTTGCTATGGGGAGAACGAGGGCGATGGCTAGCGAGACCATCGTAACTGTTGAAATTCTGCCGCCATAGTAAGGACAGGTCATACTCGGGCTAGTGCAAGGTTAGGCTTTAGCTAGTTGAAAAGTTTTGTCATAGTCTAGCAAAACGGATACATGTGTATCGCGTGGCATGGTTGACATGATTGCTAGAATATGTCATGTGGGTAAAGTGTACACTCTCTGCAGAGATTTAAATCTAATCGATTAGCCGTGCTCACGGTCAAGAGCGGCTTGGAAACATAATGTCAAGTATAGTGTTTTGGTTTTGGTTTTGCAAAATGACTTGGAAAATGGTGTTATTATGTTGGTGTAAGTTATGGTGGGTTGGTTATGATGCGGATGATGTTTATGGCCATGGAGGGTCATGAATAATTGTTCAAATACTTATATGCTACTTGTAGCTTTTATCAAATGCTCATTTCAAATGTTAGCGTTGTTTAGCAAAATGCATGGTTACAAATAAAAGTTGCTTTAGGCTGAAATTCAAACTTAGAGTAGAAGCTTTCTTCCATTGAATAGCCTTGCATGTATAATATCTTCCATACACTAAAGTCTTGCGAGTACATACGTGTACTCACCGTTTGCTCTACTTAAAAATGCTTAGAGGAAGGTAATGATGACGCTCCTGACGGCGCTTACTTCGAACCGGGGTCAAGCGATTTCTTGGTTGGATGAACTGGGTTTTCCCCAGTCGGTTGCCTATGGGTTATGGTTGGCACACCGCTGTCCCTCTTTTGGACTTAAGGTCATTTTCGCTGCTCTTTACTCTTTGTGCAATATCTAGTAGAGGTAATAGTTTCTAGATTACCTTTATGTCGTTTGCATATTTGTATGTGTGATGTATCAGCTCGATGTGCAAAGTATGTGTGTGCTAGGCGTTGATCTTGGGAACTAGCACTGAACACATATGCGGGAAGCTTGGATTGATTCCAACCGGTTGGCAAGAGCACGAGTGTTGCGCCGATTGGTTGATCTCAATCCGAGTACGGTTTCAGATAAGCGATTGGATTTCTTTCGGGTTGCATCATTACCCAGACCGATGCAACAGTAAGAGTCTTTATCGCTAATCTAAGACCGGAGCCCCCACATGATTGATCATCTCAAATTGTTATGGAAATATTAGTGATGTGTCAGGACCATTCAAAAAAAATTTCAAATTTTTTTGACGTATTTTGGACTATTTTTCGGCAGGTTCAATTTGGCCGAGATCTCGGTGATCTCGGCCGAGATCTCGGATTTCCCGGTTGAAAAAAAACCGGATTTAAAATTTGGTTTTTGTAATTCGTCCGGATTTTGTCCGAAATTTCCGAATCTCGCCGAAATTTCGAATTTCAGGACTCAAAACGAGATTTTAAACCTTGGCACAGCTGCGCTGTATCATCCTTCAATTTCGGAATCTTTCGAAGCAATATGATTGGTTCTCAACTTCTCATCACAGATGTTCCCTCCCAATACTGGCTCAAGCACACACGAGATTCTGAAATAGTTTTATGAGCTTACGGTTTATGCTTATCAACTTTCAAGTAAACAAACCTAAGTGACCGCGTGCAGGGCAAAAATGTATTCTAAAAACGAAATTATTTGTTGTCCCAGATAGAATCACCATGTAGCGAATGCAATCAAGAGTCTAACACCAAACCGCTTTTGGCAACAAGTTGAACACCGTTTCCTGCAAAGTTCAAGCAAGACACCGCCGGGCAAGTCTAGAAACATAAAATTCACATGCACAAGTGCACAACACTGAAGTTGCATATAGCAGGGTTTCAAATTTCATTTTGGATTAAATCTCGTCACCTACCGAAATCCGAAATTTCGTCGAGATTCAGAAATTTCGGATCAAATCCGGACGAAATTCAAAAACCTGGTATTTCGGTCCAAATCACCGAAAATCTCGGCGAGATTTTAATGTACTGTAGCACTTTAAAAAAAATTTAGGGTTTTTTAATTTCGCCGAGATTATGAAACTCGGAGGGGTCCGAAATCCGAAATTTCAGCGAGATTTTGAACCCTGACATAGAGCATACCTGGTATTTTGGTAGCACAAGCCACTGGTAACAAACGCATAACAAGCAAGATCTGTTGGGACGATATTAAATTCTAGGACTGTGCTCCCGAGCTTTACTGGATGAAGAGAAAAGGAAAGAAATTGTTCCTAAACCACTTGTTTTGCTCTTACAAGATCTACCCAGAATGCTACAAACCGCACAACAAAAAGAATGCCGAAGGAAGAGATACTCTCAAGGCTTCGCGCTAGCCCGAGGGAAACTGTAGTACAACAAAGTTCACATGCAACAAATTTTCTGATGGCTCAATAAGAGACCACATTTGAATGTCACTAGGATGGCAACGGGTCCTGATCCCTCCGGGTCCAACCTCTGTGGACCCAGACTCGAGACCCGAATTTCGGACCCGGACCCAGACCCGGACCCGAAATCAGTCACGGGTCCAATCTCGGACCCGGACCCGAACCCGTTATTTGAGGTTTGCATGCATGAGGACATTGAGATATTCAAATAAAATGGAAAAAATTTAGCTAGAATGGGGTTTGAAAGACAAGACCTCTTGATTCAATAACATGGTTCCCTCCATTGAGCTATGATGTGACTTGTGACAAGAGTGCATACTAATCTATTTTAAGTTCACCTTACCTAGTTACCTTCTACCTAGAGTCAGGTCCAGGTCTGGGTACCCACGGATCCAACATGAGACCCGACCTACGGGTATTCAAAATTTTTCAAAATGTCACCAAGCTGATCACCCCCGGCTTTCAAAATTTTTCAGCACCAGCTATTCAAGCTGGATAGCTTAATTCTTCGTAACGCTCACAGAAAATGTGAGACTGGACATCACATCAGGTGATGTGTGTTCCGGTAATATCTATTGATGTACCTTGCCTGCAGAATACAATAGATACAAAGTTAAATCCAACGCAAGTTCAGATGGTCCTTTCTAAGAAACACCCAGCAACACTATTGCATACCTTTACATTGCTGACATCAGGAGTGTCGGGGGTTTTTACAGGATAAAATTTGTAAAATTGGATATTTTCAAATGCCTCTTTTGTCTTAGGATCCATATCATCAATAACTTGCTTTCTGGCTTCTTTAGCCTGCACAAGTTTTGGAGAAAAAAATTCAGTACTAGAATGCATTAAAATTCCCGGTAAAAGATAATTATAATTTCGGTTGATTGTGGACCTGTTTCAGCTCTCTCTTCCTTTCACTAACCTTCTCCTTTAGGAATTCCTGTAAAAGAAATGTGGCAGCAAAGTTAGGAAGTAAAACACAACGAGGTAATTACCATAGACTATGCGAAGCATCTTTAGTGACAGCTAAGCACAAAAGTCATCAAATCTGCACCTTAAATTTTTCTTTCTCATCCTCTGGTAACACCTCATCTTTAACTTTCTCATCAATAAAATCCTGAATTGCAACAAAATGATTCAACACACATGCCCTTTCATGGGTAGCAACAGAGCGAAACAAAACAAATTCCATACATACCTCGTGATCATCCATTTCCCAGTCAAAGTCGCATACTATCTGCAACAAGCAGCACAAAGTAAATACAGTGATTTATGACAACAATTAACAGCTACTTGAAACCAAAGCTCAAAAGTCAATTAGGAAGCATTTAAGTACACTTCTTGGAATAATTTACAAAATTCATTAACTAAGATTGGAAAGTGGTCATTATCGCCTCAGAACAGTTAAAGGTTCGCAGTTTGGCATCAATAGCAGGAAATAACCTGTCCCTGCATTTAGATTTGTAGGTCAAGATAAACATGATGTGATGGGCTTAAGAAAACTAGTAAGCCAGCTTATTTGCTTATCGACATATAAGCCCAAAAAGGCAGCTGATGTGATTTGTAGGTCAAGATAAACTTGAGAAGCTGTTCAGGGTTATTTCAGGCTCATAAACCAAACAATTTAGGAAGTATGTTTTTGTTAAGGGTGTACCCTTAACAGTTTTTACATTAATAAAGCATAAACAAGAATACACATATCCCTCCTGAAATCCCGGACCCCAATCTTCGCAAGTATCCAGCCAATCGCAACACAGGTGACAACATTGGAGTGACAGTGTGAGCAATGCTGGCAGCACACGGCTCTGATCTCAGCAGTGGTAAATGGTGTTGCATTGAAGCCGACAGGGGAACAAGCAGCATGCGGGTTGTTTTTGACCTCACAAGCGAGGAAAACAGCAGCAGCATTAAAAAAAATTAACTCAAAGACTGGCAATCATGGCACGGATGCAAGCGGTCTACAGGTGCACAGAGATAAGCCCAAAAAAATCAACGTCTAGCTGCAGCCTATGTGGTGAAATGGCTGGTAGCTTCTCCATAAGTCAAGATTAGTTTGGCCCTGTGGCTTATAACAGCAGAGAGGCTGTGGTTGTAGCTTGGCCAAATGTTCCCATAAATAACTAGCACATTAATTCTATTAATTGAGTCGATTAAAAAGCAACCCAATTTCCAAATATAGGCTTAGTTAGGACCTGTTTGTTTTTGCTTTTGATTCTGGATTCTGACACCAAAAGTTGAATAAAAAACAAACAGCCCGATTCTAGAATCCGATTCTCACAATCCAACCCATCTATATACACTATAATCCACAATTCACTTCACATGTGCTTTTGAATTCCAGCTTTTAGAGAATCGGCTTCTCTATAACCACAATTTAGAATCAGCTTTTAGAGAATCCAAAGCAAAAACAAACAGGCCCTAAGCTCACAATCAAAGAACTTCATATTAGGTTTGATGTCGATTCCAGAGAACATGATGCTAAACAAATGCTCTCTTATTAGATTTTTTTGTCAGTAATTATGACTCCATAAGTAATAATGAGCAGCCTACTTTAAGGAAAAATAAGAGAAGCAATCATCATTCAGGATCATTTAGTCAATACTTGGCACTTGCTACCAATGGGCCCGCTAAAAGAAGCTTACCGGGGGTTCTAGAGGATATATGATATTGACAACTGTATCATCTTCATCTTCGGGAGGATTCAGTGGCATATAATCTGCATAATTGTCACATGAGGTTAATGAGCAGATCACATTACCATGAAGAGAACCATTTTATCAAACACTTCATATCAGATATATCTAAATAAAATGATCTAATCAACTAGTATAACAACGCGAGGATGTGTACGTGCATTTACACTCAGGGTGTGGTGTGTAGGGGTTTGGGTGGGTGTTGGGTTGTTCCGCGTGATCAATGACCTTGGCATGCTTGGGCTATTTATAGCAAGACTGATGTGTATGCTTGTGTCGCAATGATCTTGGAGGCACAGCACCACCGAAGATCAACCCAATACACAGTTGGAAAGAAGGGGGTTGATTGAAACGGGATATGAAGGGTTATCAAATTGCTAGAAAGCGAAAGAGACGCAATTTTAACCAATAGTTATTGAATATATGTATGCCATTTATAATATTGTAAATGAAATACTAGTCATCCAACAAAAGCAAATCAGTAAACTAAAATCCATCAAAGCCTAAAAGCCATTACACTTGTCTGGCATCGTGTAACTTGACTGTCATTCCAATGAAATCAATAATTGATTAGCAAATGGCATCTCATCCCATGACATACTCAACCATTTAACTAAGACGTAGTCGCAGGCTCGCAGAATATGCACAAATTCTGATAGCGTAGTTTACATGTTCTTGGACTGGACCAAGCCAAGGATAGGTACAGCAACGGAGCCTCTAATGTTAACAGGCATTCAAAGGATCCTAAAATAACAAGAGATATTTCCTTCGACACACAAGCCTATGAAAATAAATCCCAATTCTGCTTACAAGGCATGCAGTAGTCAAACTTCTTGACTCGCTCAGTTTTGAGATGTTTCAGCGCAGACCTGCAAATTAAATAAACTTAGGATGCGTACCACGAATTACTTTGCGACAACATTCCCAACAAACAAATAAACAATAGCGACATAAATGTATGCCCTTAAGCATGAATTGTTAGTGAGGAAGGAAAATAGCATGAATAATACTGACCTTCGCTGACTGCAACCAAGAGTAAATATGCTAGTTTTCAAACTGTCAACCCTACTGAGCCTATAGACAAAACAAGAGCAAAGTGAACATAATGAAAAACTACATTGATGAGGGGGAAAAGGGTAAGGATGTAGGTGCCCAAAACATAAGGTAAGAAATAATGCTCAAAAGTCAAAATAAATAGCCTAGAAGTACCGGTCCTCTAGTGGAACATAGGGCACCCAGGCCATCTTCATCACCTTCATCGGTACTATTTCTTCATTTTCCCTTTGGACAGAATTTATACCAATTTTATCTGATGGAGGGAAAGGGCAGTCAACCTGAATCACAGAAAAAATTGCGAGTGGTAAATGAGATCCACCAACCAGCAAATAAATAGCGAAATTACTAGGGCTTAAACAAGTCAATCAATGAAACCACCGCAAGATACAAATATGGCAAGCAACATTTTCCACTGCAGACTTACTTTCAGAAAAGGAAAACATTTTCCACTGCAGGTTAGGGTCAACAACTCCAATGAAACATTTTTTGGAGTAAAATAGAGTGGCAGGAACATGGAGCTTGGTCAAAAGGGATCCCAGGTCAAATGGTTTTAGCGGTATAGCAGGAAACCAGGAAAAGAAAGGTTTAAGCAATGGCATTGTTCACAAAATAACAAAGGTAGAAGGTACTAAATGTTCGTAATATAAACCAGACTAGTGAAGATCAGCACACTCACCTTGGTAACATCAACCAACAAGATTAATGAAATTCCTAATCATTTTTTTTATTTAGCAAAAAGAAAAGGACTTTTTATAGTTTTTAATCTTCAAAAATACCACATATACATTTCATGACTTGTGTAATTGGTCACTTTTAGCTTTATGGTACAAATGGGTGAGGATCACAAATATCAAACATTGTATGTATTTTGCGTAATGCAAAAGATATAAAATTATAAATAGAATTGTTTGACTGGCATAGTCATGAGAAAAATGTTCAACTCAAGATAAAGTGAAACTGAGGTCAATTTGCTATAATGCAGTTTTCTATCAATGCATCTTCAGAAGTTAAGATAGTATAGCAAATGTGGCTACCCGCATAATTAGCCCAGGGTAATTAACAACCGCTATTATTACCCTAAGTTAATTAAGCGGTCTCGACATAGTGGCTGACAAAATACCGGGTGCCTCGTTACTTTATCAGCTACTACGCCGTGTTCAGAGTGTTGCAACAGAACAATAATTAGAGACTGAATGTAAATATATTACAAACCAAACCACACAGGGCTACAAGTCCATTACATAATTATACATAGGAAGGATATAATACATAACTACTAATTACACAAAAGACCGATGAAGTTGTAACACAGCTACTCAGCACTCTATCCTTCCTGGTAGTCCTCCTCGTAGGTTTGGTTCTGCGGGTGACCCTCACCCCAAGTTTCGTAGTCGATCCAATTGGGATCCACATCCCAACCAGACACTTGACCACCAGTACAATTATCTAGCAGAGGGAGAGTTAGCAAGAGTGAGTACAAAAGTACTCAGCAAGCATTAATAGCAAAATGCATATTATGATTTTTTTCTCAACACTTCACCACAGATCCGACTTCTCAAATCCGTTTTCCAAAAAAAAGGTTTTATTAGGAAACCGTGGGTTTCAAATTTTAGTTCTTGAAATTGCTACTAGCACTCGTATATGAGGCAAATTTAGCTTCCGTAGCCTCCAATCCAAGAAGCATGCATGAATTCATGATTTGACCCTACGCAGGTTTGTATCACTTTACCTATAGTGACCCCTAACACGAGAGGCCACATAATGTTTATCACTAGTCCAGTATTAGATCTCCACCCCTATTACCCGAGTCGCAGACTCCTTCCCTAGGCAATCTCGCCGACTCGCGGCTAACAGTTGTATCTGGCTACTGCAGCAGCACTACTGATACTCAACCTAAGGCTTTATAAATATATAGCCTGAAAGAATCAACCGCAGATGATTTTGTGTCCCTCACTAGGCCTTCCGGCATACCCAGCTTCACACGCATATTTATCTAATCTTACCCAATGTGGAGATCATAATACCTTCGTAGGACAACCTTTTTTGGTCGATTCCACACACTGGTTGATACTGAAAATACGACCCATTGCCCGAGTGTAGTTGTTTATCCTTATATCATAGCCTATGTAGAGGGCCCCACTGGCCAACATACCCTTCTCATTGGCGCCCTCTACCCACCACAATAAGTATACGACAACGGCTCCTTTCGTTGGATGAGCCCAATTCATTAAATCAATAACCACACATCATCAATATCATTATCAACATTTTCATTTTCACCAAACCACCTTTCCATCCGTAACCAATTTGGTATTTTCAGTTTACATATACAGTTTGTAATGCAAGAATGATACTTATAATGATACTGAAATCAATTTGAAAACATTTAATGAAACTTGCTCAAAGGAAAACTTGTCCGGAATAGACTTTGTGGGTACGGCCTCGCTCGAAAACAGGGGTGGGTGGTCTGATTGGTTTGGTTCTAGACCTAATAAATACAAAGTATCAACTCTGCGGACATTAACCCATAGCAACCATACTGTGCCCGAAATCTACTGCAGCACCTTTTTAACTAAACCTTCTAACTTGACCCATATTCTTAATATTTTAGCAGCAACAAAAAGAGCCATTAAATACAGCAATTCAACTAATACAACTTTGCACAATTATTAACTAATAAATCACGGCTTTTTGAAATTAAATAAAATTTTCCTACGATCCGAATATGGTGATTTAACCTACGCGGATTGCTCGGAAAACAAAATTTCCTAGTTTTCCTATTCTTCTTCTCCTCCCCTCCCCTTTTCTTTCTTTCTAGCCGAGGCCGACCTAGCCTCCTCGGTTCTTCCTCCCCTCGGTTCCCTCTCATGACCCCTCCTCCTCCGTGGCCAGGTGCCGCCATGGCCCACCTCCTTCTCATCTCTCTGCTCCTCCCTCCCTCTCTAATCGGCTAGCTGCCGAGCTCCCCCTAATCTCTCCTCTCCCTCTTCTCTGCTCCTCGCCGTCGACGCCTCTGGTTTCCCCCTCCTCCATTCGGTATCGCCGCCTCCTCACCATGGCCAAACTCCCCTCGGCCACAGCCCTCTCTCTTCCTCTACTCTAATGGAGATAACAATAAATACTAATTGATCTATTCTCCCGTGAATTTCTAATTGATTTTCGCATCCTCTACTATTTGGTTTCGTTTTTGATTTGCAAGCAAAGTCGATGATGTCGGGATTCTAGTGGGACGGCAAGCTACGGCTATGCAACCCTAGTGTCCCCTACTGAGATTACGGGTTCCCTTCCGATCTACCCTTCTATGCACGCGATCAAGTAGTACTGCTACTGCTACTTGGATAGTTAAGGAATGGCCGTGCACCTGGAGGTCGGTGGTTCAGTTGAGTTTGGGGACGAAGGTGACAGGGTAGTTGAGGAACGGTTCGGTTCCGGCTCCTCCGTTCTTCTTGATCCTCGTCTGGTCCGGCTTCCCTTCTGGCTCCTGGTTCTTGGGGATCTCCTTGCTCCGGTTCGTCTTGGGGATCCTCCTCTTCTTGCTCCAAGTTCTTCTGTGCTCTCTGGAAGAGAGCCCCGGCTGCTCTCTTTCAGCTGGAAACTAAGAACTAGGGAGTGAAGCTACTGGCTTTGCTCTCTTGGCTAAAAAGGAAGGAGATATGACTGTCTTGAATGCTTGGCTACTGTAGCCACGCCTCTCCCTTGCTGCCTCGTTCGACGTGCTGGCTGGGGGAATGAATCCCTGTTGGGCTTTGTGACCGGCTGGCTTGGGTCAAGGTCACTGAGTCACTGATTTACTCACTGGGTAAAGCACTACTATCTGATCTACACTGCTACGGATACCCGCAATCCGAACAGGTAAGAACGATTGTCGGATGATGAACCCGGTCTAGCGAGAGGTGCTGACTCGGCCCCAACATGTTTGGTATCTTGGTGATCAATACCTCGCCTGCGGGTCTGACGGCAATCCCCTTTTTAATTTTATTCGTTCTATTCGCAAATTTGGATTTTATAACAGCAAAATACACTAATTAATATTCTAATTAGTAACTAATACTATTATCTATCTAATTAATATCCTAGGTCCTTTCAGCAAACATAATCATGAGATAAATGTTCAAGTCAAGAGAATGGATGAGAACTTACAGCAACTACAACAGGAATAAGCACTATCTTCGATTCACCATTAACATCCAATATTTGAGCTGCATGCCAACAGAAATGAGCCAATTAGACAAACTGAATAAAATAATTATTCAACAAGTTGGTACAGTCCATAAAAAACGAAACAGACAACAAAGAATAACATCTTTTTTTTCCTGCGATACATAAATTTTTGGCATCCAACATATCTATCGTGCACATGGTAAAATAATTCAATGATAACAGTTGTAATGCCAGAAATACTAGTCAACTGTGAATAGACAGTAGCCGCTGATCTTAACATGTGTTATCAGTTAGACAGTAAGGTCCAAACAAGACCATTTACTAGCTGGAGATGGCCCAGGGATCTTTAAGCATTGACAAAACATGCAACAGAAGCTCTACAACACGATTACTGAATTTCACTAAACCACAAACTGATTGCTCTGACATCCAAGCTATATACCATAAACTTCACATCAAAATTTATCCCAGATAACACAAGTTTACCACCAATAACTAAAAAATTACCAAGCTAATTTGTAATCATGCATCAAGGATTGGAAGGTTAACTTACGCTCAGGGCTTCCAAACAAGTTGGTACAATTCATGAAAAAATGAAAGACAGAAAAGAATAAAATATTTTTTCCTGCAATACATAAATTTTTGGCATCCAATATGTCTATAGTGCACATGGTAAAAGAATTCAATGATAACAGTTGTAACGCCCAAAATACTAGTCAGGTGTGAAAAGGCAGTAGCCACTGATATTAAGATGAGATATCAGTAAGCCAGTAAGGTTCAAAAAAGATCATTTACTATCTGGAGATGGCCAGGGAACCTTTCAGCGTTGACAAACACATGAAACAGGAGCTCTACAACATGATTACTAAATTTCACTAAACCACAAACTGATTGCTCTGATATCCAAACCATATACCATAAACTTCACATCAAAATTTATCCCAGATAGCACCAATTGACCACCAATAACTAAAATATTACAAAGCTAATCTGTAATCATGCATCAAGGATTGGAAGGTTAACTTACGCTCAGTGCTTCCAAACAAGTAAACTGTCTTCCCATAAAGCTCTCCCCCTTCTTCTAGAGCTTTCTGCTCACCACAATAAACCATATATCATGCTGAAAGGAAGCTTAGTATTCCAATAAAAAAATCTTGGAAGATTATCTGTAGGTCATACCTCTAAATTTTCGAAGTTCCAGTTGAACTCCTTTATCTTATCAATATTTTCCCACTGCAGATGACAGGACCAGAGATAGACAATCATTAAAAATTAAAAATAAGGCTAAATGCATAGTACACGGCCGTATGCATGTCACAAATGTGCATCACTGACAGACACAATACTATATGAAAACAACGGCAGGGATTCACACAAACCTCAGTCCCAACAGGAAATGCCGACAACCAAAGATCCTCCTGAACACAGCAATAGACCATTAGGCACCATGCACCAAAAGCAATATAACAAGACAATAAACAAGGGCACATGGCATACTCATTAATCGCATGTTTTTCAAGTGATGCATCTAAGGGACTCAGTCAAACAAGTTCAATCATAAGGTAACTTCAAAAGATAGTCATCACAAGAAAAAAAAAAGAAATGGAGGATTGCCAGAGAAAAAACTACGGTCATCAACCCAAAAAAAAACGAAATTAGAACCATTAACCCAAAAAATTGCAAACATTACATTGCACTTGTGGCGTAATAATGAATCTGCTCAACTCAACACGTGTGAAACATGTGTAGAAGATCATCATCATTCCATCATAACTTAAACTTTAGATATGATGAGGCACACAGAGTAAACAACCGGCTGATACAGCAAAGCACTTCAGAATACAACAATCGCTACCACTGTACCACATAAAATTGACCTAGAATGACAGACCGTAAGTGTACACTTTGGTCCAGCGCAGACAAGTATAAATTTTTTCATCAATAGTAGATGCTCCAACGACACGCCACAGCATTTCAGGAGAAAACCATTCCTAATCAAATGGCGAGATCCTTTATCCCAACCAAATTAAGACACATATTAACCGAGAAATTTCGTATTTCAGCATTGCACGCAGCAAAAATCGAATCACCGCCCCTTCTCCTAATCCGACAAATGCATATTTCACCGCAAGATCACCAATCAAACACCGCACGGTCCGCATGCTAAAACGTATCAAGACCAACCAAGCCAACCCCTACTCGGCGATACCAAAACCTAGCAGACC
Organism: Rhipidocladum racemiflorum; assembly: GCA_036346355.1. Taxonomy (NCBI): domain Eukaryota; kingdom Viridiplantae; phylum Streptophyta; class Magnoliopsida; order Poales; family Poaceae; genus Rhipidocladum; species Rhipidocladum racemiflorum. Next base: position 28,015,992 of record CM070592.1, read on the forward strand.
GAAGCACGCGTCCGGGACCGGGAGAGGTTACCGGGAAGCCTCCTCACCAGATTCCGCTTCTCGGGGAAGTACTCTGTCACGGGCTTGGGCTTGGGCTGCTCCTTGACCCGCTTACCCCTTCCCCGCTTGGCCGGCTCCTTCGCCGCCGCCTCGGGCTTGCTGGAGCCCTCGGCCGCCGCCGCCGTGCGCTTCTTACCCCTGGGACGCGCCATGGCTCTCGATTGCTAGGGTTAGGGTTCCGGCCTGCGTTTCGATTTGGATTTGTATTTATGCGTTCGGGGGAGGGGTGGGTGTTGGGTTTGGGGGAATCGGCGCGTGAATCGACGCGATCCAAATTTGAAGCGAGGTGCCATGGAGACGAGAGTGGAGAGGGGACTGGAGGAGAGAGAAGGCGGCGCGGACCGCGTGGCGTGGGTGTCTGATGGGCTTCGAGAGCCGTCAGATCGTAAGAAGGTAGTTCTGGGCCGTCAGATTTGGGGTAAGTGTGGCGCTCCAGAGAGTGCGAGACGATGGGCTAGTGGTCTCGCGTGGCTTTGGGTACTGCGGGCAGGCTCTGCGTTGTCCGTGGCACCGAGATTTAATTGTGTGTTTGGTTGGAGAGTGAGGTGGAATGAAATGGTTATATCTCAGATTTCAGAGATGGAATAGTTTCATCCCAGATTTTAGGGATGGAATGGTTCCATTCCAGATTCTCAGGCAGGACCCACTGTCACTCTCACATTCCAAGTGGGATGGCTGCATTCCAGAAAATTTTTAGAACCTGGCCGTCCCGAATCTAGAGAGAATATTCTCTTTTCTGGAACCAATTCATCCTCAGCTCTCCAACCAAACACTAGACTTGGTGGGATGGGATGGTTCCATTCCACTCCATCCCACTAACCAAACACACAATAAATCTCGTATGAGGACATGTGGGATCATCTGGCACTAATCTCTACGGTATTATCTCTATTCTAACTAGACGGAGCATCTCGTCAATTCGGCCCACGGTTTCGAACGTAGTATCGGCTCTTTTTAGGCCTTTTCCTCGACTATTTTTCATTCCGGCCCCTCCATTTACACTGTTTTATGGATATTGACGTTCCTAACTAATCTCTAGCTTACTTTGTTAACCATAAAGTAATATAAAACTAGTAAGGTGTCCGTGCGTTGCAACGAGATTTCAAACCTACACATAAATATCCATTTTATTTCACGCATTATTCGTATTCTACTCTCTACCAAAAAACTCAATAAATCTCTGAATTTTATCACTCAAGGCTTTCTATAATTAGACAAAGTAAAGCCAGCAAATTACACAATCGTATCTAGCATTTCACATGGTGTTTATAGGATAATTTATTACAGATAACCTGATACAAGTCGAAATACAGAGGTCTGCTAAGTATTTATGGAGGATATGAATTTTCGTTGGTATTTACGGAGGATATGAATTTTCGTTGGTAGCATCCCGGTCTTGGCGTCTGCTTGCTGAATACGTCTCATGCATCACAAAATGCTTCCTTGTTACGGAAATGGCATATCATCGTGTCGTCGTTAGACAACTGGGATAGCATATAGATGGGTAAAATATCATCGGCATGAAACCAGCTTGTTTGTTTAGTCAGTTCTGCAAACAATCAAAACTTGTGTCCTTTATAGAATATGTCATATTAGAACACTGATGTTCCAACAAAATACTGGACCATAACAGAAAGTACAACCTTTCATATACAATGAATAACAAAAAAATACATGTACCATCCAAAGGTACATACAAGATACACATAAGGAAACAGGAAATCTAGAACTAAAGGCAAGGTTATTCCTTAATAGCACAACAGAACCGTACCAACATTCTAATCAGTTGGGCCATTCTTGCCAATTGAGAAACAAAACATTTGCTCTTGGAATAGCAAGCACATCTTAATGACGAGCACAAGGGGCACGGCCATGGTCGCTTGCCGTTTCCTCGCTTCCAATCTCGGGGAGCACGCAATGCATTTAGGGAAAGGACTCTGCCGCTTACTCCTTCTCCGGCGAGTGGTCAGTTGTGGTGGTGGTAGCAGTGGCTCCATCGGCGACGAGACGAGACGAGCAAGATTTGGATTTTGGAGTGGAAGAGTCTTTGCGATGGAAATGCTTTCATGTGGTAGTCGTGCGGTGGAAACATCACGAGAGTGCTAGGGACGATCAGATGAATAGGTTAAACTCACAAGTGGGATTCTGAAATATAGCTCATTTTTGTTCATTGAAAATTTGAGGAAAAAACCTCTATCAAGGCAAAAATATGTAGGAAGGCCAAAACATTTCATGTGAGTGTTTTGATTGATTTAATGCTAGTCCTGTAGACCAAAGGACACAATGCTCAAAGTTTGTAAAATATAAAGTACCTTCAGTGGCATATGACAAAAGGAAATAAAACTGCAGATTTATGGCATTGTTCATTTGTGAGGGTATAACAGGCCAAGAACTTCTAATCTCCTATACATTGTTTGCAACTTATATGCTCTCGCATGCACTAAGCCAATGATCTAAAGTAGGTAATTAAGTATGGCACTGAGTTGGAACGCATGCATGCACCCTGCATTTACATATTGTTACTCATGGACCATCTAAGACCTAACCATCAGATGTCATAAGTGATAAACAAAAGACAATAACAAAGTGAAGGAAAAAACACTGAGCTTGCAATGAAGTCCTCAGGGGCTCTACAAACTATGGAAATCCTATCTCATTGAGCACCTGGAGAACATCGTCAGCATTGATTGTCTGCTTTCATTCCTTCAACATATTTGTATCACTACAAATAAAATCATTGCCATATTATTATCCTAAAAGCATCATAAGGAGAAGCCTAATTATGCTGAAATTGGAAGCATTGACCATACAATGAGGGACCAAGCATGGAAATAAATTTAATTTCTCCCAAAATCCCAAAATATTTCACATAAATCCACCTCATGGATCTACCAAAATATGCTAATTACTCTCGATGCATAAAATCTATCAAGATTACTCACTTTCTCTCTCAATCTAAACATGTAAACTAACAACGAGCAGGAATCAGAATGAAATAGGGGAAAGTCGGAAGCTGCTGAGGAATGGCATGGAAGCATGGACGCGGTGGATTGGAAGTGGATGAACATACAGATGTAGCCCTTCTAACCTTAATTTTGGTCTCCACAGCTCCATAGGGCTTTCCTCCTTAGGGAACTCCATGTTTGAACTTGCCTCACTGAAAGGCATAGCAATTGCATAAGCCACAATCCTTCTTCTGTTGTTGCTAGTCCTTGTACTCCTTGTAATTGCTCAAGCGGTTTGCATTTCAAAATAGAGCAGAGAATTTTAGCTCCATTCAAGTTATTCTGAGAAGAAGGAAAAATGAAGTGGTTGTGTAATAGCAAAAATCACATAAAAAAATCACATGGACTCTGCGATGCAAAACGACGCCATCCGAAATCCAGCAAAAACCAAACCAAAAGCCAACGCGAGATCGGTCGGCATTCCATTGTGTACATCCTCGCTACAACCCCAAAAAATCCAAACCCCCGCCTCCTCCCCCAAATTGGCCACCGCCACAGTACTTCCCCCAAAATCCCACTCAGTCTACTCCCAAAAAAATTTCACTCGCCGCCACAACTTCTCATCTCTTCGACTCTTCCTGACGATGTCCTCCCCCTCTATTCCCAACCAGATTTGTGCAAATAGTGGTGATCCCCACTACAAAAACCTAGCTAGATCATGGAGAGAAGGGAAAAAGACTTGAAGAGAAAGAGAGGAGAAGAGGGAACTGTACCAGGGATGGGGAGATGAAGAGAGAAAGTGAGATGGCAGTGCCGATCAAATCCTATTATTGCAATGCGACGGGCTCGTCCAGAAGGCAGTGCCATAGAAGATCTCCACCATCTCCTCCTCCTCCTCCTCCTCCTCACCGAGCTCCTTCGCCGGTGCTGTCGACATCGACTTCGGGAAGCCGTCCGTGGCGAGGAGCTCCACCATCTCTTTTTGTTTGGCCACAATAGCCCTCATACTTTTATTAGTTTAGATTAGATTAGACTAGTTACATGCCCGTGCATTGCTACGAAAAACAAAATTGATAACGAAAAATAAAGATTAAAAAATAAAAAAATTATTTCACAAGATCAAACATCTATTCTATCTTTAACGCTTCGTTTCTTGCGAAAGCTGGCTAATTAAAGCAACGCTTCATTTTTTGCGTAGGGCAATTAAGCAGGGCAATTAATGACATGGGTAGAACTCACCACTGCCACCAACTGTTGCTTTATAATAGTAGAGATTAGATGTGGTAGCAATCAACACAACAGTAGAATACTGCCTTTCTCTGAAGTGTAAATACTTCCTTTCTCTGAAGTGTTTGATCTCATCTCTAAGGGTGCGTTTAGTTCGCTGTACCAGGTTGAACTGAACCGTTCCGTACAGGATTTAATCTCGTTCATGCGTTTGGTTGACTGAACGGAACCATCTGGTGCAGGATGAGATGGTACAGATTCCTAGAATATTCTTTGAAGATGTTGTATCGTTTGATACGACGAATTCGGCTGAACCGATCGGTACAGGACCGACCGGTATCATTCCATCCAGGATCATCTCATCCATCATGTACCATCCCATCCCGTTCAGCCTGGTACATCCAACCAAACACACCCTAAGTTGGAAAAAGAACCAAGAAAAGAGTGGGAGAGCTTCGAGTGAACACAACCACGATGGAGCAATCAACTTCAAGGAAATTTTTTTGTGTAACTTATGCATCTAATTTAAACCGGTGCTAGGCAAATAGAAAATAATAGCGTGCTGTCCTACCTGTAAGGACACTCCATAGTCACCTCTCCTATCGTCGGTGCCAGTGTCACCACTTTTGTCTTGCCTAACCGTCGGATGGGCAAAGTCGAGCCATAACTATACTTGTGCCTACCACGCTATTGATTGAAGAGGCCATCCACAGTCAATCATGCTGCTCTGAATCAAGGCGTACCGAGAGAGATATGAAAGTAGACACGGCACGGGTGAGAGACTGAGAGCGATCGACGGTGGCGATTTAGATTTGCAAGGGAGATGGATTGAAAAGAGGAGGTGAGACAATCTCATTTCCACTCCCCTCAACTCAAATTGGTAGAAAAACCCCATGCATGAAATTTTTTCACCTAATTTCCCCCCTCCACGCATCTTTCCCAATTTCTCGCGGCACGATCCAACTTCTCGTTCCACACAACTTCTTCGTCCTCCTAGGCTCTTTGGTATCCTCATGCGATGAGTCAGATGTTGATGGATGCTAACGCTTGAATTTGTCTTTTTCATATCTTCCAAATACGATTGAGTTTGGTTTTCAAATTTTACAAGGTTGTAGAACATCACCCTCCCCTACGTATGGTAAATGCGATTGAGTTTTGTCTTCTAATTTTGCAGGGTTGTAGAACATCACCTCCCCTACGTATGATAATTTTTTGAGAATTTTTCAAAACTTTTACACGTGGTTTTGATGGACTTTTCACGGTAAGGAAACTTTGCACTAAATATGCCCCCTTGTAATAATGCTGCACATGTAATTGCGAAACAAGTTTCTCGTATTTGAAGCGGTGTTCGTGGCATTTGAGGCACCAAGCTTGGTACGAGAGATTTTGTTTGGGGACTATAATCCTACTCAAACCTAATAAATTGCTTTGTCCATGCACACTCACCAGTGGAAAAGGGGAATTCCAAAAGTTTTGGAGATAAAAAAAAGTACGAACTAATATGTGTTTTTGGACAGATCTAAGCGAAGAAGGAAATCTCAGAAGTTTTGTGGATCACGGAGAAAAATACGAATTCTAAAAAAAAGGAGTAATACACAATTTTAGAAAGCTCTCTGAAATTTTCGAGGGGCCTCGGCGGGGAAAACAAGTTTTTTTTGTAATTTTTTGGGAAATCATAAAAGGGGAATTCAAAGTTTTGGAGACCGCCAAATAAAATCTGAGACTAATTTGTATTTTTGGAAAGATACGAGGGAAAAAGGAAATCTCAGAAGCTCTATGGATCACCAAAAAAAAATCCGAACTCTCCACAAAAAAGAAGTAATACGCAATTTCAGAAAGCACCCCATATTTTTTGGGGGACCTCGGCGGTGGAAAATAAAATTCTGGTAGTTTTGGGGACTTTTTCTAAAAAAAATACTAATACACAATTTTCGAAAGATACACATAATTTTTAGGGTTTGTCTCGACGAAAGAAAACAAAAAATCAAAAGTTTCAAGCGCCTCCCAGCAAAAAAAATACGGACTCCCTGCAAATACATGGAGTAATACGCAATTTTAGAAAGCTAACGGTAATTTTTGAGGGGCCTCGACGAGGAAAAAAACAAATTTTGGTAGTTTCGGAGGCTTCTCCACAAAAAATAGATTAATACGCAATTTTAGAAAGATACACATAATTTTTGGGGGACCTCGACAAAAGGAAACAAAAAAAATCGAAAGTTTCATGGCCTTCCCACAAAGATGAGTCTGCTCAGTACGAATAGCGGCAAGGGCCTCCAACAGAGTCACACGAGGATGACGAGCAAGCAGCTGGGCACGAATCTGCTCAAACTCAGCCCGAAGACGTGTCAGGAAGTCGTAGATGCGGCGAAGCTCCAAATGAGAGTCTTGTGGCCCGACAACACTGGCAAGTGCGGTAGACCTCCGGTCCCAAGGAATCAATCTGACGCCACACAGAAGATAGCTGCGCATAGAACTCATCCACAGTAGAATCACCCTGCTGTAGCGACTGCTCCTGTCTCACAACAGCAAGGTAAAGGGAGTCACCAGCAGGTTCATAGCGATCGCGAAGATGCGTCCACATCGACTGTGCCGAAGACAAAGCAACAATGTCTCCAGTAAGATGCACCTCCATGCTAGCAACCAAAATAGCAGAGGCACGAGCATCTTCATCAATCCATGTCTTGTCAGCAGCAAACTGAGTTTGAAAAGACTCCACAACATCAGTATAATCATCGGTGATCTTCTGGCAAGCAGCATCATCAGCCTCCTTGGGAATAACAGGCGTGGCAGGGGGAGTTGGACAAGGCAGACAGGATAGCTCGCCAGTAAGAAACTCCCACAGACGCTGACCACGCATGTGAAGGCGCATGTGAAAAACCCAGTCTCGATAATTGAGACCATCGAAAATAATCGGGCATCGAGGAACAGAGACAGTCCCTGAAGAACCAAAAGATGACACCATTTTTTTGGACCGGTCTTCTTATCCCTTCAAATTGAAGAAGGCTTCAAGTCCGGTCAACCACAGGCGTGAGAGACGCTCACGAGCAATTGGAAGCGCCAAGACGGCAGTGCAGCCACGCTACTCGGCGGTGTCCGCGTCGGCGTCGGCCGGCGGGCAGCGGCTGCTCGGCGGTGAGGAGGCCGAATTCAGCCATGGCGGCGCTGGCCGGGCAGATGCGCCGACGAGGGGCGCGGGCGGTTGGTGATGCAAAGAAATGGTCGCAGATTAGCGAGAGACCGAGCCGAGGCGGCTGGCTGGCTTAGCGCGAGCTCCTCGACAGTGAGGCGCCCGAGCCGAGGCGGCATCGGGCGCGCGAGGAGGCCGAGCCTGGCCGAAGTCGGCAAGGCTGCAGACACGCTGCCACGCACGGCGATCGGAGGCGGCGCGGGCGAGGCCGAAGTTCCTCGCCAAGCTGCTGGTTTACAGACACGCGCCACGCCGCTGGTGATTGAAGCGCGGCACCGGGCGAAGGCAGAGGCGCTGCATTTAAGAGGCGCGAAGCCTCCGGTACGCCTGCCACGAGATGATAAAATGGTCGGTGACACAGAGGGAGGAGGTAGAACCGACGGAAGAGTCGGTGATGAATAGACGCAAGTGCAACGCCCAAGAGGTAACCCTAACTTTAGATTGGCTCTGATACCATGTTATGAATAGCACTTGTATTCGTTATGAGGCCAATGGGCCAGTATATATACATGTACAAGAGGGACAGGAAACAGGACTCTATCTCTAGTAGAATACCTATACAGATATACTAGGACTCTATCTATAACAAGAGTAAATGCAATATACTTGATACTAGAAAGCGAAGCGTGGTGCTAACATGACTATAAAAACTATTCGAAAATCTTTCTTTCTAACTTTTTATCATGCGGAACGAAGAGAAGTTAGTAAATAGGCGCCCTTTTTGGAAGCCCTTGATCGAGTAGTTCATCCGAAAGCATTTGATCCATCGTATCAGTGCTTGATCTTCTACGGTTTAAGACCTAAATAAAGGAATGAAAACAGCTGCAAGATCCGCTTACTTCTTTCTCTTAGTCAGCTCTATCTCATATTTATTGCCTACAAGCTCTCGTAGTATCTCACAGCAGTATCGAATAATGAAAAGAAGGAAAGCTCTATTGAATAAGCCAAGGATAGAGAGAGGCCCCTTAAAGAACTATTTGAAAAAAGGAATATATCCCAGGTTATTCATTCAATCCAAATTTTCAATCTCGTGAATTCAATAAAAAGAACTCAAGGCTGCGACATCCACTTTAAGACTAGTTAAAAAGAAAAGGTTCCACCATTGTACTCCCTTCAGTTTGATAATAGATGTCGTTTTGGACATAGTGATGGTCAAACTTCTAAAACTTTGACTATCGATATATTTTTAAATATTTAAATTGGATATATGAAAATTATATGTGTAGACTTGTCTTGAGAAGTACTTTCATAATATTATAATTTTATTGGGTTTTATAAATATATTATAATAAAAAATAGCGATCAAAGTTGTGTTTTGAAGACCGTGTCGATGTCCAAAACGACATCTATTATCAAACTGGAGGGAGTAGTTAGACAACCGATATGTGACATCATACTTAGTATGGGAGTTGCCGCTGATCTGCGACATCAATAGATAAGCATGGTATGCGAATATGTGTTGTTGATCTATGCATCGCGATGCTACTTTCGTAGGGGAGAGCAGTCAGTCCCCACCAAGGTGAGTATAAGGGCTTTTTTTGGGGGGTAATTTCGCTTTGTTCATCTTCAAGTGCCGACAGTTTCTATTCCCAAGTGTGAAAAGCCAGTACTGGATAGACGGTTTAGATACGTCACTGAGTGCCCCATGGGTCATCTTGTTTCCTATTCATTGGAAGCTACATAAAGCATCCCTATATTAAGGTGAAGTAAGAAAGCATCAGTCCTCTTATTTTCTGTCTTCTATGAAAGAATGTAGCTCGCTCTTTTCTGTGAAAGGAGCTTCAGAAATCTTGTATTCCACCAAATAAGAATAAGAGCAAGAAGGGGCTATCTTTGTGAAGGGACCGGCACCTGAAAGTAGATCATATATATGGCCTTTCTTTCGCCAAAATCAAGTAAAACCCCGGCCCAAGAAATGCAGCAAAGCAAGTCATCTTTGGTTTGGAGCGAAATTCCCAGATGTATAGGCTTGATCGAGTGCATTACTTGAAATCGACGATCTAAAGTTGCTCCGACAGAGGTCTCCTTCTCCCTTAGCAGAGAGACCAGTCCCTGTGACGGACCGCCTTTTCAGGGGTGCGTTTAAACTCCGAAATGACTACCCAGGAAGTTTAGTCATCAGAAACCAAGTTGTACATTACCCGTAAAAGAACAATACAACTGTTTTTACATCACATAGGGCCTAACGGCCAGAGTTTTCAAAGGAAGCGACGAGCTTTAGGGTATATATTACATCACAAAAGAGAGTCATCACAAAAGTAAAATCCACAGGCGAGTCGAGCGGAGACTGAGACTTAGAACCACACTGTGTCGCCATCTACGATCTCTTGGAAATCACCAACATCTTGATACTCTAAAATGGGTTAATTAAGCAAGGATGAGTACTACAACGTACTCAACAAGCCACACAGTGAAGCCTGATTATCACATGCAAGGATAACAAGAGATAGCCATATGTCTCATCTGGTGTATGCAAGTTTTCATAATGTTTGGCATTTCATTTAAAACACAAATCATAATAATAATATGAATAAGGGGGTTTTCCAAAGTTATCCATTTCCATACTGGTTTATCCAAAAACTACTTGAGCTTAGGTTCGGGATTCACCCCATTTTAACTCAGCTTCATTTACCGGAAGCACGGCGTATTCAAATACCATTTAATTACACTCTGCAGAGGTGTTCAGCTTTACCCACAAGATTCCACGATCGTTATGCCACGCGATTAACATGCAACTTTTATGCATGCGGCCGGATCGAGGTTATCATAGCTTTTCGTTGGATCTTTCCCCTTTAGCCCCTATCCGGTAGAGCTTCGGTCCACATTAACCCGGGGTCCCCACTGGCCAGAGTGGAGTTCGCGGTCCTGCTTACTGTGGACACCTACCGTTGTGAACCCGTAATGCCACACTTTCCTGTGCACATTCCCGTTCCACCCCCATAACTGCGGACAATCTCCCATACCGGGAAGGTAACCCTGCTCCTATAGGTATTCCGGGGAAAGTACAATGTACCGAGCTACGTTGATTCAAGCCAACGAAGTTGACCGGCCCAACCTGTGGTTGAACGATTTCTTAAGTTATTTACTTTTTCCCAAGGTTGTAAGTCCTTACTTTGTCATAGACCAAACCATTACGTTCCATAATCCCTGGTATCCAACATACCACCATCCATTCATACCTTGGTAATAGTCCTCGGCCGGGGATCAGACTAACACCCACGTGGTGATTAGCCCAATACTGTCCCCCAGACCGCAACATTTCATAAACATTCCACATCTAATTCCATCGACATTTCATGTTTTCTTTAAAATGAACTAACTAACCATAATAGAATACCTAGCTAAATACTAACAATAGTGATTTTCTAGGGTTACAAAGGATTATTTAGGATTCAATATTTTTCAAGGAAGTTCCATGAGCCTTTTCGGCATTAACTAGCTATCATGTCATTCAAACATACCGACTTTGTGATATTTCAACATATAGTTCAGAAATAATGCGGTAGAAAATAAATATGGATTATTCTAGGGAATATTAGGTTCAACATGATCAATGGAGTATGGCTTGCCTTGCGAGGCGGAGGGGTTCCCTAGTTCGGAGTTGATGTAGTCGTATTCGGCTTCCTTTGGTCGACTCTGTTCCAAATCTTGCTCTGCTCTGTATGCGCTCTTGAAAATTTGATGCTTGCTTTCGGTCGTCGGTTCTAGCGTAAACAAACACCATAAGATAAACAATAAATAATACGAAAAGAAAGAAGAGAAAAGAAAAGAGAAAAATCGAGAGAGAAAATAGCCGGAAATAGGTTGGAGGGCGTTTTGGGAATTTTTGGAACTTGGTTTGGCGAAACGGAGGTCATTTTTGGACTCAGTGGCTCGAAAGGGTTCGGAATATGTATTTTGGGCCATTTTTGGATTTTCTGGGATTTTTAGGTATTTTTGGGACATTTTTGGATATTAAAAATGAATTAAAACGTTTTCTGGAAAAAGAAATTCGAATAAAAAATAAAAACAGCACTGTTCAATTTGGGCCGCGCTAAACCGGGTTTGGCCCGCGAACGCGAGCGCGCGTGGGGAGGCAGCTAGGCCGGCCCAGCTTTGGGGCCAGCCGCCCCGACAAAGTGCCCGGGCGCAGAGAGAGAGAGAGAGAGGGAGGGAGCGGGGGGGCTGGCGTGTGGGCCACGGGGTGCGGGGAGAGATCGAGAGACTGGCGGGTGGGGCCAGGTCGTCAGCGGCAAGTGGGGGTGTTGGCCGGAGTGGGGCGGCGCGAGGCCGAGCGGGGCGCCGGAGGTGGTGAAGACGATGGGGTTTTTGCGATTTAGGGCACTGGCGCAATGGGGTTTTGGGGGAAAAGGTTAGGGGGTCCTTCACTGACCTAATGTGCGGCACGGGGAGAGCCAAGCGGCGAACGGGAGTGGCGGCGCTAAGCCGGAGAAGGGGAAGACGCCAGTGGGGAAGGCGCTGGAGTGCACGGGAGTGAGGGAGAGAGAGGGGAATCGAGGGAGAAGGAGGCGGCGAGCTCGGAGAGCCACAAATGGCGGCCGGAGTGGCTTTAAATAGCCGAGGAAGGCTGCGGGGGTCGTCGGCCTCATGATGGCGAGGGAGACCCCGCGGTAGTGGCGACGGGACGGGGCGGCGACACGGGGCTCGGGGTGAGCGTGGCGCAGGCAGCGGCGCGGCGATGAGTGCCCTAAGGGCTAGGGCGGCGACGAGGGCGGCGAGGGCGTGAAGCGAGCTCGCCAAGGCAGAGCTCACGGACGATGCAGTCTTGATCAAGACTACGGGGCGCAAGAGTTCGAGGCGGCTCAGCGGCGCGCTGGCGAAGCGGCAACGCGGGCGAGGCGCAAGGAGAGGAGGAAGGCGCATTGGCCGAAAGGGGAAAGCGCAAAAGCACCGAAACTTTCCCAAAACAGCAAAAACTCGAAATTTAATCAAATAAATCTAAATAAATTCGAAAAAATCCAAAAAAAATTCAGAAAAATCATAAAAAGCAAATAAAGTCTAATTTGAACTTAATTTGAAAATTTTGGGGCATTTCAACCTACCCCCCTTAAAATAAATCTCGTCCTCGAGATTCATTCCGCCTGGGGAAAGAGGTTGGGAAAATTCTGCTGCAATTCCGACTCCTTTTCCCATGTGGTTTCCGTAAGCGTGTGATTCTTCCACAGTATTCGGCATACTCTGACATCTTTGTTTCGAAGTTTCCTTTCAACTGTCTCAATAATCCTGACTGGTTCCTCTGTATAGGTCAGATCATTCTGTAGGTCGATTTCTTCTAATGGTGCTTGTTCTGTGGGTTGTCGAAGACACTTCCTTAATTGTGACACATGGAAAACATTGTGTACTCGTGACAATTCAGGACTCAACTGCAGTTTGTAGGCTACTTCTCCAATTCGGCTTATGATCTTATATGGTCCAACATATCTTGGTGCCAATTTTCCTTTAATCTGAAATCTATGCACAGGTTTGAATGGTGTTACTTTTAAATACACAAAATCCCCAACTTGGTAACTGATATCCTTTCGTCTGGTGTCTGCATAGTTCTTTTGTCGTCCTTGTGCTATCTTCAAGTTTTCTCTGATGATCCTGACATGAGCTTCTGCATCCTGCACAATCTGTGGCCCTAATAATTGATTTTCTCCCACTTCAGTCCAATTCAAAGGGGTTCTACACTTTCTTCCATAAAGTGCTTCAAATGGTGCCATTTGTAGACTAGCCTGATAACTGTTATTGTAGGAAAATTCTGCAAATGGTAAACAAGTGACCCAAGATGCTCCGTATGTCAGGGCACAGGCTCTCAACATATCTTCTAGTATCTGGTTGACCCTTTCTGTCTGTCCATCTGTCTGTGGGTAATATGCTGTACTGAAGTTCAGGTCTGTCCCCATGGCTTCATGTAGACTCTTCCAGAATTTTGAGGTGAATTGGGCTCCTCGGTCTGACACAATCTTTTTGGGAATCCCATGTAATCTGACTATGTGTGTCAGGTATAGCTCTGCTAGCTTATCCTTGCCATAGGTCTGCTTGACTGGTATGAAATGTGCTATTTTAGTCAGTCTGTCAATTATTACCCATACAGAATCAAATCCTTGTTGTGCTTTGGGTAGTCCTGTAATAAAGTCCATTCCAATTTCATCCCACTTCCATTCAGGGATCGGTAAGGGTTGTAACATTCCAGCTGTCTTCTGATGATCGATCTTAACCTTTCGGCACACGTCACAACACAGTACGTGCTCTGCTATCTCTTTCTTCATGCCTTTCCACCAATATTCACTCTTTAAATCATTGTACATCTTCGTACTGCCTGGGTGTATGGTGAGTTGGGATGAGTGAGCTTCTGTCAAAATCAATCCTCTTATATCTTTATTATTGGGAACACATATACGATCTCGGAATCGTACTATGCCTTGTCCATCTTCCGAGAATTCCGAAGGTCCGTTTGTATTCATTTCTTTGCGATACTGCTGGATTTCTTCATCTTCTTATTGAGCTGTTTTAATTTGACTGAGTAGGTCTGACTGAATTGTAATGGAAGCTAAAAATCCTTTCTCAACTATCTGTAGGTTCAGATGTTCCATTTCAAATTGTAGCTGTTGTGAGATGTCTGTTGTCATGGCTATGTGGTGGCATGACTTTCTACTTAATGCGTCTGCTACTACATTAGCCTTTCCAGGGTGGTATTGTATCTCTAAGTCGAAGTCATTGATTAGCTCTAACCACCTTCTTTGTCTGATGTTCAGGTTTGGTTGAGTAAACACATACTTCAAGCTTTTGTGGTCTGTGAACACGTCGCAGTGATTTCCCAACAAGTAATGCCTCCTGATCTTAAGTGCATGCACCACTGAAGCTAATTCCATGTCGTGAGTTGGGTAGTTCTCTTCATGTGGTCTTAACTGTCGAGAAGCATAAGCAATTACTTTTCCGTCTTGCATCAGAACACAGCCTAATCCTTGCTTTGATGCGTCGCAGTAAATTTGAAACTCCCTGCTTGGGTCAGGAAGTACAAGTACTGAGGCTGAGGTTAATTTTGTCTTCAAGGTCTGGAAACTCTTCTCACATTCTTCTGTCCACCGATAAGGTTTATCCTTTTTGAGAAGCTGGGTTAGAGGTTTGGAAATTTTGGAAAAACCTTCAATGAACCTTCGATAATATCCAGCTAGTCCTAGGAAACTTCTGATTTCCCTTACTGTCGTGGGTTGCTTCCATTCCATCACTGCTTCTATCTTTGTTGGATCTACTTTTACTCCTTCTTCGGTGATGATGTGTCCCAGGAATGCAATTTCTTTCATCCAAAAATCACATTTGGAGAACTTGGCATACAATTGATGTTCCCTGAGTCTTCCTAGAATCAGATGCAGATGTTCTTGATGCTCTTCTTCTGTTTTTGAGTAAACCAGTATGTCATCTAGGAATACTACGATGAATCGGTCTAGATAGTCCATACATACTTGATTCATCAAGTTCATAAAATAAGCTGGGGCGTTTGTGAGTCCGAACGGGACTACTGTGAACTCATATAGTCTGTATCGGGTGGTAAACGCTGTCTTTTCCCTGTCTTGTTCTCTGACTTTCAGCTGATAGTATCCGGTTCTTAAGTCTATCTTTGAGAAAATCTTAGCTCCTTTGAGTTGATCGAATAAGTCGTCAATCCGAGGTAAGGGGTACTTATTCTTTATAGTTGCGGCTTTCAGCGCTCTGTAATCCACGCAGAGTCTTAAGCCTCCATCTTTCTTAGGGACAAATAAGACTGGAAAGGACCAGGGTGATATGCTTGATCGAATAAATTCCTTCTCCAATAATTCATCCAGTTGCTTCTTGAGTTCTCTTAATTCCATTGCCGACATTGGGTATTGGCGCTTTGTGATTGGTACTGTTCCTGGTGCCAGTTCTATGGTTAACTCTATGCTCCTGTCTGGGGGTCTTCCTGGTAATTCTTCTGGGAAAACGTCTGGGTATTCCCGAACAATGGGTACTTGGGCTATGGTTGGGATTATGGCATTAAGACTTCTTCTCTTGCCCTTTTCTAAATCAGGGTTGGTTCTTACGGTTATCCGTTGTCCTTCATCGTTGATAACTGTTACCAACTTCTTTTCACAATCCAAGGTTGCTTTATGTTTGGACAGCCAATCCATTCCCAGGATGACGTCCAGTCCGTTTATCTCTATTAGCAACAGCTCAGCTGTAAACTTAATCCCTTGAAGTACTATTTCTAACTTCTCGCTCTTATATCGAGCCATTAATCTATTACTCGGCGTTTGAAACGCACAAGGGTTTTGTAATGGTAAATACGGAAAACCATGCTTGCATGCAAAAGCCATTGAAATAAAAGAGTGGGTTGCTCTAGGATCAAATAATATCAAAGCTATCTGAGATTGGACTTGAAATTTACCGATAATCACGCTTATCGCCGCAAAGATCCTCACCGACAAGTGGTTGATCCCGCCTTGGAAGTTCTGGAGTTGTTGGGGTTGGAGCTCCCTTCGCAGCGGGTGCTCGCCTTGCAGTATCCATTCTTTGGGGTTGCGGTTGGTAGGTTGCTGGTTGACGGTTTACCGAAGCTGCTGACACCTGTGATTTGGCCACCTCAGCTGGCTGGTTCCTTCTCGGGCAGTTCTGTTTGAAGTGTCCCTCCTGACCACAGTGATAACAACCTGTAGTCCTCTTTGTGCAGTTAGTGGAGTAATGGTTTCCACCGCACTTGAAGCATTTTACTATTATAGGCTGGCTTTGAGCAGGAACGGGTCGGAATCCTCCTACTGCTTGTCTCTTAGAAGGGAATCCGGGTATAGGAGCTGGGGCTCTTCCTCTGGGTTGGTTGGGGGCCGGAAACCTCATCTGCTGGGCTCTCCTTTTTCGGGTGTCCTCCAAGTCATTTCTAGCTTCTTCTATCATCATTAGCTTGTCGACCATCGTTGACAGGTCCCTGAATTCTAGGGCAGCGATATGGAATTTCAGGTTCTTTTGTAATCCTTCAGAAAACCTTTCCATCTTCTTGGCCTCGGTATCCACTTCATTGGGTGCATAGCGGGCCAGTTGATTGAATTGTTGAAGGTACTCCATAACAGTTCTTCCTCCCTGTCGGAGGGCTAGGAATTCTCTCCTTTTCGAGGCCATTAGTCCTGCAGGGATGTGAGCTTTGCGAAAAGCTTCCTCGAACTCGATCCATGGAATATCTTGATCGTTCTTGGTGGCTTGATAGTTCATCCACCAGGCTGCGGCTTGTCCTTGAAGCTGGTGTGAGGCAAACAACACTTGTTCCCTATCCGAACATTGGATGGTATCCAGTTTCCTTTTTATATCTCTGATCCAGTCATCAGCCGCTAACGGTTCTGTTGGTGTTGCGAAGATAGGAGGTCTAGATTTTTGGAAGTCGGACCACTTGGTTCCTCCAATGTGGCCTTCTTGTCCGTTGTGGTTTCCCTGTGGGGGTCCTTGTGATCTCGCGGCTAGTTGTTCCAGGACTCTTTCCATGAGTTGGGTTTGGTGCCTTTCAGCCTCATATCTGTTTCTTTCCATCATAGCTAACACTTGAGCCATGCTGGCCTGTTCGGCATTTGAGTTGCCTTCTTCGCTGGTGTTATTCCGCAAGTTGGGTCTCACCATAGTTGTTTTAGATGATCTTTTCGGCCTGCAGCAGTGTTTTAACGGAAGTGAAAGGTAAGTGGAAGTTAAGATTTCTAGATAAGGTTAGAATGAATAGATGAGGGCTTAGATGAAAAGGGCGGGAGAATATTTTGAGCGAGATAGGGCTAATCCCGATACATTACTGAAATCGAAGTACGAGGGTGGGGATCATAGTTTGTCTTACAAGCCATAGGTGGTATACCACCTATATTACAATACCAAAATAAATAGTTCTATTACATAAAAGGGGGTGGCATCAAATCCTAATGATCTTGGCAGCTTAGGGGTTCCATCCGCCATCGGGGCTGTAGAAGAAGCGTTCTTCGGGGTCTTCCTCGTCCTCCATGTCGACATCTGGAGGCGGCAGTTCGTCGATTATCATTGAAGGTCCGTCCACCGAGGGTTCTTCTTCCGGGGGCGCTACCGGTTGCTGCACAAGCTCGATCTCCATCATCTGATTCATCAACTGTTGTACCTGGCCTTGGAGTTGAACTACATCATTGTGCTGTTGATCTACTAGGTCCCACATTTGATGGAGGTGATCATGTTGTACTTTGTTCTCCCGGAGTGCGCGGTTGTATTCGCGTTCCATCAGCAGCACATAGTCGGAGGTTTCTTCGATCCTTGGGTCTGCCTCATCAAGAGGGAAGGAGATGCCAATGCTTTCGTCACAAAGCTGGGGAATCAGCTGAAACTGGGTGTCATCAAGTTCCCTTTCGTAGTGGTTCCGAAGGTAGTGGACAGCTTGGCGGGCGGCATCCTGAATCGCCGCGGACTCGTAGAGTCGTCTTCCTTCAAATCGTCAAGGGACACCTGGGCGGAGTGGTAGGGGCGGCAGCTCGACCCATGCCATCCATTGGCAACGTAAGTCGTCCCGAAGCATTTCTTGGGTATGGAACGCAGGGCGGTGTTCATCTTCGGCTCCTACTTGCTGCATCATCCTCCAAAGTAGCTCAGCCCATCCACCGAAAATACTTGGATCCGGGTAGGCAAGATGAACCATCTGCGATCAACGTGAAATTTGAAGTAAGTTAAGAAATGGGAAATATTAAGACAAAACTGGGAATAAGAATTCTAAGAGGGTTGAGATAGAAAGAGGTAGAAGAGGACAGCAATAATACTTATATTTTCATAACTCATTTTGTTTATATGTTAAATTAATTTTCTGTAAAAAGATCCTTAAGCCAATCTAGGTCTCAATCTACGGTCAACATAGGCTCTGATACCACTTGTGACGGACCGCCTTTTCAGGGTTGCGTTTAAACTCCGAAATGACTACCCAGGAAGTTTAGTCATCGGAAACCAAGTTGTACATTACCCGCAAAAGAACAATACAACTGTTTTTACATCACATAGGGCCTAACGGCCAGAGTTTTCAAAGGAAGCGGCGAGCTTTAGGGTATATATTACATCACAAAAGAGAGTCATCACAAAAGTAAAATCCACAGGCGAGTCGAGCGGAGACTGAGACTTAGAACCACACTGTGTCGCCATCTACGATCTCTTGGAAATCACCAATATCTTGATACTCTAAAATGGGTTAATTAAGCAAGGGTGAGTACTACAACGTACTCAACAAGCCACACAGTGAAGCCTGATTATCACATGCAAGGATAACAAGAGATAGCCATATGTCTCATCTGGTGTATGCAAGTTTTCATAATGTTTGGCATTTCATTTAAAACACAAATCATAATAATAATATGAATAAGGGGGTTTTCCAAAGTTATCCATTTCCATACTGGTTTATCCAAAAACTACTTGAGCTTAGGTTCGGGATTCACCCCATTTTAACTCAGCTTCATTTACCGGAAGCACGGCGTATTCGAATACCATTTAATTACACTCTGCAGAGGTGTTCAGCTTTACCCACAAGATTCCACGATCGTTATGCCACGCGATTAACATGCAACTTTTATGCATGCACGGATCGAGGTTATCATAGCTTTCGTTGGATCTTTCCCCTTTAGCCCCTATCCCAGAGCTTGGTCCACATTAACCCGGGTCCCCACCGCCGAGTGGAGTTCGCGGTCCCGCCATCGTGGACACCTACCGCTGTGAACCCGTAATGCCACACTTTCCTGTGCACATTCCTGCCTCCACCCCCATAATCATGACCATCTCCCATACCGGGAAGGTAACCCTGCTCCTATATGTATTCCGGGGAAAGTACAATGTACCGAGCTACGTTGAGTCAAGCCAACGAAGTTGACCGGCCCAACCTGTGGTTGAACGATTTCTTAAGTTATTTACTTTTTCCCAAGGTTGTAAGTCCTTGCTTTGTCATAGACCAAACCATTACGTTCCACAATCCCTGGTATCCAACATACCACCATCCATTCATACCTTGGTAATAGTCCTCGGCCGGGGATCAGACTAACACCCACGTGGTGATTAGCCCAATACTGTCCCCCAGACCGCAACATTTCATAAACATTCCACATCTAATTCCATCGACATTTCATGTTTTCTTTAAAATGAACTAACTAACCATAATAGAATACCTAGCTAAATACTAACAATAGTGATTTTCTAGGGTTACAAAGGATTATTTAGGATTCAATATTTTTCAAGGAAGTTCCATGAGCCTTTTCGGCATTAACTAGCTATCATGTCATTCAAACGTACCGACTTTGTGATATTTCAACATATAGTTCGGAAATAATGCGGTAGAAAATAAATATGGATTATTCTAGGGAATATTAGGTTCAACATGATCAATGGAGTATGGCTTGCCTTGCGAGGCGGAGGGGTTCCCTAGTTCGGAGTTGATGTAGTCGTATTCGGCTTCACGCTGGTCCGGCTCCTGTTCCAAGTACTGCTCCTGCTCCTGTGTCTGCTCTTGAAGCTGGTACTGCTCGGTCGTCGGTTCTAGCGTAAACAAACACCATAAGATAAACAATAAATAATACGAAAAGAAAGAAGAGAAAAGAAAAGAGAAAAATCGAGAGAGAAAATAGCCGGAAATAGGTTGGAGGGCGTTTTGGGAATTTTTGGAACTTGATTTGGCGAAACGGAGGTCATTTTTGGACTCAGTGGCTCGAAAGGGTTCGGAATATGTATTTTGGGCCATTTTTGGATTTTCTGGGATTTTTGGGTATTTTTGGGACATTTTTGGATATTAAAAATGAATTAAAACGTTTTCTGGAAAAAGAAATTCGAATAAAAAAGAAAAATAGCACTGTTCATTTTGGGCCGCGCTAAACCGGGTTTGGCCCGCGAACGCGAAAGGCGTGGGAGGCAATAGGCTACCAGCTTTGGGGCCAGGCCGTCCTGACAGGCGGGCCCGGGGCGCAGAGAGAGAGAGAGAGGGAGGGAGCGGGGGGGCTGGCGTGTGGGCCACGGGGTGCGGGGAGAGATCGAGAGACTGGCGGGTGGGGCCAGGTCGTCAGCGGCAGGTGGGGGTGTTGGCCGGAGTGGGGCGGCGCGAGGCCGAGCGGGGCGCCGGAGGTGGTGAAGACGATGGGGTTTTTGCGATTTAGGGCACTGGAGCAATGGGGTTTTGGGGGAAAAGGTTAGGGGGTCCTTCACTAACCTAATGTGTGGCACGGGGAGAGCCAAGCAGCGGCGGAACGGCTTGGCGGCGGCGTTAAGCCGGAGACGGGGAAGACGCCAGTGGGGAAGGCGCTGGAGTGCACGGGAGTGAGGGAGAGAGAGGGGAATCGAGGGAGAAGGAGGCGGCGAGCTCGGAGAGCCACAAATGGCGACCGGAGCGGCTTTAAATAGCCGGGGAAGGCGGCGGGGGTCGTCGGCCTCATGATGGCGAGGGAGACCCCGCGGTAGCGGCGACGGGACGGGGCGGCGGCACGGGGCTCGGGGTAGCGCGCACAGCAGGCGGCTGGCGATGAGTGCCCTAAGGGCTAGGGCGGCGACGAGCGGCGAGGACGTGGGGGCATAGCTCGCTGGCAGAGCTCACGGACGATGCACAAGGCGGTCGCAAGACTGGCGGGCGCGGCGTTAGCGCGAGGTCGCCACGCGGCGGCGCGGCGAAGGCGGAAGGGCAACGCTGGCGAGGCGCAAGGAGAGGAGGAAGGCGCATACGAAGGGGAAAGCGCAAAGCACCGAAACTTTCCCAAAACAAAGAAAACTCGAAATTTAATCAAATAAATCCAAATAAATTCGAAAAAATCCAAAAAAAATTCAGAAAAATCATAAAAAGCAAATAGAGTCTAATTTGAACTTAATTTGAAAATTTTGGGGCATTTCAGTCCCAACCTCTTTTCAATCAATCTTTCATACCGTATGCCTTTTCTATGCCTAAAACAAGTTCATGTCTCTCCTCTCTGAAAAGTAAGTTGGACCTTATTGAAAAGTAGTACGCTTTCTTTCGTGGTGTTCAGGATCCCATGCTTTGTAGTTCACGCATGGCTTTCTCTAACGAAGCTAATGCCGAATTAAAGGCGAAAAATGAAAAAAGAGAAAGAGCTTACAGACTTCTCTGAACCCGGTAGCCAGCGGAGCCCTTATTCATGGGTTAGGGACTCGCACTGAACAAAGTTGGTGACAGCCGAAGAAAAGCAAGTAAATAATCTAAACATGCGGGTATGATAGTGGTTGGCCTTCTCCCCCTTATCTTTAGGCCTGTCTTTCCTCTGTTTCGTTCCTTCTGTGGACCTTGCCTTGCTTCTCTAGTCCTCCACTCCTGTCTAGTAAGGTTCAAGCTACAGTAGCTGTGGGCCTGTAGTTAATGGATATTAGAGTAAGTAACTAGCCTTCTTGGAAAAAACACTCGATTGTGGTGTAAAGCGTCTTTCCTTCGTAGAGGCCGCAGGTTACGTGTTAATATAGGCTACAAAAAGACCTCTAGCGTGGTTTACAAGGATTGATTGATACGTGATTTACATGCAAGAACTTTACAAAGAAGCAACCCCTATTTTAGCAGGTAACAAACTCTATTAGGAAATACAAGAACCGAATCCAACTATTCCTTTAACAACCTCCCTCAATCACAACTTTACTAAGTTGAGATTGCATCTAAAATCATCTAAGGCTCTTGTCGAGAGTGGTTTGGTAAAACCATCTGCTACTTGATCCTTTGTTGAAATGAGCCGAACATCCAACTGTTTGTTTGCAACTCGTTCTCGGACAAAATGAAAATCTATCTCAATATGTTTGGTTCTAGCATGAAACACTGGATTTGCAGACAGATATGTAGCCCCTAGATTATCACACCAAAAACAGGGAACTTGCTGTTGATTAACACCAAGTTCAGTAAGTAAAGACTGTACCCAGATTATTTCAGCTGTAGCATTTGCTAAAGCCTTATATTCGGGTTCTGTACTCGATCTTGATATTGTGGCCTATTTTCTAGCACTCCAAGAGATTAGATTAGAACCAAGAAATATTGCAAACCCACTAGTTGACCTTTTGTCATCAATCTTACCTGCCCAATCAGCATCTGCAAAAGCACTCACTAGAAGAGAAGGTGATTTTCTTATAGCTAATCCAATACCCAACATGCCCTTAACATATCTCAAAATTCTTTTAGTTGCTGTCCAATGAACAGATGTAGGGGCATGTAGATATTGGCATACTTTGTTAACTGAGAAGGCAATGTCTGGTCTAGTAAGTGTCAGATATTGTAGAGCACCCACAATACTTCTATACCTTGTACTATCTTCTTCATTCAAGAAATCACCTTCATAAGCCGATAATTTTTCAGAAACAGAAAGAGGTGTTGGTGCTGATTTGCATGTCTTCATACCGACTCTTGTTAACAGATCAGTTGCATATTTCTCTTGGTTCAATAGAATACCACCTTCAATTTGTTTCACTTCAATCCCCAGGAAGTAGTGAAGATCACCCAGATCCTTGAGTGCGAAATCCAGCCCTAAGTCTTTCAATAATGCCACTGTAGCCTCTTCAGAAGAACTAGTAACAATGATGTCATCAACATATATAAGAATAAATATAACAGTGCCAGACTTGTTATAAATAAATAGTGACATATCTACCTTCGATGGTATAAAACCAAGATCTTGTAACTTTTTACTTAACCTTGAATACCATGCTCTAGGGGCTTGTTTTAGGCCATAAATTGCTTTATCTAGTCTGCATACATAATCAGGAGAATTTTTATCTTCATAACCTGGTGGTTGTTTCTTGTAAACCTCCTCTTCCAGAACACCATGCAGAAACGCGTTCTGTACATCTAGTTGCCTCAAGCTCCAACCTTTAGACACAGCAATAGAGAGAACAAGTATGATAGTAGCTATTTTAACAACAGGACTAAAAGTATCCTCATAATCAATGCCATATCTCTGTTTGAACCCTTTAGCTACTAATCGAGCTTTGTATCTTTCTATTGTACCATCAGCTTTCTTCTTAATTTTATACACCCATTTGCAATCAATAATGTTTTTACCTTGCTGTGGAGGAACCAAGTGCCAAGTATTGTTCTTGTGCAAAGCTAAAAATTCTTTATCCATTGCATTTTTCCAATTTGAGTCTTCAAGTGCTCCCTGCAAGTTCTTGGGCTCATCCAAAGTAGTTAAATAGCCATAACGAACAATACCATCTGGAAATTGCCTAGGTTTAGTAATACCACTTTGAAGTCGAGTTTTAGGACGACTAATTGGTGGAAGAATTGGATCAGTAGATGCAACAGCCGGAGCTCCAACAATTTGTTGCGTTTGCTGTGTTGGAATCACAAGAGGGGAGCTGGCCGCAGAAGATTCCACTATGGACGCTGGGAACCCATGCATTGGCGACTCGTGCGTTGAGACGGTTGGGGTGAGCGAAGAATCAGACATCGGACTGGGCGGATCCACCTCGGCCCCGATGCCTTGGACGTTTTGACCCAAAATATCTCTTGCAACTTCCTGTTGATCAAAGCCACTGGAGTAATGATTAGTATGGTTAGTCAAATATTGATCATAACAGTGTTCGCCCCCATGATCAGAACTGTACAGATTTTGAAGATGAGTAGGCAACAAAGGAAGCTCTTGTCGAAGCCTTTTTTTTAGCATTAGAATGAAGATGCTCAAAAGGGAAGATGTTTTCATCAAATACTACATCTCTCGAGATATATACCCGGCCTGAAGAGATGTCAAGACATTTAAAACCCTTATGAAGAGGACTATAACCAAGGAAGACACATTGTTTCGAACGAAATTCAAGCTTTTTAGAATTGTAAGGTCTAAGATTTGGCCAGCATGCACAGCCAAAAACACGGAGATGAGTGTAATCTGGCTTTTTATTGAGAAGACACTCTAAGGGAGTTCGAAAATCAATGACCTTGCTGGGCAACAAATTAATAAGATAGGTGGCAGTAAGAAAAGCTTCATCCCAAAATTTAAGGGGCATTGCAGCATTGGCAAGAATAGCTAACCCAACTTCAACAATGTGATGATGTTTTCATTCAGCAGACCCATTTTGCTGATGAGCATGTGGGCAGGAAACATGATGCACAATGCCAACTTTTTGAAAGAACGAATTTAACTTTTTATACTCGCCACCCCAGTCAGTTTGCATGGTAACAATTTTCTTTCCAAACTGACGTTCAACATAATTCTGAAAATTAAGGAAAGCTTGGAACACATCAGAACGTCGTTTAAGAAGATAGATCCATGTAAATTTACTGAAGTCATCGATAAAGCTAACATAATAGGTGTGTTTGCTCACAGAAGCTGGCGCAGGCCCCCATACATCAGAGAAAATAAGCTCAAAAGGAACAGAAGACACACTGTTAGACTTTGGATATGGGAGCTGATGACTTTTGGCTTTTTGACATGAATCACACACCGACTCAATACTAGTCTCCGAAGTGCAAGACAGATTATTGTTTTTGATGACACGTTCCACAGTAGAAAAGGCTGGATGTCCTAAACGACTGTGCCACCTTGACGGAGAGGGTTTGATGGCACTGAAGGCTTGCTTATTGTGACTTGGCTGATGTGCAGGAAGAAGATAAAGGCCACCATGGCATTTACCGCGAAGGAGTGTCGTCTTCGTTGCCTGATCCTTGATTAAAAAGAAATTCGGATGAAACTCAAGAAACGCTTTTTTATCAGAAGTTAAACGATGGACTGAAATAAGGTTTTTGTGTACTAGGAACATGAAGAATATCATTAAGATGTAGATTTCGACTGGGGGTATGAACAACTGTACGACCAATATGACTAATATCCATACCTTTCCCGTTTGCAGTATGAACTTGATCGCCACCATTGTACTTATCTCGTACGGTCAGCTTGTCTAGTTCACCTGTAATGTGATCTGTAGCACCTGAATCCATGTACCAATTTGTGTCCACTCCGTAGGATGTTGTGGTAGCCGCTGCAACTTTTCCTTCCTTCTGATACTCTTCATCAAATCGGTACCAGCAGTCCACAGCCACATGGCCAACCTTGTCACAAATCTGACACTTCGGCCGAGTGGTACTGGACTGGCCTCCCTACCTTGGAGCGCTTTCGCCTCGGCCACGTCCTCCAGTTCCACGACCACGCACATGACCGCGGCCCCGAAAGCCACCACGTCCACGCATTGCCGCATTAGCAGATGAAGAAAATTGGCCGTTGTTGGTTCCTTGAAGCATCTCCATGCGATTATCAAAGCAAAGAACTTGAGCGTACAAATCACTTACAGAGATTGGTTCCGTGCGTGATAGTATGGATGAAACAAGAGGATTGTAATCAATGTCTAGTCCATTGATAATGAATGAAACCATCTTGTCATCATCAATTGGCTTCCCTGCAGCAGCGAGATCATCACCAATGGACTTCATCTTGGCAAAGTATTCTGCTGTGGTCGAGTTCCCTTTCTGTGTGTTGGCCAACAGGACACATAGGTTAGTCACCTGCGCCCTTGATTGTGAAGAGAACATCTGTTATATCGCCTTCCAAGCTTCAGCAGCTGTTTTTACAGATGCAATCTGTGTGAGGACTTCTTTGGTCACGGAGTTGAGCAGGAAGCTCAACACTTGTTGATCTTGTGCCACCCATTGTGTGTACGCAGGATTCACCACCTTCTCGATGGTCTTGTCTTCTTTGGTGACGGTGATCGTCAACTCAGGTTCTTTAGCCGATCCATCCAGGTACGGCATGAGTTGAGCACCTCGGATGGTGGGCAGAATCTGCGCCCTCCAGAGACGGTGATTGTCTCTTGTAAGCTTCTCGGAGATCGGTACGCCGAGAGAAGACGGAGTGGAAGAAGACGAACTCGCCATGACTAGATGTGTTTGGAAGAGGCGGCTCTGATACCATGTGATTTTGGTAAAGCGTCTTACCTCCGTAGAGGCCGCAGGTTACATGTTAATATAGGCTAGAAAAAGACCTCTAGCGTGGTTTACAAGGATTGATTGATACGTGATTTACATGCAAGAACTTTACAAAGAAGCAACCCCTATTTTAGCAGGTAACAAACTCTATTAGGAAATACAAGAACCGAATCCAACTATTCCTTTAACATCGCCTACTAACCTTTTTCTTTCGTTTAAATAAAGTCGAGATGTAGCTTTCTATCTCAAGAAATTTATCCACCTCCATTCATTGGAGAACAAAGCGTTATCAGATTAGATCCTTGCTTCAAACTTAACCGAATCAAGTTTCAAAATAGATGTGGAAGAGGCAAAGGGAAGAGCGGGGTTGCCGAATCAGAGCCGGACGAAACATCTATCTCTATTTACAATACCCTTACTCCCAAGAAAACTTTGTAGAAAAAGGTTGTCATCGTAATAGGGATTGCACCTCAACATGGCAGCCCTCAATTCTTCCAATTGTGACTTGTACTCTTCTAGGCTTCCTCTTTGCCTCAAGTGATTAAACTCATCAACTACACCAACTACATTTCTGACCTCTCTACAATCTCTTGAATTAACTCTTGCCAAGATACTTGTCCCCTATTCACTAAGAAACTGGTGTAACAGCTTTCAGCTCTCCCCATAAGCTACAATTGTAATAGGGAATACTGGCTGTTTATTTTTTTTATCAGATAAACTTTTTTCCTTTTTTTGAAACCAAGGGCAGGAGCTCTGTTGTCAGATAAGCTACAATTGTCAATTCTTTACAGGCTTTAGGACCTCAAGCTATTGCTCCAAGAATCTCTCGTTACTTGATAAAGTGTCTTGCTTTCCTCAAGAAATACATTGACTATTTTTTTTATGCATGATACACCATGGTAAGAATGCTTCTCTATTTCTCTATCTGCTATCCATTCTCTTCAGTTTAGACTATCAGCACTTTATGTTATATTTATTTAGCTTTCAATAAAGCTGGGACATGGCTTTAATTCCTTTCCAGATATCAACTTGGATTCGGCTTCTACTTGACCTAAAGTATATTTCCCCCCTTCTCTCCATTGCACAATTTGCAACTCAAATCGATCATATAACGAATGTCAGCGTGCCGCATTTCTGCTTTGTGCTCATTTGCTGCCTACTGCTTCAGTGCAAGAGAGGGATGCCTGCTGGGAGTACTGCAACAAGCTGGGTGGGAATAGGGTCAGGTGAGTTGTCTGGATCCGGAACGTTTGCCTCCGTTGCTATCTTATCTCTGTGGATAGTTTTTTTTCACAATAGGATCATGGGATTCCTACTGGATTTGTTGAAGTGTTCTTTGAGATAGACAAATGTCTTTGTGCATCAGAAATGGATACTTTTGTTCTGCGTGCTTGTTGAACAACTTCTGCAGCCCATACCAGAGTACCCTTTACCAAATCAACTCAATTTTGTAAAATACCTAATTTGGCAATTTAATTGAGCACCTTAAAGTGAAAGTTTAAGAAACAATAAACTTTGCAAAGTTTCTTCCGCTTTGTTAATTATTGGTATTGGTACTGGGTTTATTTCTGCAAAACACATTATTAGTATTTGGTTATTCGAGTAATATACGGTTTGGCTCCTATTGATGTCTTGAATTTTGTGCCTTACACCCTGTGTGGCAATCTTGTGATTAATGTTGTCTGTGCTGGTGGGCATTTGTTTCCAAGAGCTGCAGTTTGGTATTGCTAAGCATACTCCATATCTGCAAGATCTATAGAACTGATGATTGATGAACTCAGTGTAATTTAAAGCACCTAATATTAAAGATGTTACCCCCTTCTGTTTTTTCTTCTTCTCAGGACTTGCCAACTTTTGTATGTGTTTGTATCCCTGAATTTCTTTCGTTATATGAAACGAAGAGATTAGTGCAAGAGTTAGCAAAGTTTGAGATTGATGCACATAATGTTATTATCAATCAGGTTCTTTTTGATGAGGAAGGTTAGTGTCAAAACTATCTATTTTGCAAATTTACTGTCTTGAAGCATTCTTGAAAATGTAGGTGCACTATATTCACCTTTGAAATTCATAAGCACCTATTGTGCAATCAAAGAATCACGTTCTCATGAACTTTGGCTGAAAATTGATTCTTATTCTTTTGAGTGCTTGGCTTGCTTCATGACATGCTGCTGGTGTCATTCTTGGATGAATAAGCAGTGTGCTTCTAGGTTGTATAGGAAACATGGCCACTGTGATCGGCGCATGAGGAATAGTGGAGGCCATCGTGCGGCTCTTCAATAACCATGGCTTGAGGGTGGTGATTGCGAACAGCCGAATATGGTGCATGGCAGAGAAACCGAGGCCTCTAATGGTGGTTTGACATGTAGATATATTTTTGTAAAAAATATCTTAGATGTCTCATGCCTATGATACTCTCTTTTGTTTAAAGATTGTTTTTAAGAATATTGGTTGGACAATTTTTGAAGATGTCAATGAACTTTCTTTTATGTAATTAGTTTGATATGTGTAAGAGAAAATTGATGTTCGTTGTATGGCTTGGTATCATATTTAGATGGTATATATCACTTTTTTTGAAATCCGTTACAACGCCTGGACATCCTACCGGTACTTATAAACATGGGGCTTTGCGAAATCAACCTCGAAAAAAACCCGTTCGACGGCAATGGGGCCGCCAGCCTCTCCCATGACACTACCTCCTTCCCCTCCTATTCCCCAAGTCGAAATCCATCTGCTAAAGCTAACACTAGCGAGCGGCCACAAGGCGATGTGGCCAGAGGCAGAGCGGCGACGCCACAGGTGAGCGGTGGCGGGCTGGTGTGCTTAGGCAAGACGGCGTCGACGCCGGCGCTGTCATGATGAGCAACCGAACGGGACTGCGAGGAGGGCGGCCGGGGCATTGGTGCACTCGCTCATACCACGCGCCGACGGCGTGACGGGCGGACGGCCGACGGGCGACAGTGTCGCCACGACCAGCGAGCTGTGAGGCTTGAGCAGCCAACCAACCAAGGTGACCCCTCTCATCGTGCTCTCCCTCCATGGCTCCATGTATTTGTAATTGAGCTTGGACATTGTGATTCCGTGTGTTAATTTGATAGCCACTCATTAACTTGCAATTATACTGTCTAGATTGTGTATTGGAATATGTCATCAGCTTCGTCTACCCCCTGCAAGTCTTTATATGCGTTGCCTGGCCACACCCAAGGTAGCGAGCTTCCTCTAGTCCCTTGTAGATTTTGCAAGGCAATGGTGAAGGAGCTGACCTCAACAACTGATGCGACCCAGGGGAAGAAGTTCTGCAGATGCGTGAACAAGATTGAGGTACGTAACTTTTCCCCATTTTGCTCGATTGGGAAATTGATGCTTTTCTTTACTGAATTGATGCTTTTCTTTGCCGCAACTAGGGGAATCAGTGCAGTTTCTTCATGTGGCAAGGGGATTATGCAACTTGGTTGATCAAGAGTGGGTTTGTCACGGAGACGCCGATTGTGTTGCAGGCTGCTGCAACTGATGAAACGAAGGCATGCATCGAGGAGATAAAGACACACATGTTTGAATTGCAGGATGTAATGAAACAGATGGTCGTTGCATTTAAATATATGTATGCTAAGCTAGATAAGCTGAATGGGGAAACTAAACATTTCTCTTAAGTTTTTAAACTTTCTCCTTCTCCGCAACATGAAGGTTCATTTTTGACTGCATGTGCTTTTGAAGCTCTTCAAAATACAAGAACGGAACTAGTGTTGCGTAGCATTGTTTCCGCACTAGGTTCAAACACCCCTCCACAAAATAATTGTCAAGGTCTGTAGGCCATGCCATGACCAGCAAATGCTCCCAGTCTAAAAGGGAAAAACAATTTGTCATGGAGGAATAGGAACTGTGGGCTAGCTGATTGAGGGAGGAGGGACCCGGATGACGACACCATGTGCTAGTTAATTTTCTCACTATTAGCACTGCAATAAATTAATTAGCACTACAAACTGTTCAGTACTTCAATTCATTTTTGTGCACAATTATAGTGTATCTACTTTTGTGTAGAAAGCTGAGTGGATTCCACTTTCTCCCATCTTTTTTTTTGCAGATCTATGAACAAAAATGGATGCACTGATCGCACTGATCAATTAATTTTTAAAGCAGTTACTATTGGAGCTGGTTTAGCATTCTATCTAGTAATGACATGATTAGGAAAAATCAGGTCACGCCCAAGTGTAACTTATGCACCACTGTCAGCTAGAGATATTATAGCCAATGACATGTGGAACCATAGATGATTGTTACAATAACAGTAAGAATATATTAAAAACCTGCCAGTTACATTCATTCTTTGAGAGGCAATTATGCAATAGCTTGTACTACAATGCCTGACAGTGATGCATATTGTGTTGTATCAGGTAGCTACCGAAAGATGCGCTACTGCTTTAGGGGATCTTGCTCAAGCTATTCGTGACGTTGAACCCTTGGACCCAAGAACCAAGAACCCTAGGACCCAAACCATAGTTCATGGTCAGCAGATGGGAAGGAAGAGGAGGACGACGTGATATGCTTCAAGTACCTTCCAATCGAGCGGGTGAAGACCGAGTCCCGCGAGATGAGCCACCGGCGATGCTTCGGCTAGACCTCCACGAAGAGGCACCACTGCTGAAGAAGAAGATTCGCCGACGGCCGCCTACTGGTCGGCAAGAAGATGCGCCGGCGATGCGTCAGCTCGATTGAGGTCATCGGCTCGATCTCCTCAATCGAGCGGGTGAAGACCGAGTCCCGCGAGATGAGCCACCGGCGATGCTTCGGCTAGACCTCCACGAAGAGGCACCACCGTTCCGGCAAGAAGATTCGCTGATGAAGCGCCTACTGGTCAAGAAGAAGATGCGCCGGCGATGCATCGGCTCGATTGAGGTCGTCGGCTCGATCTCCTCAATCGAGCGGGTGAAGACCGAGTCCCGCGAGATGAGCCACCGGCGATGCTTCGGCTAGACCTCCACGAAGAGGCACCACCATTCCGGCAAGAAGATTCGCTGATGAAGCGTCGGCTGGGTCGGCAAGAAGATGCGCCGGCGATGCGTCGGCTCGATTGAGGTCATCGGCTCGATCTCCTCAATCGAGCGGGTGAAGACCGAGTCCCGCGAGATGAGCCACCGGCGATGTTGGAATTGAGACTCAAAATCTTTGAGACAACTCTCTCTTTTATTCTCTCCTATTTTTCTTTCTTGCTTCTTGCTTACAAACCTCAGGGCCACCACTGTATTTATACTAAAAACTACAGCCCTAATAACGGACTAGGATTCCAGTTCCTTATCCTATTTGAACTCATACTCCATATACTACTCAAACTTCATACCGTGTACAAGATTAACTCCAACATTCACCTCCTTAATCTTGTAACACTGAATCTTACTCATAATTATTCACGCTATTTTTTTCTTACGACAATAGCTTCACACCATTACCGTTGGCTTCATGTTCCCCATCAACTTCACACCGTCATCTTCTCGTAGCTTGCGGCCTCTCACCGCTTTTGTCGTCGGTCTCACACTGATTTCACCTTGTAGTGGCATCACACCACCATCGCTGTCATAGCGGTCTCGCACCATCGTCGTTGTCGGCGTCACACCAACTTCTCCTTGTAATGGCATCACACCATCATTGCCGTCGGCGTCGCACCGACTCTCCTCGCAGCAAAAATCACATAAGGGCTGTCTCATCGTCACTATGAGCTTGACAATGAAGAACTTTCTCCTCCTTCCCTTTCTTTGGACACTCGTACGCATAATGTCCAAACTCCTCACAATAGTAACATTGCACCTTGGTTTTATCCTTACGCCATTCTTCTCCACGGCCACGTCCACAGCCACGACCTCGCCCTCGCCCTCGCGATGAGTCATATCCCCTTGTCAAAAGAAGTTGCTCCTCAATGCGCTTCTCTCGTGCCTTGAGACGCTCCTCGTGCGCCTTTAGGGACCCAATGACTTCCTCCAAGGTCATCTTGTTAATGTCTCCAAATTGCTCCATCCACGAAGCAATGTTGATGAGCTTGTCTGACACAGCTCGTAACAACTTTTTGATGACATACTTTTCTTCCATCTTATCTCCAAGTTCTCGAATCTGACCAACAAGCAACATGATTTTCTTTGTAAAATCATCCACTGATTCCTCATCACACATGTTAAGACTTTCAAACTTCCAGCGCAGAGTTTGGATTTTTGCTTCCCTGACACGCTCGGTGCCTAAGTGCATAGAGCGCAGTGCTGTCCAAACTTCAAGAGCGGTGTCCTTCCCTGCAACCTGCATCAATGTCTCATCGTTGAGCGTGCCTGAGAGATGATTGCCAAGGCCATCTGATCCCTCTTTTCATCAACGACCACAATCGTGTTCTTGGGATCAATCACATCCCATACTCCTTATGCTCGCATGAGGATCTTCATCCTCATCGCCCATGCCGCATAGTTCGTCCTGGATAGCACCGGCAATCGGAGGGACATCGTACCTTCTCTCATTGGTAACCTTGTCATCACCTTATCTCCAACATCGCTACCCGCAACAAGATTACTTGACGAATCATCTTCATGCGACATCTTCCTTTTCTTTTTCTTCCAATTTCAGTGCCCAACCTTTTCTTGTGCTGCCACAATCACGTAACAAGTGTTCTGGTTTCTTCTTGCGTTGCTAGCACCGGGAAGAATCTTCGCCGCTCGCTTCGCATAAGCCGCGTGAGTGCCGCCAAGACACAGCGTGACTTGCTTTCCTTTCTTTTGGCATTGAGAGCAACAAAGAAGACCTCCTCTCGCCGTGTGTAGTCGCCGCACTAAGCGTTTATCCGCTCCGACCTCTCCATGGGAGCTACGCTGCGTGCCTAGCCGCCACCGACGCGCTTTTTCTCTTCACTGCTTTTTCAAAGACGGTAGGTCTCCACCACGCCACGCCGCCGCTGCCTTACGTCGGACGTGGGACGTATGGCGCCTCGGACTAGTTCTCCTCGCGAGAACACACGACTCTGATTTTTTTCCGCCACAACTGCTCCCAGATTGCTCTGATACCAATTGTTGGAATTGTGACTCAAAATCTTTGAGACAACTCTCTCTTTTATTCTCTCCTATTTTTCTTTCTTGCTTCTTGCTTACAAACCTCAGGCCACCCCTATATTTATACTAAAAACTATAGCCCTAATAACGGACTAGGATTCCAGTTCCTTATCCTATTTGAACTCATACTCCGTATACTACTCAAACTTCATACCGTGTACAAGATTAACTCCAACAGGCGATGCCTTGGCTGGACCTCCACGAAGAGGCACCACCGTTCTGGCCGGCAATGCGTCGGCTCGATCTCCTCAAAAGAGGCACCATTGGCGCAAAGACGGACCGTAAGAATCGCCCTCCATATGTTGGGGAGAGGGAGCCTTCAATGCGACAATTGAAGGTAGGCCTCATCTTCCTCGGCGGCGGCTGTGCTCAGAGTGGAATGGCGATTAGACCGCCTCCGTGGCTGTAACTACACATAGGGGTGGCAGATGAGGAGGGGGCGGGTGAAGACCGGTTATTACCAGCGACTGCTAGGCTCAAGTTTTTTTTAATTTTTTTTTCGCTTTTTCGTTGCCTTCCTCATAAAGGAGCTACTCTACAAGTGGACTTGTAGTCATTGATGTTGTGTAATCCCGTCGCGTTACATATTCTTTTCTATTTCCTTGTGTTAATTTTTTGGTTATTAGCATTGGGTCTTGCATCCTGTAATGGGCTGAGCCGAGCCATGTTCACGGCAAGGTCAGAGTTGAGCGCGTCGTGTGCGTGAGTTTAGGAAGCCGAAGTCATGGAGTCCAAGTCGTGGGTTGGTGCGACAAAATCAGATCGAAGTGGCGTAGTAGGCGAGTCGTATCTGCATGTAACAAATTCCTTTGATCCAGGAATATAATAAGGAGGAGGAAACGCAGCACAGAGGATACACTCTGTTCGCTACTTTGTTCGGCCCAGTTCTTCAGTTTCGTCATGCCACTATTTTTCATCCGAAAATATTCAGAGTTTGCATTTCAGAGAGCAAACGGGAGAGCCACATACGCGTGTGTTAATTTCCAACATTTGGTATCAGAGCGGTGTGATCCCGACCGTGTAGATGTCGACGGATGGAGCTAGACGATATACTCCACCGTCGAGGCGCAGTGGCGCAAGTGGCGGCGGCAACAACAGGCCGAGCGGCTCCGGTGGTGCAGACAGCACCCAAATGCCGCTCGTGCCGCTGTCCAGGGAGGTTGGCGTAGGGGCGCGACTTTCGGTGTTGACAAGGACCAACTATCCCGACTGGGCGCTCTTGATGCACGTCCATTTGCAGGCACAAGGGCTGTGGGGCGCTATTGATCCCGGGTACGACGAGTACCGTGACGATCGAGCGGCGCTCTCGACGATCCTTCTCGCCGTGCCCCGCGAGATGTTGCGGGCGTTGGCAAAGCACGACACGGTGAAGGAGGTGTGGGACGCCATTAAGACAATGCGGGTCGGCGTCGATCGCGTGCGGGAGGCAAAGGAGCAAGCTTTTCGGCAGCAATTTGCATCCATGCGGTTTAAGGAGGGTGAGACACCGGAGGACTTCGCCATGCGTCTCCAAGCGGTTGTTGCTGACATCCGCGACATGGGAGGCGAGATTGAGGACCAGTACGTCAACAAGAAGATTCTTCGGGTTGTTCCCAAGAAGTACAAGCAAGTCGCCATCTCAATTGAGCAGCTGCTGGATATAAAGACTATGGCCATGGAGGACCTCGTGGGCCGGTTATCAACGATGGACACTCACAGCGATGGCGAGGAGGAGTCCACAGGCGGAAAACTGTTCCTCACTGAGGAACAGTGGCTGGCTCGCATGAAGCAAAAGGAGCATGATGGCTCAAGCTGCAGCGGCAAGGGTGGTGGCAGCACAGGCGGGCAGAATCGTCGCCCAAAGGGCGGTGGCTCGCCAAAAGGGAAGGAAGCAGCCACAATTTGGGGAACAAAGGACATCTCCAAGGTGAAATGTGTTAATTGTAATATTTATGGTCATTATGCTAAGCAGTGTCGTAAGCCTCGTCATGAGCGGCAGGAACAAGCAAATGTGACTGAAGCAAAAGAGGAGCCCGTGCTACTGGTGGCTGATGCCATTGAGGTGTCTCACGCCAGGGAGGTTGTGCTTGAGGAGCCTCGAGCACAGCTCTTCCTGGGCAAGCAAGATGAATTGTCCAGGGACAGATGGTACCTGGACACGGGAGCAAGTAATCATATGTCTGGAAGGAAGGAGTATTTCTCCAAACTTGATGAGACAGTCCATGGAATAGTACGTTTCGGTGATGGATCCAGTTGTGGATATATGTGGTTACGGGGACATCACATTGGAAGGCCAGACGGGAGAGACCTGCATGATCACCGGCGCCTACTACATACCACGACTCTGTAGTAATATTGTCAGTCTTGGTCAACTTGATGAGAATGGATGCCAAATTCATATCGAAAGGGGTGTCATGTCAATCAGGGACTCGAGCCGGAGGCTGGTGACAAAGGTACGTAACTAGGACGAAGGGGCGCGTGTATCTGCTGGATCTCCATGTGTCCCAGCCGGTGTGCTTGACGGCGCATAGTACTGAGGTGTCCTGGCGATGGCATGCACGCTATGGACATCTCAACTTTGTCTCTCTTCGCAGGCTAGCTCAAGAAAAAATGGTTCGGGGTTTACCGGACATCGATCAGGTTGATCGTCTTTGTGACTGTTGTTTGGCGGCAAAGCAGCGGAGAGCTCCATTTCCTCTCGAAGCTGAATACAGAGCCAATAACCCGCTGGAGCTGGTCCATGGAGATTTATGTGGGCCAATTACCCCAACTACACCCGGTGGTAAGAAGCATTTTTTGCTGTTGGTTGATGATATGAGCAGGTATATGTGGGTTGCTTTACTGTCATCCAAACATCAAGCGCCAGAAGCCATCAAGAAATTCCAGGCCAGAGCTGAAATGGAGTGTGGGTGCAAGCTGCGCCTGCTTAGAATGGACCGGGGGGGGGGCGAGTTCACATCGGCGGAGTTTGGCGCATATTGTGCTGAACAGGGTGTGGGCCGACAACTCACTGCCCCCTATTCACCCCAGCAAAATGGCGTTGTCGAGCGCCGCAATCAGATGGTCGTGGCAATGGTAAGGAGCCTGCTAAAGGCGATGGATGTGCCTGGGCGTTTTTGGGGGGAAGCTGTGGCAACTGCTGTTCACATTCTCAACCGGGCCCCGACGCGAGCGCTGCAAGGGAAAACCCCCTATGAGGCATGGCATGGACGGCGCCCGAGTGTGCATTACTTTCGCACGTTTGGGTGTATGGCACACGTTAAGGTGGTTAAGCCACACATCAA
Organism: Rhipidocladum racemiflorum; assembly: GCA_036346355.1. NCBI lineage: Eukaryota > Viridiplantae > Streptophyta > Magnoliopsida > Poales > Poaceae > Rhipidocladum > Rhipidocladum racemiflorum. Next base: position 28,052,585 of record CM070592.1, read on the forward strand.
GAAACTAGATGACAAAAGTGTGCCCATGGTTTTTATCGGCTATGAAGAAGGAAGCAAAGCCTACAGGGTATATGACCCAGTTGCCAATCGAGTTCATGTCACCAGGGATGTGGTGTTTGATGAAGAAAGGAGGTGGAACTGGGAGGACTTATTCTTTTCACCCGCTATCAGACCGTGAACAAGATTCCGCAGAGGAGGATGGAAATGGTGAACCACTGTCGCCTAGGACGCCCAGAGGGGGTGTTCATGACGCTCCGGCACCAACAACGGCCACAACGTCACCGGTGGAAAGTGGCTAGTCTTCAGATCTGAACTCTCTCTCTCTCTCTCATCTCTGTGGATCGATGGCGAACCTGAGCTGCAACCATACAAGAATGGCAATGTGAGTTCTCCATCGATGTCACCATGTAGCTATCTGTTGCTTTCTAATGGAGTTGACGGCAACCATGCATGTGTCTGCAAGGGCAAGCTACATAGCTTTTCTCCTCCTTCTTTCGGATCTCTTCATGGTAGGAAAGGAATATAGTTGGTCAGTAATTGTTTTTTAAACTCAATCGACTAGTGGTTCCCTGAGCAAATCTTGTATGTATTTTTGGGTTAACTAGAGATCTCTGGAGGTTTAAGTTCCTAGCAAGCTATATATAGATGTATAAAATTATTTGCCGTAATTAAGTATGTGCATTGTGCTTTCAACAACTATGCCATGTAAATGGATTTGTATTTGTATCCAGATTTAGTAAGAACAACTGGAACATGTAAAATTGCATACTAGAACTTAAACGTAAAACTACAGCAACATGAACATAGAACTATTGGAATAGAACTACAGGAACTTGTAAAATTACCTACTGCAACATTAATAAATCAGGACTTTGATTTGGACTAAATGAAACTAATTAAATCTGGACATCAATCCGATTCATATGCTCATTGGTATGGCAATGAATCCCACGTAGATATTGTTGGAATTAATTTGAAAACTAATTCAATGGAAGAAGTCAAAGGGGTGTTGAGTTGAGAGTACGAGACTTTAGTCCCATATTGCTCAACTAGGTGGTTACCTTGTTCAAGACATCCTTGGTTGCTCCCCTTAACAGAACAGTGCACGGCTTCGAATCTTTGCAGTCGATAGTGGGGAGGGGAGGGGAGTGGATTGCGACCTGAACGAAAATCAACGACCTCATGCTCATGCTCCACAAAATATGTTTGAAGAATGGAAAAGCATGTTTGAAACTCAAGCTCAATGGTTTAGCTCCTTTGAACATCAATATCATGCTGACATAGCTGCTCAAGCTTTAGCTGAGATGAAGAACAAATGAAAGCTATACAAGGTCAGCGACAAGAACAAGCAAAATTTCAAGAAGAATCCTTAAAAAGAATTGAGATGTTGAGAAGAAATCAGTATGACCTAAGGACATGGATCAATGACATAAAAAAGGGTCAAGAAACTCTCATTGACAGACTTTATGATGTGAACAAAAAGATAAATTTCCAAGACATAAGGTTCAAAGACTTCAGTAATGATATGCGAACTAAATGGGAAGCCCTTCGCAAAGAAAGTCAAGAAAACTTTGCCTAGTCAAAACAGGCATCACATGAGCTGTATTTTGGTTGTGCAGATGATTTTGACTACATGATTGGTTTGCAAAACTTTCTTGATCATGATTTCCAACAGATGAAAATTCACCTAGAAGAACCGCAAGAAGACTTTCAAAATTGGACAGTTTCGTCACACCCTGGTGCTCCCGGTTACCCCAGTTGGCATGATCAACAAATGGGCTCAGCACCTCCTCAACCTCCAGCTCCCTCTCAAGTTCCACCTTCCTCAGATTCAGTCTCCTCGAAAGAAGATTTTAGCCCATGAGATCCTCTTTGGCCCAGTTGGCATAAGCAAGCTGTGAGGAAACCTTGGCAAGCTGCTCGCAAAGTTCGACATTCCAAAGTGAAAGGAACTCTCGACAAAACCACTTCTGAGTGTCCTTGTAGCATGTGGCGCGCTCCCCTCTAAATCCTAAACCGAAAACTAAGCCTCAAACCTTAAACTATGAAAAGCATAAATTCAGATCTTCTCGTGGCGTACTGCGCCTGCATGTACTGTCCAGAAGTAGGCCTCGGTAGGCTTAGGCGGCGCTCTCACATGATCATATGCCCTTGTAGTACTAGACCTGGCAAGATCATCTCGTGCCGTAGTGCGTTGGCACGTACTGTCCAGTACTAGGCCCTGGATAGCTCAGCTGGCGCTCCCACATGATGTGAGCCCCTTGTAGCCCGCGGTGAGCTCCCATCTAAATCCTAAACCTGAAGCTAAGCCTTAAACCCTAAACTATGAAAACATAAATTAAAAATACTTCTCATTCAAAAGCCCTAGGAAAATAAAAAATGACAACCTAGGGATAGACCTCTCAAGATCTTCTCATCCTGTAGTGCGTCGGCATGTACTGTCCAGTAGTAGGCCCTAGTAGGCTTAGCCGGTGCTCCCACACAATGAGATGCCCTTGTAGTACTAGACCTGGCAAGATCATATCGTGGCGTAGTGCGTCGGCATGTACTGTCCAGTACTAGGCCTTGGATGGCTCAGCTGGCGCTCCCACACGATGAGAGGCCCTTGTAGCTAGCGTCGAGCTTCCATATAAATCCTAAACCAGAACCTAAGCCTTAGACCCTAAACTATGAAAACATAAATTCAAAATATGCTTCTCCTCGCTCTCTTTGGACTTCTTTTTCTTGCCACCATCAGCATCAACCACAGGAGACTCCTCGCTCTTTTTGGACTTCTTTTTCTTCTCTTTCTTCCGATCCTTTTGGTCACCATCCTCTTGAACTGTTTCCTTTGTAGGCTCTGCTGCTGGCACAGGCTCCGTCTCATGATGTTTCCTCTTCTTTGAAGTTCCTTCCTCAATGGATTGTCCAAGTACCAGATCAGCAGCTGGATTGATGGTTACAGTTATAGACAAACAAAGCAACCAAGAACACCAAACTAACCAGCTTCTCTTTTATAGCATTTCGAAGTTTAGAGTCAGCACCAGCTAATGTAGAAATAGCTCACTCTTTAATCAATAGTCGGCCCCGATAGGCCTAGGCGGCGCTCTCACATGATCATATGCCAACGTAGTACTAGACCTGGCAAGATCATCTCGCGGCGTAGTGCGTCGGCATATACTGTCCGGTACTAGGCCCTGGATGTCTCAGCTGGCCCTCCCACGCGATGAGACGTCCTTGTAGCCCGAGGCCAGCTCATTACTTCTTATTAAAAAGCCTTGGGACAATAAAAAAGGACAACATAGGGATCATCACCTTGGCTTCAAAGATATCTTAACTATTATAAGAATGAGTTGGTGGTGATGGTGAGTCTGCCAGGCCTTTTTGGGGCCAAAAACAGTAGGGGCCCAAGGCCCAGTAGGTGAGAAATTCCGTAGCTATTTGCTGTTTGTCTAGCCTTATTTGCATTTCATTGTATTCCTTTGTTCAGTGATTCTTCATTAACGGATCTCAAATAAGTGAGCTCAAGTTTTAAATTCTTATTTTTTTGTTTTTAAAAGTTTAGAACTTGTGGTATTATCATCTATTTGGGATCCATTGCAACGCACAGGCACTTTACTAGTAATTGTTATGTTAGACCATGTTCTTCAGGTGGCCATTGCTTGTTATGTAAGACAACCGTTCAGTGAATAGCCTGATGTGTTGTATGTTGAATAGCTCCCTTCCATGAGATGCAATTGTCTATCGGAGTTGTTTATCTACCTCTGCCTTTAGTCTGTACCCCTCGTAATAGCAGGTTTTATGCTGTCCAGTAGTAGGCTCCGAAAGGCTCAGGCGGCGCTCTCACACGATCAGCTGGCCATGTAGTACCAGACCTGGTAAGATCATCTCGTGGCGTAGTGCGTCGGCATGTACTGTCCAGTACTAGGCCCTGGATGGCTCAGCTGGCGCTCCCACACAACAAGAGGTCCTTGTAGCCCGTGGCGAGCTCATTACTTCTCATTAAAATGCCTTGGGAAAATAGAATGCATAACGTAGGGATAGACCTGGTAAGATCTTCTCGTGCCGTAGTGCGTCGGCATGTACTGTCCAGTACTAGGCCTAAGATGTCTCTTTGGCACTCCCACACGATGAGATGTCCTTGTAGCTTGTGGCACGCTCCCCTCTAAATCCTAAACCGGAAATTAAGACTCAAACCTTAAACTATGAAAAACATAAATTCAGATCTTCTCGTGGCATCGCTACCGCATGTCTGGCCCAAAGAGTAGGCCCCGGTAGGCTTAGGCGGCGCTCTCACATGATCATATGCCCTTGTAGTACTAGACTTGGCAAGATCATATCGTGCCGTAGTGCGTTAGTGACCGGACACCGAATTCGGATGCCGTATGATGACAGATGCGCCCCGGGCGACGACATCGAAGGTCGTATCATGATGGATAGCTACCGGATGCTGAGTTCGAAGGCCATATAAGGCCATAGAGATGGGCCGAGGGGGCGTGTCATGAACAACGCCTTTCGGGCACGAGTTTGGAGGCCTTGTCTCCCATGTTAAAGGCCCTAGGGACGGGCCTAGATGCCAGAAGTGAACGAAGCGAGGCAAGTTTCCTTTTCTACGAGTCTGACTCGGTCACTCGGGGTACATTGGGAGTGACTGATTCCGGGCTTTTTTTTCCTAGCACGGTCAGTTAGCGAACCGAGCCTATGCATAAATGGCCAATTTCCTAGCATGGTCAGTTAGCGAGCTGATAGCACGCCTTGATGCCAGGAGTATATATGAAGTCAAAATAGCATGTCTTGATGCCAGAAGTAGAATGCCCGGTGGATTGGCATAGCACGCCTTTGTAGAACGCCCATTATGAGGAACTAGTATATTGCCTGTGCTAATGCTACGGCGATATTTGGTAATACAATTCAAATAAGCAAAAGGTGTTATATGTTTTTGGTAATGAAGTGTATTAAGATGTGCACAAAAGAAAGATACAGAGAGTTATTATTATATCGTTGATTACACAAGCAAGTGCATAAAAGTAACATATCAATTGTTTATTATTAAAAACCATCTAATCCCTGATACGCTTTAGAATTTTTTTCCTCGGCTCCTGATAGCACGCCACATGCAATCAAAGCTCACGCGCTCACATGCAAATCCTCACGCAATCAGCATGCACGTCAATAGGTTTTATTGCTAATTACTCATGGCAGGGGCATATTGGGAAAGCTGCGGCCGAGAATCAATCTACGCCTTTTAATTTGGAACAATGCTGAGAACTTTATGTCCAACCTTTGGATGCAACAATATATTATGCTTTGGAGAAAAAAAATCTACCATTAAATCAATATAAGAGAATGAAAGGAAATATACCATTTTGTTGTTTGCTCGCAGAAGTCATCAAGAAGATCCCTAATTTTTTCATTATAGACTTCCAAGATGCTCACTGAAAATGTGTACACAACCGATGAACTTCTCTCCTCAGACATCCTGAACAATTCTTCCAAAGCTCTAGAGTTAACGCCCCTATTCTCTGGAACCCCTTCCATGGTGAATGTCTTTCCTGTTCCTGTTTGCCCATATGCGAGTTGTGTTCCTTCCTACATCCCTACACCTTATGTACCCAGTCAATTTCTAACCATCAGATCAAGCACATCTAATGGCTCATATTCAAAATTGTTCCTGCTTTCTAAAATGCCTTGTGAAATCAAAATAGACGTTCCTCAACAGCAACATCCAACGGTTCTGATTAATGTTGATCCTGACTTCCCTCTAATTTAAGTAATTGATCATGACAAAAAAGACAGTAATTAATTACGGTAATTAAGTTCATCCTCACCCTGAACCCTATGCACTTGAGTTGAGTGCGCATGTACATATAAACTCCTGTCCTTCACTTCATGAATGATTCAAGTGAGGGTATATATGTGGGTTTGCCACATGGTATATAGGTAGGTCAGAAACACAAGTCCAAAATGTGTTTTAAGCAAGGGAAACTAAAGTTTGAAATTTATTTTACTTGAGGGATTTGGGACTATGTTCGTTACATATATGCTCCTATCATCAATGTTTTTTTATCAGTCACAGCATCTGTGCAAGCCAAACCTTTGTGTCACCATGTTTAAGAAAGGAAGAACATGAGGTAGGAATTAAAAACACATTGAGTAGACTTCAGCTGCTAGCTCTACTTTTCTAAATGTGTTTTAAGCTAGGGAAACTAAAGTTTGAAATTTATTTTACTTGGGGATTTGGGACTATGTTCATTATATGATACTATCATCAATGTTTTTTATGAGTCACAGCATCTGTGCAAGCCAAACATTTGTGTCATCATGTTTAAGAAAGGGAGAATTAAAAACACATTGAGTAGACTTTAGCCGCTAGCTGTACTTTTCTACGCTTATGATCTATACTTACATACCACCAAGTATGATATCAATATGAACGGCTATCCAGTTTTGGCAATGTGGATTCATGTATATGTGCACATATTTCTAAAAATAAGCTACCAGCAGCTTACATTGTTGTAGAACCAAAAGTAAATTAAGTGAACAATATTGAAGAAAATAAAAAAAATACTACATACTATTGTATGTAGCCAATTCCTTCAACTGCACTATGAGAAACGGACTATAAAACTCTAGTTGCTAAAAGCAATGCGCTGTCTACCTTCAAATGAACTGCTTGGGCAAGTTTTTCACCATCATCAGGGTTTGGCTCACATAGTGTTGCATGACAGGATCTTTAGTGTTGGATGTTGATGTTGAAAGATGATTGCGTAACTTATCTTCCACATTGCCATTGCTGCTTTTGCTAGGAGCTTCCAATGTAGTAGAAAGCCTCTGCCCAAGTAACTGCAAGTTCTTTCCATTACCTTGGTATTCTTTCTTCGAAATCACTGCCCAGGTAGCGTTATGTTTGCTTGAAACATCAGACAAGCATGCAGTAGGTTTGGTGGATACTTCTCAGTCCATGATCGAGCTTTATGTCAAAAAGTTGTCTGTTGTATTTATATTCTCCACTCTGTCAGAAAATAATAACATGGTTGGATGATGAAGCAAAAAATAATGTGTTGTATCATTGATCCTACTGCTATTGCCACGAAAATGTACTTACTATCTCAGCCATCAGCCCATCATCAGGGTTTGGCTCACTTAGCAACAAACCAATGCTTGTCAAAACAGTAGCAATGTTCAGTGATGGTTGCCAGGCACCCTGCACATCAGTATCCCTTATCGATAAAATAAAAACTGTTGAGATTTTATGAATAGTTGTTCAGATTTTTTTAAGACTGTGAGTATGTGAGCAATGGTTTATCAGGTCATAAATTAATTCCTATCAACTACCTTTGATGGTAAATTTAGAATATCAAGGCAAATGAGTCCTCCATTGTCGATGTTGGGATGATAGATGGGAGTAACAAAAGTCACATTGGGTGGTCGTATTCCTTATCCATGGGCTGGACATTTTCTTCATTATCTTCTGATTGATCTGACTGAGATCCAGAACTGTTTTCATCACCTTCAATATATGGCCTTCTGTTCTCCAAGCCCCACTCTTCCGCACCTGAGCTTCGTGGATACTCCTCAACAATGGCAGGCTTTGCATTGCTAAGCATGCTAAAGCTTCCCAACAAATTTGCCTTTGGAATTGATCTGGCTCTGCCCTCAAATGGCTGCCGAGGTCTAACCGTTCGACGTCCTCGTCTACAGCCATGGACACTTGTACGCCCTCGACGTGTGTTCTTCCTTGAGGCTTTCTCATATGCAGCATTGTCATCCTTAAATTCGATCCTAGACGAGCTGATAATACCTCTTGGGACCCTTCCACCTCGAGTTCGACCTCTGCCTCCCCTGCTACCTCCTCTACTTCCTCGTCCACGACCCCTACGGCCACTACTGGGAAGCCACCTTCCATCATACAGGTCAAAACCAGTTGGCTCCAATGGCTCTATTTCTTGTGTGTTCTCAACAACTGTATACCTTGATGGAAGCTTCTGCAGGAAGGAAAAAATAATGGCATAATCTGGAACGGAACTCACGGTAGCATTATATATGTATACAAGGAAGTGTATACTGTACAAAGAAATCATCACCTTGAACATACGATAAAACAATGAATGATTTAATTGTATAAGTATATTAGCGCAAGAAGGTAGATTGTAACCAAAAGACGAAATAGAAAATCTGATACATCTGAATATGAATGCAAGGGGCACTAAAATATTTTGTAATTACTACTTCAAAGTTCAAATAACAAAAGGTAGTATTTCCAAAATTTTATCTTACCATGGAATCTCCACCATCTCTCTCCATCTTTTGATTTTGTATGTATGAAAATGCGGAGTCCAGGACTAAATGCGTAATGTGATAGCAGCGATAGTGTCAGGAACCCATGGAAGTACAACAGCAGATCCAGATGGTCCAACAAGATTCTGGGATGCAATATCTTGTGTGTTTGAGTTAAGCAATTCATTCGTTGTTTCAAAATCAGAAGATAGGTGGTCTCGTCGTATTGCACCTTCCAGCAGAGTCAACATCTGCAAGGGAGTGGAAACAACATCAGCTCAGATATTAAGGGCCAGTTTGCGGTTGTGGTGCTCTGCTCCGCTGGCCTCGCTGCCCTCACGACACGCGCGACCGGCTCGAACCCGAGAGTCAGCTCCAGCCCAACCTCCTCCGCCACCGGCACAGGGCTCTGCTCGGCCTGGCTCACGTGGGAGCCCGCCTCCACCTCGGTGTCCTCCGACCCCTCCTCCTCCTCCCGCGATTCCGCGACCGCCATGTCGTCATCCTTCATGTCGTCGTGGTCGTGGCTGCCGGCCGACTCCTTGTGGCTTGGCGCGCGGTCGTGGTCATCATCGTGCTCGCCGACGACCACTGGCTTCGGCTCTGGTTCCGATTCTTGCCTTGAAGTGGGGGACGCCCTCTTGGCACTGGCGCCCTTAGGCTTGGACGTCGAGGACGACGCACGCTTGAAACGGGTGCACCCGGCTCGCGCTACGCGGAGAAGGTCGGGTGCGACGGCGGCGGTGGGGTCCTTGGCGACATGGCGGATCTCGTACGCCCTGTGCAGCGGGGTGGCCTGCGCGGCGGCCGCTGCCTCGGATGGGACCTGCACGATGCGGTCCCCCTCTAGCACGACATCGATGGCGGCTTCGCACGCCTGCCACTGGCCCGACCAGAACAGCCCGACGGAGCCGTAGATCGGGTTGACGATCCGGCCGCAGGCCTCGTAGGGCAGCGAGCGGAAGACGGCCGGGCGGAGGTGGTCGGGCCCCCCGTCGAGGAGGTTGACGAGTTTGGCGCAGCCGTAGAACTTGGCGAGGAAGACGGTGGCGTTGGCCTGCGCCTCGGGGTCTTGATCCACGGAGGCGGCGGCGATTGGGGCGCAGAGTGATTGGGCGCGGGTGTTTAGGCGTGACTGGGGAATGATGGGATTGATGATGGGATGAACCGGGTGATTTGGTCTATCAGATTTGATGAAGTGATGTTTTAAAACATCTTGGCGCTTGATTATGAGGAAATAGGATTTCTGGGTACACGTTTTGGGATGAACAAAGGAAAATTATCCTCTGTGGGGGCAGAAAAGGGTGTGCACGTAGAAAAGAATTAACTGGTGAATTATAAAGGGGTAAAGATCAGATTTGATGAAGTGATGTTTTAAAACATCTTGGCGCTTGATTATGAGGAAATAGGATTTCTGGGTACACGTTTTGGGGTGAACAAAGGAAAATTATCCTCTGTAGGGGCAAAAAAGGGTGTGCACGTAGAAAAGAATTAACTGGTGAATTATAAAAGGGTAAAAATAAAGAATAGCACGTCGTTGGATTGGCCTATTACGCTTTAATGCCAGAAATAGAACACCCAAAAGCACAAGCGTGCACGTGAAATGACATTAATTTGGATAATTTGGACGCACTGATATTGTGGCTGTGGGCTTTATATATTACTGCTCTGTGATGAAATTTTGATTGAGGCATATATATGTTTTGTTGATCATATCCTAAGATTGGTTCAATTAGATGCTGCAAAAAGCAATATTTATTATTACAAATTAAACACAATTCCAGATATATTGCGGTGAAACTGTCTTCCTTTTGTAGATATACTAGTTACATGCCCGTGCATTGCTACGAAAAACAAAATTGATAACGAAAAATAAAGATTAAAAAATAAAAAATTTATTTCACAAGATCAAACATCTATCTTTAACGCCGCTTTCTTAAGTAAAGTCGCTAATTAAAACAACGCTTCGTTTTTTGCGTAGAGCAATTAAGCAGGGCAATTAAATAGGGCAATTAAGCAGGACAATTAATGACGTGGGTAGAACTCACCACTGCCACCAACTGTTGCTTTATAATAGTAGAGATTCCAGATATGTTCTCCTCATAACGATGATCATACGCACTAGTTATGATGAGTAGTCCCATCTACCATTAAGAACTGGAACAGTGCATATTGCATTAAGCTAAGCGCGCTGGCTAGGCTCTTCGCATCCCAACTCAAAATTAATTGGCAGCCGGCTGGAATCCCCATAGGCAGCACCAAGGCGTCGAGGATTTAAAGGGCACAAGACTAAAGCCCTATTCGAGACGATGTGAACCAATGCTCGAGAACAGGGTTTTGAATATCGTTTTGGAGTCAATTTTCGAGGCCTTGGTAGTGAAAATCGTCGAATTTCGCTCGAAATTCGGAAAAAATCGAATGATTGCCAAATTCAAATGTATTTGAAAACTGGTCAAACACATGAGCGAATTTCCATCGAAAAGCTCGAAATTCGATCGAATAGTACCGAAATTCGATCGAATAGTACCGAAATTCGATCGAAAAGCTTGAAATTTCTACGACAGATTAAAAACAATTAAGAAAAATATAAAAAATGAGAAAATTACAAAAAATGTTGTAAAATTTGTAAAATACAATTCACATATTAAAACTTGTCACATATCAATACAAGTGCAAAAAAGGCATGCACGTAAGTAAAAATATTAAAATATACCCTATCAAGATAACACTAATATATTAAAAAAAATACCATACATTTGCTATATTTTAAATAATTGAAAATTTTCAATATTAGATAACATTAACATATTAAAATATACTTCTAATTTCATTTATTTTTTGCCTTTTCTATTATCTACAATTTGAATGGCTCAAAAAATCTTAAGTTTAATTTTTTTTTCAAAAAATATTCACACCAGAGGTCATAAAAATATTAATACTTATTTTAGCGAGCTTTTGGTTAAATTTTCTCAAATTTTTGAAATTTTTTTAATTTAAATTTGAATTTGCTCGGTTTTTCGCTCGGTATTGAATTTCGCTAGGGCTCGAAATGTCGAATTTCGTTCGAAATTCGCGAAAGCCGATCGGCATTGCGAACCCTGCTCGAGACTAAAGCCCTATTCCGGGTGATACGGCCCTATTTGTGATGATACGCCCTCAATACTCGTTGCTAAAGCCCTATTCGTGATGATACGAACCTAGCGCTAAAGAGTAAAGCACTATGTCGGGCGATACGGCCATATTCTTCACGATACGTAACAAATATTTATTGTTAAAGCCCTGTTCGTCATGATACGAACCCAATGCTCGAGACTAAAGCCCTATTCTGGGCGATACAGACCTAATCTTCACGATATGCCACCAATACATGTTGCTAAAGCCTATTCTTCACAATACGAACCCAATGCTCAAGACTAAAGGCCTATTCGTGACGATACGCCCCCAATACTCATTGCTAAAGCCACATTCTTCACGATACGAACCGAATGCTTGAGATGTCACGAATAGGACTTTAGCAACGAGAATTGGGTGCGTATCGTCTTGAATAGGGCTGTATCGCCCATATAATTCACATATTTCTTGGGGCCCAAAAAAATAAAGAGCTAGAGTTGTACACATATTTCTTTTGACGAATTTGGTTAACACTCTATCATTACCCGGTCAACCTTCTTTTGTCGAGTTTAACACTCTAGAGCCTGAAAGATACGAGGCCACAACTCCCATGGGCGAAGTCCGACCATCGGACCATGTGGCCCCCTAAATCTGAGGGTCCACAATCGGGTGCCTTTCTGAAACTCATGAAACTTATAAACCGTAACGCTAGAACTCATGAAACTTATGGAGCTAGTGAAACTTAATGAACCTTAACACTGAAACGCATGAAACTTATCTAGGCCTCTAAGTGTATTTTGGATAATTAATGACAAACGATTAAGGGACTGATGCTTTGTAAACGTGCTATGGTACCGTCGTTCCGCGCTACCAGAAAATATGCAGTTTAGATGCATTATGTGCAATAAACGTGCTATGAAGCTATACAGGCTCTGTAAATGTGTTATGGTACCGTCGTTTCGCGCTAGCAGAAAATGTGCTCCGGGTGCTTGATCCTTGTAAGCAGCTAACTTCCCTGTTTTTGCGATACCAGCTGAAAGCGTGAAGGAGGTGGATACTCACACGCATACTTTCAATTGACAAGGATTGGTTACATATAGATTACACTATTACAGGAAAGAGGCAACACCATGGAACGATACACATGCAGGCTAAGCATGGAAAGAGTCCTGGTTGTTGCCGAACTCTAATCCTAGCATCTATAATCATGGAGACCGTTTCCATATCCTTGCTTGTAGAAAGTCGTAAGCCTGTCAATAACTATCAAGTATCAACTAATATACGCTAACACGCCAGAGCGGACGTTTAGACTGGACCTGAACTCTGTGAATGACGAAGATGGCAGGCCTTTAGTGAAGATATCGGCATACTGGGATGACGTAGGAACATGAAGAACACGCACTGCTCCGGCTGCCACACGGTCCCGGACAAAATGCAGATCAATCTCAATATGTTTGGTACGCTGATGCTGAATTGGGTTGGTTGAGAGATAGACTGCACACAATATACAACAGTAGCACGTTGGGGCGGACAATAGACCTCGTGCAGTAACTGGCGAAGCCAAGAGGTCTCGGCCATAGCATTGGCGACAGCCCGATACTCAGCTTCGGCACTGGAGCGAGAGACAGTGTGCTGACGCTTGGAAGACCAGGAGATAAGATTGTCCCCAAGAAAGATGGCGTAGCCTGAAGTCAAGCGGCGAGTGTCTGGACAACTTGCCCAGTCGGCATCAGAATAAGCAATAAGTGCTTCAATGGAGGTGCGGTGAAGCTGTAAGCCGAACTCAAGTGTGGCTTTGAGGTACCGAAGAATGCGTTTCACCAGAGCATAGTGAGGTTCCCGAGGATCATGCATATGGAGACAGACTTGCTGCACAGCATAAGCAATGTCGGGTCTGGTGAAAGTGAGATACTGTAAAGCACCAGCTAACCCACGATAATGGGTAGGATCAATCACAGGGGGACCAGCATCCGAAGCAAGCTTAGTGTTTGTATCAACCGGCGCAGAACATGGCTTATAGTCAGTCATATTGGCTCGAGCAAGAATATCAAGAATATATTGCCGCTGACTGAGAAATAAGCCACCATCACGACGACTGACAGACATGCCAAGAAAGTGATGGAGGGGCCCCAGGTCCTTCATGGAGAATTCATGCTGAAGTGCACTTATAACCTGGCGAAGAAGAGTCTCAGATGAAGCTGTAAGAATGATATCATCCACATATAAGAGCAAGTAAGCTGTATCACTACCACGACGAAGAAGGAACAGTGAAGAATCTGATTTGGCGCCAATGAACCCAATGGAGAGAATGAAGGAGGCAAACCGACTGTACCATGCGCGAGGAGCCTGCTTGAGTCCATAGAGAGATCTATTCAGTCGACAGACATTAGTAGAATTGACAGGATCCACAAAACCGGAGGGTTGAGCACAATAAACTGTCTCTGTAAGGGTGCCATGTAAGAAAGCATTCTTCACATCAAGCTGATGAACAGGCCAGTCCTGGGAGAGAGCAACAGTAAGAACTGTCCGAATAGTAGCAGGCTTAACAACTGGACTGAAAGTTTCATCAAAGTCGATTCCAGGCTGTTGGGTAAAGCCTCGAAGAACCCAACGCGCTTTGTAGCGTTCAAGATCACCAGAAGGAGAGAGTTTGTGATGAAAAAACCATTTGCCAGTCACAATGTTGGCACCGGCTGGACGAGGAACAAGGTCCCAAGTATGATTGGTCTGTAAAGCTGAGAATTCCTCAATCATAGCATCACGCCAGTTAGGATCAGCCAAAGCACTCTTGTAAGTCTTCGGCAGTGGTGACAGGGCAGCATCATGAAGGGTTAGGCGTGACAGTGGTTGATGGAACCCAGCCTTGCCCCGTGTGACCATGACATGATCATTGGTAATGGGTGCAGTAGGAACAGCAGAAGTAGGCTAACGTGTTGCAGTGGGAGCGGCGGACACTGGCTCTCGCGCATGGGCATCAGGGCCAGGGCGCTCCAGGGAGGGAGCCCGCGGATCAGGACACGCTGGTGAAGACGCCTGCCAGGCATGAAGCGTCTGTGAGGAGGGCTCCAGGCGCACGCTGGTGGAAGAGGCCCCCATAGCAGTACATGAGTCAAGATCAGGTGATCGCCCAGACCGAGCGGCCGACGTAGAAGCTCCAGACCGAGCGGCCAGCATAGATGCGTGTGGAGAGCCAGAGGCCCATGTTGGAGATGAGGCTGGGCTGGCAACAGCCTGCAACCAAGGATCGACAACGGTAGCCCGACGTGGTGCAGGGTTTGGCACAGATGCTATGTCCATATCACCAGTGGACGCCTGGGCAGCACCTGCTTTGCTGGCAGCAACCTGAGGCATGAAACCAACAGGAGAAGTAGGGCCGGCACTGGGAGGAGATCCTGCAAAAGGGTTAGAACCAACAGGTGGTAGAGGTGATGTGTCAACCTCCGAGAGAAAATCAAGATCAGAGGAAGTAGTGTTGGAGTTTGACTCAGAAAAAGGAAATGACGATTCGTCGAAGATGACATGACGAGAGATAATGGCTCTGTTGGAGGAGAGGTCAAGGCAACGATAACCTTTGTGGTCGGATGAGTAACCAAGGAAGACATAAAGGGTGGATCGAGGGGAGAGTTTGTGAGGGGCGGTAGCAGAAAGGTTGGGGTAGCACTTGCACCCGAAGACTCAGAGGTGGGAGTAGGAGCGAGGAGCACCGTATAATGCAAAGAAAGGGGTGGAAAAGTTCAAGGTTTTGGTGGGGTGGCGATTCAATAGATATGTGGCAGTGTGCAAGGCTTCGACCTAATATGAGGGGGGGAAGGAGGCTTGGATTAGCAAAGAACGTACAATGTTGTTGGTTGTGCGAATGATGCGCTCAGCTCTACCATTTTGCGGCGAAGTGTACGGGCAAGACATACGAAGAATGGCTCCGTGGGTGAGAAAAAGTGTACGGGAGCTAGAGTTCTCAAACTTGCGACCATTGTCACATTGAACACTCTTAATGGAGGCACCAAACTGCGTGGTGACATAGGAAAAGAAATGAGACAATGTGGAGAAGGTGTTAGATTTTAAGAGCAGAGGAAATGTCCATAAATAGTGCTTGCAATCATCTAAAACAACAAGATAATACTTGTATCCGGAGACACTAAGAACAGGAGATGTCCAAAGATCACAATGTATTAAATTGAAAGGTTTAGATGCACGAGAAGACGAGCTAACAAAAGGCAAGCGTGTGTAGCGGCCTAGTCGGCACGCATGACACAAGGAGTCTAGTTGACCTTTATTACAAGGAAAGGCACGAGTGCTCGCAAGTTTGGAGAAAGCCTCATGACCCAGATGACCAAGACGACGGTGCCAAAGGACGGAGGAAGAGCCAGCGGTGAGGGCATGTGGAAGGAATGCCTTTGATTGCAAGGGGTAAAGTTGCCCAGAACTATTGCACCTGGTGATCACGTTCTTGGAGAGAAGATCCTTCACAGAAACACCAAACGGATCGAACTCAAGTGAGCAATTATTATCAATAGTAAATTGGCGGACAGAAATTAAATTCTTAATAATATGAGGAGACACAAGAACATCACGTAAGTGTAGGGAACCGCTGACTGTAGGAAAAGAGATGGCACTGGTGGAGGTGACGGGAAGTGGAGAACCGTTGCCAACGATAGTGGTAGATGGAGTCGAGTGGGAAGGTGGGTTGTAGGAAGAGAGATTACCGGCGTCCGAAGTCATGTGAGAGGTTGCACTAGAGTCGAAATACCAATCCGTATTGGCAGGAGGATTTAGCGTCATTGTATTAAACGAGTTAGCCAACACGTTTTGATCCCATCCAAAGAACGGAGAGCTAGGAAAACCGGACGATGGCTGCACGGGAGGCCAACCACCAGAAGATGGTGGGATGCTGCTGACATGCGGCTGCATGCTGTTGTAAGCACTCGGGGCAGGCGACTACATGCTCTTGAGGCGCTCCGGCATTGTGTACTCGATTCTTGGTGCCTGCATGCCACCGAAGGTCCTCGCCACGAGCGCTGGTGCTTGAACTGCCGCTGGACGTGGCCCAAGAACACCGATGGCCTGGTGAGGAGCAGATGGACCTGACCATAGTTGAATGGATCCGGTCCACGGGTTGTACGCCGTGGGCCATCCTGGACGAACGCCTGATTGCGTAGCGTTGGATGAGTTGCCGCCACCAGAGACATGACCACTACCGGCGGACTCGCTGCGATGGCCACGACGGCGATTGTTGTTGGTGCCGCGCGATCCTCCCGAGTTGTGGCTGCCGGAGTGGGGCGCGAAACCACCAGATGGCTGCCCGGAGGCACCACGAGAGTTAGATCCACCAGTGGAATTGCCAACAAGAAAGGCAGATGCAGAAGATGCAGGTGACCTATTAGCCATAGTAAGCTCCTCCAGAAGCAAATCGGAGCGAACTTCTATGAACGATGGGAAGGGCTTCTGTCGCTTGAGAAGTGCCGTCATGTAGGCGAACTTGTCATTGAGGCCACGAAGAACATTAAGAATGAGAGTCCGATCAGGCACGGGTTCGCCAAGATCTCTGTGACGGACCGCCCCTTTTCAGGGAGGCCGCTTAATTACCACTACGGCTACCCAGGAAGATTAACCGTAGGGAACCAAATGTACATTACCAGGTTAACATCCAAAAGCAACAGTTTTAAGTAAAGTAAGGCCTAATGACCAGAGTTTACAGTAGCGCGGCAAGCACAAATCATAGTCTTTACATCACAAAAGCACTCCACAGGCAGTTTGAGCGAAGATCGAGACTTAAAACTACACGGTGTCGCCTTCTACGACTTCTTGGAACTCTCCAGCATCTTGATACTCTAAAATGGGTTAATTAAGCAAGAGTGAGTACTACAACGTACTCAACAAGCCACATAGTGAAGCCTAAATACCACATGCGAAGGATAACAAGAAATAGTTGTATATCTTATCTGGTGTATGCAAGTTTTCATATTATTTGACATTTAATTTTAAAACACAAACCATAATAATATGAATAAGGGGGGGGGGTTTCCAAAGTTACATACTTCCATACATGTTAATCAAAAACTACTTGAGCTTAGGTTCGGGAGTCAGCCCATTTTAACTCAGCTTCATTTACCGGAAGCACGGCGTATTCGAATACCATTTAATTCACTCTGCAGAGGTGTTCAACTTTACCCACAAGATTCGACGATCGTTAATGCCACGCGATTAACATGCAACTTTTATGCATGCGGCCGGATCGAGGTTATCATAGCTTTTCGTTGGATCTTTCCCCTTTAGCCCCTATCCGGTAGAGTTTCGATCCACATTAACCCGGGGTCCCCACTGGCCAGAGTGGAGTTCGCGATCCCGCTTACTGTGGACACCTACCGTTGTGAACCCGTAATGCCACACTTTTCTTGTGCACATTTCCGTTCCACCCCCATAACCGCGGACCATCTCCCACACCGGGAAGGTAACCCTGCTCCTATAGGTATTCTGGGGAAAGTACAATGTACTGAGCTACGTTGAGTCAAGCCAACGAAGTTGACCGGCCCAACCTGTGGTTGAACGATTTCTTAAGTTATTTACTTTGCCCAAAGTTGTAAGTCCTTACTTCGTCATAGACCAACCATTACGTTCCACAGCCCCTGGTATCCAATGTACCACCATCCGTTCATACCTTGGTATTAGTCCTCGGCCGGGGATCAGACTAACACCCATGCGGTGGTTAGCCCAATACTGTCCCCCAGACCGCAACGTTTCATAAACATTCCAAACCAACATGCCTTCAACATTTCATGTTTTGTTTAAAATGGACTAATTAACTATAATAGAATACCTAGCCAAATACTGATAAATAGTGATTTTCTAGGGTTACAAAGGATTATTAGGATTCAATATTTGCCAAGGAAGTTCCATGAGCCTTTTTGGCATTAACTAGCTATCATGTCATTCGAACATACCAACTTCGTGTTATTTCAACATATAGTTCGGAAATAATGCGGTAGAAAATAACTGCTAATTATTTTAGACAATATTGGGTTCAAAATGATCAATGGAGTATGGCTTGCTTTGCGAGGCGGAGGGGTTCCCTAGTTCGGAGTTGGTGTAGTTGTACTCGGTTTCACGCTGGTCCGGTTCCTGTTCCAAGTACTGCTCCTGCTCCTGTGTCTGTTCCTGAAGCTGGTACTGCTCGGACGTTGGTTCTAGCGTAAACAAACACCAAAAGATAAACAATAAATAATACAAAAAGAAAGAAGAGTAAAGAAAAGAGAAAACTGAGACAGAAAATAAGCCGGAAATGGGTTGGAGGGGTGTTTTCGGAATTTTGGAAACTTGGTTTGGCGAAACAGAGGTCATTTTTGAACTCAGTGGCTTGAAAGGGTTCGGAATATGTATTTTGGGCTATTTTTGGATTTTCTGGGATTTTTGGGTATTTTTGGGGCATTTTTGGATATTTAAATGATTTAATACAATTTTTGGAAATTAAAAAAAACGAAAAGAAAAAGAAAAAAAGGGGCACTGTTCCTTTGGGCTGTCAGCGACTGAAATCGGCCCGGGTTCGGCGCGCGTGGGGAATGGCCTCTGGGCCGGCCCATCCTCTGACCGGCCGTCTTGGCGTCTTGAACTGGGCGGCGGCGGCGTGAGAGGAGAGAGGAGAGAGCGGCCGGTGGGGGGGGCCGTGGGCGCGGAGGGGGCTGGCAGGTGGGGCCCTGGGCGCGGAGAGGGGTGAGGCCGAGCGAGCCAGGCCCGGCGCGAGGCGGAGCAGGCCGAGGCTGAGGAGGAGATGGGGAAAACGCGGACGAGAGCACGGGAGCGCACGGGCTTGGGGGAAAAGGAAGGGGAGCTCACCACATACTCAAAGCGCAGCATGGGAGGGGGCAGGCAGCGGCGAAGCGAGCTGGCGGCGAAGATTTGCCGGAGACGGGGAAGAAGCTTGTGGGGGAGGGCACGGGGGTTCACGGGAGTGAGGGAGAGAGAGGGGAAATGAGAGAGGAGAGAGCGGCGGTTTCGGCGAACAAGAAGATAGAGCCGGAGGCGGCTTAAATAGCCCGGGGGAGGTCGGCGAAGTCGCCGACTCCATGATTGCGGAGGAGACCGGGCGGATCAGCGGCGATAGGACGAGGCAGGCGGCGTGGGGCTCGGAGCGGGCGCGGCGCTAGTGCGGCGGGAGGCGGAGTGCCCTACGGGGCTTAGGGCGGCGAGGGGATAGCGGCGCCGGGCAGGCGGAAAAAGCTGCCATGGCGCTGCTGCTCGAGGAAGAGGAACAGAGCGAGGCGGTTACGGTGGGGGGCACGCGGAGGCGTAACGCTGGCGGAGCGCTGGCACGCGAGGCGGCCGAGCGGGTGAGGCGCTTGCGCAATCGGAACAGGAGCGAGGCGGCTACGGGTGGGGCGCGGAGGCGTAACGCTGGCGATGCGCGGCACGCGAGGCGGCCGAGCGGGTGAGGCGCTTGCGCAAACGGAAAGTGTAACGGCTGAGAAAGGAAAGCGTATCGGCGAAGAATTTTCCGAAAACGGAAAGTTTTCAAAATACCCTCAAATAAATCCGAAAAAAATCCAGAAAAATTTAGAAATAACAAAAATGCATATAAAGTCCAAATTAAAACTATTTTGAAGAATTTTTAGGGTATTTCAACCTACCCCCCTTAAAATAAATCTCGTCCCCGAGATTCATTCCGCCTGGGGAAAGAGGTTGGGAAAATTCTGCTGCAATTCCGACTCCTTTTCCCTTGTGGTTTCTATGAGCGTGTGATTCTTCCATAATACCCAGCAGACTCTGACATCTTTGTTTCGAAGTTTCCTTTCAACTGTCTCAATAATCCTGACTGGTTCCTCTGTATAGGTCAGATCATTCTGTAGGTCGATTTCTTCTAACGGTACTTGTTCTGTGGGTTGCCAAAGGCACTTCCTTAATTATGACACATGGAAAACATTGTGTACTCGTGACAATTCAGGGCTCAATTGTAGTTTGTAGGCTACCTCTCCGATTCGGCCTATGATCTTATATGGTCCAACATATCTTGGTGCCAATTTTCCTTTGATATGAAATCTATGCACAGGTTTAAATGGCATTACCTTCAGATACACAAAATCTCCAACATGGTAACTGATATCCTTCCGCCTGGTGTCTGCATAGTTCTTCTGTCGTCCTTGTGCTGTCTTTAAGTTTTCTCTGATGATCCTTACATGGGCTTCTGCATCATGAACAATCTGTGGCCCTAATAACTTCTTTTCTCCCACCTCAGTCCAGTTTAGTGGGGTTCTACACTTTCTCCCATAAAGTGCTTCAAATGGTGCCATTTGTAGACTGGTGTGATAACTGTTATTGTAGGAAAATTCTGCAAATGGTAAACAAGTGACCTAAGATGCTCCGTATGTCAGGGCACAGGCTCTCAACATATCTTCCAGTATCTGGTTGACTCTTTCTGTCTGTCCATCTGTCTGTGGATGGTATGCTGTACTGAAGTTCAGGTCTGTTCCCATGGCTTCATGTAGACTTTTCCAAAATTTTGATGTGAATTGGGCTCCTCGGTCTGACACAATCTTTTTGGGAATCCCATGCAATCTGACTATCTGCGTCAGGTATAGCTCTGCTAGCTTATCCTTGCCATAGGTCTGCTTGGTGGTATGAAATGTGCTACTTTAGTCAGTCTGTCAATTATTACCCATATGGAATCAAATCCTTGTTGTGCTTTGGGTAGTCCTGTAATAAAGTCCATTCCGATTTCATCCCACTTCCATTCAGGGATCGGTAGGGGTTGTAACATTCCAACTATTTTCTGATGATCGATCTTAACCTTACGGCATACGTCACAACATAGTACGTGCTCGGCTATCTCCTTCTTCATGCCTTTCCACCAATATTCACCCTTCAAATCATTGTACATCTTCGTACTGCCTGGGTGTATGGTGAGTTGAGATGAGTGAGCTTCTGTCAAAATCAATCCTCTTATATCTTTATTATTGGGAACACATACACGATCATGGAATCGTAATATTCCTTGTCCATGTTCCGAGAATTCCGAAGGTTCGTTTATATTTATTTCGTTGCGATATCGCTGGATTTCTTCATCTTCTTGTTGAGCTGTTTTGATTTGACTGAGTAGGTATGACTGAATTGTAATGGAGGCTAAAAATCCTTTCTCCACTATCTGTAGGTTTAGCCGTTCCATTTCAACTTGCATCTGTTGTGAGATGTCTGTTGTCATGGCTATGTGGTGGCATGACTTTCTACTTAATGCGTCTGCTACTACATTAGCCTTTCCGGGGTGGTATTGTATCTCTAAGTCGAAATCATTGATTAGTTCTAACCACCTTCTTTGTCTGATATTCAGGTTCGGTTGAGTAAACACATACTTCAAGCTTTTATGATTGGTGAATACGTCGCAGTGATTTCCCAATAGATAATGCCTCCATATCTTAAGTGCATGCACCACCGAAGCTAATTCCATGTCATGAGTTGGGTAGTTCTCTTCATGTGGTCTTAACTGTCGAGAAGCATAAGCAATTACTTTCCCGTCTTGCATCAAAACACAACCTAATCCTTGCTTTGATGCGTCGCAGTAAATTTGAAACTCCCTGCTTGGGTCAGGAAGTACAAGTACGGGTGCTGAGGTTATTTTCGTCTTCAAAGTCTGGAAACTCTTCTCACATTCTTCGGTCCATCGGTAAGGCTTATCCTTTTTGAGAAGCTGGGTTAGAGGTTTGGAAATTTTGGAAAAACCTTCAATAAATCTTCGGTAATATCCAGCTAATCCTAGGAAACTTCTGATTTCCCTACTGACGTGGGTTGCTTCCATTCCATCACTGCTTCTATCTTTATTGGGTCCACTTTCACTCCTTCTTCGGTGATGATGTGCCCCAGAAATGCAATTTCTCTCATCCAAAAGTCGCATTTGGAGAACTTGGCATACAATTGATGTTCCCTGAGTCTCTCTAGAATCAGATGCAGATGTTCTTGATGCTCTTCTTCTGTTTTTGAGTAAACCAGTATGTCATCTAGAAATACTACGATGAATCGGTCTAGATAGTCCATACACACTTGATTCATCAGGTTCATAAAATAAGCTGGGGCGTTTGTGAGTCCGAATGGGACCACTGTGAACTCATACAGTCCGTATCGGGTGGTAAACGCTGTCTTTTCCCTGTCCTGTTCTCTGACTTTCAGCTGATAGTATCCGGTCCTTAAGTCTATTTTTGAGAAAATCTTAGCTCCTTTGAGTTGATCGAATAAGTCATCAATCCGAGGTAAGGGATACTTATTCTTTATGGTTGCGGCGTTCAGCACTCTGTAATCCACGCAGAGTCTTACACCTCCATCTTTCTTAGGGACAAATAGGACTGGAAAGTACCATGGTGATATGTTTGATCGGATAAATTCCTTTTCCAATAATTCGTCCAGTTGCTTCTTGAGTTCTCTTAATTCCATTGCCGACATTGGGTATTGGCGCTTGGTGATTGGTACCGTTCCTGGTGCCAGTTCTATGGTTAACTCAATGCTCCTGTCTGGGGGTCTTCCTGGCAATTCTTCTGGAAAAACATCTGGGTATTCCCGAACAATGGGTACTTGGTCTATGGTTGGGGTTATGGCATTAAGGCTTCTTCTTTTGTCCTTTTCTAAATCAGGGTTGGTCCTTACGGTTACCCATTGCCCTTCATTGTTGATAACTGTTACCAACTTCTTTTCACAATCCAATGTTGCTTTATGTTTGAATGACCAATCCATTCCAGGATGACGTCTAGTCCGTTTATCTCTAATATGTAACATCCCACCATTTTCAAAAATTAGAAAAATAAAAATTTAAGATTTAAAAATAAAATTAAATAGAAATTTTAATTGAAATCAAGAATTTGATTTGAAATTTATTAACCTCACTTCTTTTTCCTAAATCTCGATAAAGAATAATCATAGCTTTGGAAATTCTTTTCCAAAAGAACAAATTATTAAAATGAGATTCAAAGATGATCTTAATTTTTAATAAACATCTTTTCTATGTTTCTAAAATCATTTATTGATTTCCTTCTTTGAAAAGGGAATTGATAAAAAGATAAGAAGTAAAAGATAAAGAGGTAAAAGATAAAATGGTAAAATGGTAAAAGATTAAAATTACCATAGTAAATCTTGGATAACCCTAGAGTACTCTAGAAACCGCTTTGGCTGGTCAAAAGGAGAGTGTGAACCCAATTGCAAGTTGATAAAATCAATTAATGGTGAAACCCTATCCTTGACCAGCCCTTGCCAGAATTTTAGAGAAATTTCTACACCTTTACAGCACCTAGGATTTTTACCATGTGAGCTCATTAACCTTATCCTCATCCACAAAAATTTACAAAAATAAATAATTGAATTTAATATTTATTCATATTTATTTATTCCCATCCTGAAAATCAGCAAAATGGAGTAAAAGAATTATTACAAAATAAATAATAAAGTTTAAGAATTGAAATTTTAATTGAATGTCAACATTATAAACCTTGTGTAAAAGTTTCAAAAATTTATAAGTTGAATTAGTCCCTCAATAAAATCAAATTCCGAAATAAAAATTGCATGCGATCTGATTGTCAGAATTTTAATTAAATAATTACAACGAATTAGCTTCTCAAATTTTTACAGTAGCAAGATAAATTATCCAGAACTCTCCAGAAAAATCTACGAAAAATCTAGACGTGATCTGGCCACCTGATTAAATATCTTTACGTTGATCTGTCTGCAAACCGACTTAGTTGCCTTCTATTTGCGTGGGGCCCACTTGTAAGAGCCTTCTCCTTCCTCCCCACGCCCAGCTCGAGCCATATAACAGCACCCTCTATTTCTCTCTCATTTTGGACACAAATCAAAGCAAGGATCAATCTCCAACCAACCATGATCGACTATGAAGCTTCCCCATCCTCCCTAGCATCTCCTCCTCCAAAATCAAGCATCAATTCCTTTGGAAACACCTTCAATTCCTCCAATTTTCTCCATGGCCGAAATTCCCCATTTCAACCTAGCTCCTCAATTAGCTAACCATTTTCCAATTAAATGGGCATGAAGCATCTCCATCCATCCAAGACCAAAACACCCATATCAATTTCTTCATTCTTCCACCGAATTGAACCACCACCATGAGCCACCATGCCC
The DNA here is from genome assembly GCA_036346355.1 of Rhipidocladum racemiflorum. Lineage (NCBI taxonomy): Eukaryota > Viridiplantae > Streptophyta > Magnoliopsida > Poales > Poaceae > Rhipidocladum > Rhipidocladum racemiflorum. Next base: position 28,077,050 of record CM070592.1, read on the forward strand.
TTTGGTTCATCTCCATGGCGCCACCACTATGGTCCATCCCAACCCAAACCGAGACCACCTATGGACTCGTTGTGATCTCGGGTTTCCATTTTTGTGCTCGGTTCATCCTCTCCATGCTTGCGCTGCAGCCGGCCGTGCATGATCAGAGCTCCTCCCATGGCGAGTACTGTAGCAGCGCCCCTGTTCTGTTTGTGTTGTGTGCTAATCAATAGCCTTCTCCAAACCAAAGGTATAACAGCAAGCAGCTCCTCCTCTTCTCTATCTCTTTCTCTGGCAAGTAGCTCCATGAATTAACATGTAGTCTCACGCACATTTAAATTGATGCTTTGAAAATGAGAGGATAACATGGAACCAATGCAATATGTGTTTGATTGAGCTTAAAAGATTCCTGTTCTAAATATATCAATGTACATGTATGCCCCTAAAGGTCCTCATCTGAAGTTATGCAAATTAGAATGATGTTGAATATAAGAAAATAGAGTTTGTTTAACTTGATTTGACAATTGAATTTAAACATCAAGACTTCAAATAAATAAACTCTAATTTAGTTCAATCTTTATCTTTATTATGTTCTTAAGCGTGTAGATCATATAGAACCTTTGATCCAATCCAAGTATATCTTTATGTACATGTAGAATCTTTATATAAACACACTATAAGTCCAGATCTTTAATATGTAAAGATATTTTAAATTCAGTTGAATCAAGTTCTTTTATAGTTCTGTCTGCCTTGTACAAGAAATTAGCATATACATACCTTTTGTACAATAGATATAAAACTAGTGGTGGTATATTATATAGAATTAGACCAATTGATTTGGTACAGTAGAAATCAATTAAACTAAACCTTGTCCTAAAATAGACATATATGCGTATAAATCCTTGTGCAAGATTTCACTAGTTTAACATGATATATGGTTATAAGAAATGATACCTAGCCAACTTGATGACAACTTATTTAGCTTATCTGGTTGACGACCCAAAGTCGAACTGTAAATACTATTGATTATTTTAATCCCCTAGTTCATGAATTAGAAGATTAATATAATAAATTTGATCCGATTAGCGTTACCTTCGTGATCATTTAGACTATTTCAACAATTAATAAAATAAGTCGTCTATATGCTAGAACCTGTAAAATCAGTTTAGAAACACTCTACAAAGTGCATGCCACCATATTCTAGAAAAACATCTTGTTTATAACTTGCTTTCCATCTAAATCTAGCTATGTCAAAACCCTGAAGTGTTGATCATTCACTTCACTTTCCCGCTGATTTCGTGTAACATAAACTTTATAATGTTGTATAAGCTTTTTCAACGATGAATATGATGTCTCGTCCAAATCCTAAAATCTATGGAATTAGCTTGGTAGTGCTCTCCAAAACATAGACTATCTTATCATGAAAAGATAATCTTATTTCATCATGCAATGCATATAAATCTTGTTATCCCAATAAGCTTAAACGTTAACGTTACTTAAATGTGTAATATGAATGAACAAACCTTGAGAAATCGATGACTGAAGTTTGTATCACACAACCTTCTCAAATATCGTGAAAATGAGGCCAGTAGCCTAAATCAATAAATCTAACCCGCGTAAAACTGACTCTGTGCAAAATCAATCAAAGATAAAGAACTATTCATTCGTAGTCTATTGTGATCATTTAAGCCAATTCAGTAGCCCGTAAAACATATCGTCTAAATACAAATTTTGTGAAGAATAGTCTAGAAATGGTCTTTACGATATGATTTGCAATAATATAGAAAAACATTCTTATTTCATCTTGCTTAGGACCTAAATCCTAATAGAGCAAAACCCATTCATAACAAGAAAGGTATATTATGAATAGTAAAGTTTAAGAAACTTGTAACCAATGTATACTTCTATTAATCCAAACAAGTTTTGCTTCTTGAATTCGAAGTTTAACATATTTAAATTCACAATCTTAGCTTCTTGAATTCGGAAAATAAAATAAAACAAATCATAATGAATAGGAGTCGTGTGCAACGTGAAGGATCATTGTTTTTTGATCCATATTATTTTGATGATGAGTATTTGAAAAGATTTGAAAGTGGTTTGATTATTTACAAAAAGATTTAAAATCAATTTGGTCAGTTGAAAAGATTTGAAAGTGGTTTGATTATTTGAAAAGATTTTGAATTTGCAAAGAGTTTGGTTTGTATTTTGGAAATTGTGTTTATAGTTAATTTGATGCAATGCACTCATGTGAGTGGTTGTATGGATTAATGTGAGTCAAGTCGCGGACTTGGGCTCGGAAATTGTTTTTGTGTTTTGTTCATGTGCAGGTGTTGCTTGAGGTCGAACGTGGTCGGTGACGGGACCGAGACTAGGTTCAGGGAGGAACTGAGGTCGTGAGGGTCGAAGTTGTCATGCGTGACGTTTGGATTAAAGAACAGTGCACGTGAAGTCGAGATCGTTGCAGCGTTATGGCAGGGAGGCTATATATGCGTGCATACGAGTTTTGAGTATGGGTGCAGTATACATGCATGTGTGTGCATGTATGTGTGTGTGAATGTATTTAATGCATGTGTGTGTGCATGCATGGAGTGTGTGTGTTGCATACTGTCGCATACAAGTGTGAGATGCATGTGCGAGTACATGTGTTGAGTAGTCTTGCATGGCGTGAGTGCATGTGTGTGTTGACTACATGCATGCAACACTTAATGCTTGCATGTGCGTGTTGTGTTTGCATGTGAGGTTGCATGCGAGTAGGATTGGTGCTGCTGCCGAGAGCTTGTGCAGTGTGCGACTCAGTTTGGTTCTCTGCCGCAAGTGCAGCCGGCGAGTCGGATTTGAAGAAGGCAGCCGGCGACTCAGATTGGAAGAAAAGACAGCCGACGATACGGATTGGTGGATAGAATTTTGGTGCTTCCTTGTCCTTTAAATAGGGGGTTCTAGGGGCTTAGAAATCATCCAATGCAAAGGGCAAGAAGCAAAAGGTGCCTACAACAAAGAAGAGCTTTTGTGCTCTCTTTAGTTTGTTTAGGGTTTTCTAATCTTGTGAGATTAGAGATTTTGTTTAGGGTTTTCTAATCATTGAAGATTAGAAGATTTTTGGTGTCATCTTGTTGAAGATGGCTTTGGAATAAAAAGATAAGTTTATGCAATATTCTCTTATTTTTTTCTTCGCTTTGATTCTTGATTAGAAGGATTGTTCGATTTTTGATAGAACTAGTTTTGATTTATGTTCGACTTGTCTCGCTAATTAATCTAGGGTTTTGATCTCTACGATATTAGATATTCTTCCGCTATTTAGGGGTCTTTATTTTTCCGAAAGAAATAGTTGAATTTTATTCGGCATCTATTCACCCCTCCCCCTCTAGTTGCCTACTCGGTCCTACACAACGCAACCCTCAAACTGTTAATTAGTAATAAAGACTGTAATGTAGCAGTAGCACACTCGCTTATGAAATCACGAAACCCTAACTACAACCATACTTGTTTTATGTAATGGTTTTTATTTGATTTTCCATCTGATTTCCTTTTGCCCTTATTAAAAGTGCTATTTTCTATTTGCTATCTTTTCCGTTATACGACGTGTAGAATCTGATGTCTCGGACTTCGTCGTCGTCAACTTCAAGAGTACATCTGCAACTTCGTCACTAAAGACAACAAGTAGCAAGGCAAGCACCCCCTTGATCATATTGATCCTAATTTTTCATAATTAAATAAAATGTTGATTAAAACTTGCATGCATATGCTATGTTCCATAAAATTGTATTTGGGTACTGGTAGATATACCTTATCATTGATAAATTTCCTCAATTGGCATTGATATATAAACCTTGATAACCCTAGCTCGTGGATAGACACTTGATGTCAAAATGGGTATATTCGATTATTACATGCATATGCTTAGCCCTGCTTTAGACTGGGAACACAAACAGATGGTTATCCTGCTCGTGAAGAACTTAAATTGTAGACATGATGAACACTGTTCATGACATGTTGGAATATTCTGATTATTGAAACTTTCTTTTTCTGAAAACAAAACTATGATTTTGATGCGGGTGATTATTGGCAATAGCCGGAAGTGCAATTAATGATACACGTAGATAGGGGGAGAACTATCGCCCGTGTCGTATAAGAACCGAGCTGATGTGTTGTTTTCAGGCCAAGATAACCGTACATCCACAAGTGCTGGGATGGGGCAGCCTTGACTTATTAAATTATTTGGGAATTAGCTTTGCACATTGGTAGGCAGTTGTAGCACGGGCATTCCGGATATAGGTTTGCTCGAGGGAGGTGTCATCACCGAGGTGTTGGCATCTGCCGTTGTAACGGTGTACGCCTGGCTATGAATTTGGGGCTGTTATTATTCCTGGTGGGTCACTGACTTCGGAATTTCTATTCCTGGTGGGTCACTGACTCCGGAATTCCTTTTACCTTTTTAGCTTCCATCATAGTCAGGGGTAACGTCATCGGGCTAGTGCAAAGTTAAGGTCCAAGTAACGAACAGTTTCGTAATGAACTCTCTGGCGGCACACCAAAGGAAGTGTGTCTAATACATGTTGGCACAAAGGGAGGATATTTCTTGTGGGTAAAGCTGTACAAACTCTGCAGAGTCTAAACCTAATCGATTAGCCGCGCTCTCGGTCATGAGCACTTGGTAAAGTCATCACATAGCTAGACATTTTCTATAGTCTTATAAAACTGGACCAGATAATGTGAAATTGGTGAGCTTACCCTTACAGATGATTCAATACTTGACATTTCGTTGGCAAGGTTGAATTCAGCTGTTGTGCCTTGTGCTTGGCAAAACTAATTGATTACATTTATGATGGGAATGGACGTTTTATTATTTTACTCACGAAGGGATGTGAGTCTCTTAATTTCGTTTATGTTATTCTTACATATTACTTTTGAATTTACATACTTGTTACTTCCTTTTCTTTACAATTTTCGCTTTCACTCTATTATTCAGTATTTACAATTCAAATTTCGCTTTATGAAAAACAACCGTAGAAACCCACTTTCTATTCAGCCTGCATATATTTCAGGTTTTGCAAACACTACAAGTCTTGGTGAGTACGCAACGTACTCACCCTTGCTATTATTGTTGTTTTTAGACAGGAATCCTCGACAGGTACTGCGACGCAGGAAAACGGGATTATTAACGACGTTTCTTTCTAAGGCTTTACCTTGTCAGTTGCCTGTGGATTATGTGGCAAACTGCAAGTCATCTGATTCTTTTGCTATGTTTAGTTGACCTTCTCGGTCATATTGTATCATTACTTCCGCTGTAATAAAATATGAAACTTTTGTATGGTTGTGATTCCAAATTGTGTTTGTGCGTGCTAGCTACTGATCATGGGACTAGCACAGTATGCACATTAGAACCTTGCTTTTATGTTTGCACTGTAGCATAAAAGTGAGGATCTTACATAATAGCAACAGCTCAGCTGTAAACTTAACTACTTGAAGTACTATTTCTAACTTCTCGCTCTTATATCGAGCCATTAATCTACTGCCCGGCGTTTGAAACGCATGAGGGTTTTGTAATGGTAAATACGGAAAACCATGCTTGCATGCAAAAGCCATTGAAATAAAAGAGTGGGTTGCTCCAGGATCAAATAATATCAAAGCTATCTGAGATTGGACTCAAAATTTACCGATAATCACGTCGGTGGCGGCTGCAGCATCCTCAGCTGACATGTGGTTGATCCTGCCTTGGAAGTTTCTGGAGTTGTTCAGGTTGGAGCTCCCTTCACTTCTGGCGGGTGCTCTGCCTTGCAGTATCCCCTGTTGCTGTGGTTGCGGTCGGTAGGCTTTGGTTGTGATTTCTGGAGGCTGTCACTTGTGATTTGGCCACCTCAGCTGGGTGGTTCTTTCTCGGGCAATTCTGTTTGAAGTGTCCCTCCTGACCACAGTGATAACAACTCGTAGTCTTCTTGGTGCAGTTATTGGAGTAATGATTTCCGCCACACTTGAAGCATTTTACTACTCCAGGCTGGCTTTGAGCAGGAACGGGTCGGAATCCTCCTACTGCTTGTCTTTTAGAAGGGAAACCGGGTATAGGAGCTGGAGCTCTTCCTCTAGGTTGGTTGGGAGCCTGAAACCTTATCTGCTGGGCTCTCCTTTTCCGGGTGTCTTTCAAGTCATTTCTAGCTTCTTCTATCATCATTAACTTGTCGACCATCGTTGACAGGTCCCTAAATTCTAGGGCTGCGATATGGAACTTTAGGTTCTTCTGTAATCCTTCAGAGAATCTTTCCATTTTCTTGGCTTCAGTGTCCACCTCAGTTGGTGCGTAGCGAGCTAACTGGTTGAATTGCTGAAGGTATTCCATAACGGTTCGACCTCCTTGCCGGAGGGCTAGGAACTCTCTTCTCTTGGAAGCCATTAGTCCCACCGGGATGTGAACTTTGCGGAATGCTTCTTCAAATTCGAGCCATGGAATATCTTGCTCGTTCTTGGTGGCTTGATAATTCATCCACCAGGCTGCTGCTTGTCCTTGAAGCTGGTGTGAGGCAAACAACACTTGCTCCTTGTCTGTGCATTGGATGGTATCTAGCTTCCTTTTTATGTCGCGGATCCAGTCGTCTGCGGCTAGTGGTTCTGTTAGTGTTGAAAAGATAGGTGGTCGAGATTTCTGGAAATCGGACCACTTGGTTCCTCCAATGTGGCCTTCTTGTCCGTTGTGGTTTCCCTGAGGGTGTCCTTGAGGCCTTGCTGCTAGCTGTTCTAAGACTCTTTCCATTAGTTGGGTTTGATGTTTCTCTGCCTCATATCTGTTTTGTTCCATCATGGCCATTACTTGAGCCAAACTGGTTTGCTCAGCGTTGGAGTTGCCTTCTTCGCTGTTGTTTCCTCGTAAATTGGGTCTCACCATGGTTGTTTCATATGATCTTTTCGGCCTGCAGCAGTGTTTTAAGGGAAGTGAAAGGTAAGTGGCAGTTAAGATTTCTAGATAAGGTTAGAATGAATAGATGAGGGCTTAGATGAAAAGGGAGGGAGAATACTTTAAGCTAGGTAGGGTTAATCCCGATACATTACTGAAATCAAAGTACGAGGGTAGGGATCATAGTTTGTCTTACAAGCCATAGGTTGTACACCATACCATTTTAAGGTAGGGCACCACCTATATTACAATACCAAAATAAATAGTTCTAATACATAAAGGGGGTTACATCAAATCTTAACGATCTTGGCAGTCTAGGGGTTCCATCCTTCGTCGGGGCCGTAGAAGAAGCGTTCTTCGAGGTCTTCCTCATCCTCCATGGTGACATCTGGGGGCGGCGGGTCGTCGATTATCATTGAAGGTCCATCCACCGAGGGCTCTTCTTCCGGGGGCCCGACTGGCTGTTGAATAAGATCAATCTGCATTATCTGATTGACCAGTTGGTCCACCTGGGTTTGGAGCTGGTTCAGCTGGCCCTCCTGTTGATCCACCAGATCCCACATCTGATGTAGATGTTCATGTTGTTCCTTGTTCTCCCGAAGCACGCGGTTGTACTGGCGTTCCATTAGCAACACATAGTCAGAGGTTTCTTCGATCCTCGGGTCTGCCTCATCAAGAGGGAAGGAGATGCCAATTCCTTGGGACTCGTCACAAATCTGGGGAATCAGTTGAAACTAGGTGTCATCAAGTTCCCTTTCGAAGTGGCTTCGAAGATAGTGCACTGCTTGGCGGGCGGCATCCTGAATCGCTGCAGACTCGTAGAGTCGTCTTCCCACAAACCGTCGAGGGACACCGGGGCGAAGTGGTAGGGGCTGCAGTTCGACCCATGCCATCCATTGACAACGAAATTCGTCCCGGAGCATCTCTTGTGTATGGAACTCAGGGCGGTGTTCATCTTCTGCTCCTACTTGCTGCATCATCCTCCAAAAAAGATCGGCCCATCCACCAAAAACACTCGGGTCCGGGTAGGTACGATGAACCATCTACGATCAACGCGAAATTTGAAGTAAGTTAAGAAATGGGAAATATTAAAACAAAACCGGAAGTAAGAACTCTAAGAGGGTTGAGGTAGAAAGAGGTAGAAGAGGACAGCAATAATACTTATATTTTTCACAACTCATTCTGTTTATAAGTTTAATTAATTTTCTGCAAAAAGATCCTTAAGCCAATCTAGGTTCTCAATCTACGGTCAAACCTAGGCTCTGATACCACCTGTGACGGACCGCCCCTTTTCAGGGAGGCCGCTTAATTACCACTACGGCTACCCAGGAAGATTAACCGTAGGGAACCAAATGTACATTACGAGGTTAACATCCAAAAGCAACAGTTTTAAATAAAGTAAGGCCTAATGACTAGAGTTTACAGTAGCGCGGCAAGCACAAATCATAGTCTTTACATCACAAAAGCACTCCACAGGCAGTTTGAGCGAAGATCGAGACTTAAAACCACACGGTGTCGCCTTCTACGACTTCTTGGAACTCTCCAGCATCTTGATACTCTAAAATGGGTTAATTAAGCAAGAGTGAGTACTACAACGTACTCAACAAGCCACACAGTGAAGCCTAAATACCACATGCGAAGGATAACAAGAAATAGTTGTATGTCTTATCTGGTGTATGCAAGTTTTCATATTATTTGACATTTCATTTTAAAACACAAACCATAATAATATGAATAGGGGGGGTTCCAAAGTTACCTACTTCCATACTTGTTAATCAAAAACTACTTGAGCTTAGGTTCGGGAGTCACCCCATTTTAACTCAGCTTCATTTACCGGAAGCACGGCGTATTCGAATACCATTTAATTCACTCTGCAGAGGTGTTCAGCTTTACCCACAAGATTCCATGATCGTTAATGCCACGCGATTAACATGCAACTTTTATGCATGCGGCCGGATCGAGGTTATCATAGCTTTTCGTTGGATCTTTCCCCTTTAGCCCCTATCCGGTAGAGTTTCGATCCACATTAACCCGGGGTCCCCACTGGCCAGAGTGGAGTTCGCGATCCCGCTTACTGTAGACACCTACCGTTGTGAACCCGTAATGCCACACTTTTCTTGTGCACATTTCCGTTCCACCCCCATAACCGCGGACCATCTCCCACACCGGGAAGGTAACCCTGCTCCTATAGGTATTCCGGGGAAAGTACAATGTACCGAGCTACGTTGAGTCAAGCCAACGAAGTTGACCGGCCCAACCTGTGGTTGAACGATTTCTTAAGTTATTTACTTTGCCCAAGGTTGTAAGTCCTTACTTCGTCATAGACCAACCATTACGTTCCACAGCCCCTGGTATCCAATGTACCACCATCCGTTGATACCTTGGTATTAGTCTTCGGCCGGGGATCAGACTAACACCCATGCGGTGGTTAGCCCAATACTGTCCCCCAGACCGCAACGTTTCATAAACATTCCAAATCAACATGCCTTCAACATTTCATGTTTTCTTTAAAATGGACTAATTAACTATAATAGAATACCTAGCCAAATACTGACAAATAGTGATTTTCTAGGGTTACAAAGTATTATTAGGATTCAATATTTGCCAAGGAAGTTCCATGAGCCTTTTTGGCATTAACTAGCTATCATGTCATACGAACATACCAACTTCGTGTTATTTCAACATATAGTTCGGAACTAATGCGGTAGAAAATAACTGCTAATTATTTTAGACAATATTGGGTTCAAAATGATCAATGGAGTATGGCTTGCCTTGCAAGGCGGAGGGGTTCCCTAGTTCGGAGTTGGTGTAGTCGTACTCGGCTTCACGAGTCGGTTCTGTTCCAAATCGCTCCTGCTCCTGTCTGCATTCTGAATTTGATGCTTGCTCGGACGTTGGTTATAGCGTAAACAAACACCAAAAGATAAACAATAAATAATACAAAAAGAAAGAAGAGAAAAGAAAAGAGAAAACTGAGAGAGAAAATAAGCCGAAAATGGGTTGGAGGGGTGTTTTCGAAATTTTGGAAACTTGGTTTGGCGAAACAGAGGTCATTTTTGAACTCAGTGGCTCGAAAGGGTTCGGAATATGTATTTTAGGCTATTTTTGGATTTTCTGGGATTTTTGGGTATTTTTGGGGCATTTTTGGTTATTTAAATGATTTAATACGATTTTGGAAATTAAAAAAAACGAAAAGAAAAAGAAAAAAGAACCTTGTTCCTTTGGGTGTCGGCCAAAATCGGCACTGGTTCGGTAGCGTGGGAATGGCCAGCTGAGTAGGCCCATCCTCACGGCCAGCCGTATCGTCTTGGTCCGGCAGCGACGTGAGAGGGAGAGAGGGGGAGAGCGACTGGTGGGTGGGGCCGTGGGCACGGAGGGGGCTGGCAGGTGGGGCCCTGGGCGCGGAGAGGGGTGAGGCTGAGCGAGCGGAGCCGGCGGCGCGAGGGCGCCGGAGCTGGGGGAGGAGATGGGGAAAACGCGGACGAGAGCACGGGAGCGCACGGGCTTGGGGGAAAAGGAAGGGGAGCTCACCACATACTCAAAGCGCGGCACGGGAGGGGGCGGGCGGCGGCGAAGCGAGCTGGCGGCGGAGATTTGCCGGAGACGGGGAAGAAGCTTGTGGGGAGGGCACGGGGGTTCACGGGAGTGAGGGAGAGAGAGGGGAAACGAGAGAGGAGAGAGCGGCGGTTTCGGCGAACAAGAAGACGGAGCCGGAGGCGGCTTAAATAGCCCGGGGGAGGTCGGCGAAGTCGCCGGCTCCATGATTGCGGAGGAGACCGGGCGGATCAGCGGCGATAGGACGAGGCAGGCGGCGTGGGGCTCGGAGCGGGCGCGGCGCTAGTGCGGCGGGAGGCGGAGTGCCCTACGGGGCTTAGGGCGGCGAGGGGATAGCGGCGCAGCGCTGGCGTGCGGAAAAAGCTGCCATGGCAGCTTGCTCCTCGAGGAAGAGGAACAGGAGCGAGGCGGCTACGGGTGGGGGCACGCGGGAGGCGGCAACGCGGGCGGGCACTGGCGGGCACGCGAGGCGGCGGAGCGGGTGAGGCGCTTGCGCAAACGGAAAGCGTAAAGGCCGAGAAAAGAAAGCGTATCGGTGAAGAATTTTTCGAAAACGGAAAGTTTTTAAAATACCCTCAAATAAATCCGAAAAAAATCCAGAAAAATTTAGAAAAACAAAAATGCATATAAAGTCCAAATTAAAACTATTTTGAAGAATTTTTAGGGTATTTGAATCTCCGAGAGTGTCTGCCATGCCCTTCTGTTGGCGACAATAGTCCGTAATGGATAAGTCGCCTTGGATGAAGTTCCGGAGTTTGGCGTCGAGGTAGAGCGCACGAGTTTCCTTGTGGCCAAGGAATTGTTGCTCAAGGCCGAGCCAGACAGAGCGTGCTATAGCCGCGCGGTGCATGACAAGCTCCTGGAGATCCGACCGTAGAGCCACGATTTGACCGTGCAGTCAAGCTGTGACCACATGTCATCATCCGGACTACTGTCATCGGAGAGAACATGGTCGTCGAGGGCATACTTGCCGAGTGTGTTGAGAATGAGATTTGACCACTTGCTGTAATTCGCGGAGTCGGCGTCGAGGATGACGGGCACCAAGGTCTTGATAGATTGCACTGCAACAGCCTGGGCGTGGAGGTTGCTGCGTGCGTTGGCGACCGTAAGAGCACGCATGTCCGCAACGCGTTGTGCGTCAGCGCGGCGCTTCGATCTTGGCGGCCTCGCGAGCAGCGCTATCGTCCTCCTCATGCTGCAGGTGTGCCTCGTCGTCATGAGCCATGGCGAGGTCTGTTGGAGAGCCGGCGAGCACAGACGGGTATGCTACAGAGGGAAGCCAGCGAGGCTAGAAGTTGCGGAAGCGGAGAGGCCGCAGGGGCGAACCGCCTCCTGATACCATGAAAGCATGAAGGAGGTGGACACTCACACGCATACTTTCAATTGACAAGGATTGGTTAGAGCATCTCCAGCAAGGGCCCCTAAAACAGGGTCCCTATTTTGGATTTAGGGACCTCCCTATTTTTTGAGGCCCTGTTTTCAGAGCACAAGTCCAGCAACAGTCCCTAAATCTCAGCCCCTATTTTACTTTTTCTCCTATTTTGACATATCCGCTATGTATAATCTTCATTTGACATCACTAAAATTCAATCAAAAATATTTGTAATACATAAAACATAAGCATATTAACATTTACAATTTAAAAACATGATATTTAAAATTTAAATCTAAAATTTTCAAAACATGATAAAATTTTCGAAGCCTCTCATGTATTTCCCTATCTTCAATAATAGGGGTTGTACTCGTGTCCCTGGAAATTAGGGCTGAGGAGGCAAATTTAGAGGCCTCCTAATTTTAGGGGCTTGAGTAGGGGCCCCATGGGAATTGGGGCTGAGGAGGCAAATTTAGGGGCCCTCTAATTTTAGGGGCTTGAGTTGGGGCTCTGCTGGATCTGTTTTTTTACTACGCTCCCTATTTTAAGGTTTAGGGGCTTTGCTGGAGATGCTCTTACATATAGATTACAGGAAAGAGGCAACAACCATGGAACGATACACATGCAGGCACTACTACAGATCCGGCCTTCCATACCGGCCCAATAGTACCGGTTATGCATGAACCGGGACTAACATTTACATCAGTCCCGGTTCAACGGTCTACAGGTCCGGGGGGATCATCAGTACCGGTTGTAACTACCAACCGGTGCTGATGCTCTCACATCGAGACGGTTGGTTACACCAACCCGTACTAAGCAAAGACAGAGCCGTGGATGGTTCTTAGCACCGGTTGATGTAACCAACCGTCTTGATGTTCGTGTTATCGATGCGGTTGGTTAAACCAACCAAGACTAAGCAGCCTCCTCGGCTCTGTCGCTTAGTACGGGTTGGTGTAACCAACCCAGATCGATATGGAGCATCAAAGACCGGTTGTTGTATTTGACCGGTACTAATGCGCTTCATCTCCCGCCGATCAATCCTCAGCGCCTTTACGATGAAACTCTTAATTCGTGTTCATCCGGATTCTTGTTTTCCGATCCGACCTCCTATAAAACCGTCGGATCGATCAGAAGGGAGACGTCTTGATGATCGATAGTAAGCCCATTTTTAACTATGGCAGCTTCTCCTTCTTCTCCCTCTGGCGCGCCATCATCACCACCTCAGGAGAAGGACGAGGAGGAGCGGGAGGAGGAGGAGGAGGAGGAGGAGGAGGAGGAGAATGAGGAGGAGGAGGAGGAGGAGGAGGAGCGGGAGGAGGAGGAGGAGGAGGAGGAGGAGGAGGAGGAGGGGGGGGGTTGGGTCCGCTCGAGGAGCGCGACGTCGTCGGATGAGGATGACGATGATGAAGACGTCATCCACGACGACGACGACGACGACCGCTCGCTCGACGGCGACTCCGGCGGCAACGGCCCCTGGCGGCTGACGGCGAGTGGTGGTATGGGTGATCGCGCCACCCACCACCCGTGCGCCGCTATGCATATTATATATATTGTAATTAATTAATATAATATGTAATGTTTTATATTATGAATTATTAATATGATATGTAATGTTTTATGTAATGAATTATTAATATAATATATAATGTTTTACCTCCCCCTTCTTGAAGCTCATTGCCTTTACCGTTAAATTGAAATATTAAAAAATTATAAAACATAAAAAACGTTGAAAAAAATACGGCACAATGCATTGTCGTTTCAAAACAATGGCTTGAGAAACATTCGATTGGGCGGTGAAAATCAGGAGAAAATCGGAAGAAAAATTATGAAAGTATGATTCGAGATGAATATCTTTATAAATATTTATATTATATGCATGAAAATTATATGTGTACATTTATCTCAAAATTAAATCGATGCAGGTTAAAGGTACCAACCGATCTTGATAGTCACATCGATCGGTTTGTATTCTGAACCGGTACTATCTAGTAGCAACGACTACGGTTGCAGTGGATATTAGTACCGGTTTGTGCTTTGAACGGGACTAGTGTCCGACCAATTTAAACTCTTCGTCCTCCCGCTCTCTGCATCGAGTCATTTGATCGCGAGAGATGAACAGGAGTTCATCGCCAAGGAGCTCGAAGGAGGGGAGGTGCTGCCAAAAATTCGAATTTTTGTCATTTTACTCGCAACCAAGATACCTAAGGTTAGTAATATCATTCCTCACTACACTTGGTGTTAAATGGGGCCTCTTCTTTGCTTAAATTATGAAGAAAATTTGATCTTTTCCATTAATCGTTGAAGGATTATAAATGTATAAATCAAGCTCGATCAATTGAAGTAAGATACAAAAACTTATTGTGTAAGCTTATAATTTGCTTGGATTATAATATAGCTCGCATTTAAGGTTTGGATCTAGCTCAATTTTATGTTTTAGTTCCATCGATCTAGCTCAAATTAGGTTGCACGTAGTTGGGGAAATTAAAAATGGTGCATTTGAGAAAAGTTTTCATAAAATTGGTTGCACGTAGTTGGGGAAATTAAGAATAGTGCATTTGACAAAAGTTTTCAAAATTTGAGCAAAGATGTCGTTAAATTTGTTCACAATTTTGAATCTAGACTATGATTGACCAATTTTTTTTGTAGGTTGAAAAAACTTGTGTAAGTTTATATTTTGCTTGCATTATTATTTAGCTCGAATTGTATGTGTGGCGAACCGGCAGATCGATGTGAGACTATCGATGCGGCTTGTGCCTTCAACCAGGGACTATGTCGCAATATACACGTCCTCCACCTCCCACTCTCGCCGGACCAAGATCATTTGATCTGCCGGCGAGATTAAGAATGGTGCATGTATAGTTGGGGAAATTAAGAATGGTGCATGTATAGTTGGGGAAATTAAGAATGTTGCATGTTATGTGGAAAAAGAAGAAATTTAAATTCATTTGCGAATTAAAAATAATATTAGCAATATAAATGGCTTTATAGAAAATATAAAATGAGTTAAATATTAGAGAAAACTTTTCAAAAATTTTGCGAAAAAGTTTTCAAAAAAAGTTTTAAAAATTTGAGCAAAGCTGTCGTGAAACTTGTCGGGTATGAATACCGGAGTAAATAATCATTTTATGGGAAAATATGTAATGAAATATAGTGCCTTTAAAAATATTTAATGAAATAAAGCCATTTTAAAAATATAGTTGTCTTGATTTGGATTTTGGGAAATGTTCAATAATTCATTATCGAAAAATGAGTTAAAAGTTACCTTGATCGAATATAATGTAGATGGACCGGCGATGGATGTACATGGACCGACGCTCCCCGGAGTTCTTGCAGGGTTTGTGTCGGGACCCCGAATCTGCAAATTCGGACCCTCTGTGTATTCAGCACTAGTCCAGGAACGCGCTAGTGCACACAGTCTTTAACATCGGTAATTATCACAATCATACCAATCGATAACATAAAAGTACTTTATTAAAGTAATAAAACTGGTTACTCGACCTTATGGCCAAGTTACAAATATATGCCTCGCAAGGCGAGACTTATTCAGAGAGAAATAATAACAATAGCAGCGGAAAATCAAATAACTTCGTGGCGCCATCCAGTATACCACAGGCAACTGACTGGGCTCGCATCCCTAAGTAGACGGGTCCTCCTGGAGTTCCTCCTCTGAAGCTGGCGTAATCTCCTCTTCAACTGGTGTTGTGTTGAGGCAAGGGTGAGTACTTGGTACTCGGCAAGTCATGCCTGAGAATGCAAGCTAATATACTATATGCATGGCTTGGTACAAAGGAATAGCTCAAGGTATATTTGCAAAGAAACAAGATTTGACAAGTAATATAAGTAGATTCGAAAGCAATAGAAATAAGTAAAACATAAATAACTTTCCAAGCAGTTTAATAAACATTTTTCCCCATCCTAAACCATATTTCCATCATCTTCATTGTTAAACCAACCCAACTTTCAAAACCAAGTTATTTTCAGAAAGTCTACCCCTTGACTGTAATTCAGAGCATTGTCGATCGTGGACTCGGCTATTTAAATAGATTCTCAACTCTGCAGAGGTTATGCACTTTACCCACAAGATACAGTCAAACACCACAAAGGCGAGTTCAGTAACAAAGCCTTTCTAAGCCTCAAACAACACAGGTGGTCCTCTCAGGTTCGTGCTCTACACCATCCCTTCCCTTAGCCAAGGCGAAGTATGGGACCAACACACCGTTAGATGGGTATCGGCCCACGACCACGATACGCTCCCCGCACAATCACACAAACGGTGTAATCGACACCCTGAGGCTCCACAAGTGAGTCCTTAGCTACTTAGTCAACTAGGGCCGTCCCATTCCAGCCATGTGGTTGCAAGTATGACCCAGTTCAAAGGCTTGCAAGGTTAAGTCCTTAGAATGACCAGGGCAAGACTACCCGAAGAACCAAATCAACATTCCCAATGCCACTCTGGCCCACCTGATTACTCTTGCCACATGCCCCGGTCGAAAACTGTTTATCAAACCCCAGTTGATTACCATGCACCACGTGCCATCAACATCACATGATACTTTTCCAAAACAGGTTCAATATATCATTAAGTCAATATTAACATTTGATTATTCAAAACCATGTCATGAGCACGAAGTGTGTCTAAGCAGTATACTACAACGATCTAAAACCCCGGTTGGCAAATTAATAATGTCCAACTAGTAATCCACAACTAGGGTGACAAAGGGTCATGGCACATACTTAAGTAATCAAGGTGTCATACAGCAAATTGGTATTTATCTAACCCCCATGTTTAAACAAAGTATCTTTCTAATTGAACTAGCATGCAATAGTTTGAATCAAAATAGATTTCGAAATGGGATCAATATGGTCAAAGCACAACTTGCCTTCAAAAAGTACTTGCTCTTGGTCTTGAGTTGGATCCTGAGTCAAAACTTCTCCTTCGAATCCTTCCGGCACTTCAACGTCTACTCGTAAAGCGTGCAAATAGCAAATACACAAATAAACACTAGGCAAAAACATTCCAAAACTCCAAATAAAATCCATAAACAGAAAGAACATAATTTTGTGGATTTTTAGAAACTGAATAAATCAAATTTGGAGTTTAAACACAAAATTTATGATTATTTAAAGTTTAAATAATCATTTAAATAATTTTACAGAGAAAAACTTTAGTCCAAAAATTAAATAAAATTCATATTTAGGTAGATCTCAATTTTATACAAATTTAGAAATTTGAATCACTCAAATCGGAGTTGAAACGCAAAAGTTATAAGCGTTTGAAGTTTGAAACAAAATCTGAAATCTTTAATCCGAATTAATAAATCATTTTCTTTTTCGGAAATTAATTATTGCGTCATCATGGACACGTGGCAGCCTCTGATTGGCCTGCTGACGTCAGCCGGTCCATGGACTTGGTCCACGCTCGGCTCGGGTCCACCGTGGACTCGGTCCACGACTCCACATGAGACTGACATGTGGGCCCACTCGGGTGACGTCATCGCTGACGTCAGCGGGGCTCAGCCCACGGTGCTGACATGTGGGACCCACCGTGACGTCATGGGTGACGTCAGCGCTTGGCTGGGTCAGCCACTGACATGCGGGCCCTCTGACACGCGGGCCCCGCGTGTCAGCGTCACACGCACGCGCGCGTGGACGGCGCTGACCGCGTCGGTCCAACTTCCCGACACGTGGCGCAATCACAGCCGTTGGTTTGAAAATCAACGGCGCGGATTAGATCCAGGTTAACACGTTGAAAACTACCCGTTGATCGTGGGCCGTTCGATCTAGATCGGACGGTCCAGATCAACTCCTATAATCGCACTGCTACGGCACGTGGCGATTGTGAACCGTTGGATCTTGATCCAATGGTCCAGATCTAATCGGGTTTTGGAACACGTGAGCTCACCTCAACCGTCCGATCTGGATCCGACGGTCCTCCGAGCTCGCGGACGGCGATGGCTTCACGGCGGCGCTGGCTTGACCGGAGACGGGGACGACGACCACCCAAACGGCGGTTGGGGCGTGCTCCGGCGAGATGAAGGGTCCCTTCGGGTGCGTCTCGACGCGAGGTCTCCGGATCTGGGCTCCTTCTCGGCGGAAGACGACGGACGGCGGCGGAAAACGGTGCAAACGCGGCGGAGGAAAGAGACAACTCCGGCGGCGATTGCGGCTCAACGGCGGCGGCTCAGGCGAGATGGCTCGGTGGAACGGGTGCGCAAGGATGAGGGCAACCTCGGGGGATGTCTCACGCTTTAAATAGCCTCGGCGTTCGAGCCCTAGACGGAAACCTAGTTTGCTACGGCGGCGGGCGCGGCGGCGGAGTCCGGCTCGGACTCGGCGAAGACGACGCAATCACAGCCGTCCATGCGTCGCGATCAACGGCCACGATCGCACGGCGCGATCGGGTCCGGGTCGGATACGGCTCGAACCGTGCAGGCGAATCTCGGTAGTTGGATCTTGATCCAGCGGTTGGGATTGACTAGGGTTAGGAGTGGGTTCGGTCGAGTCACGTGGCTCGGTCGGACTCGAACTTCGAGTCGACTCGGGCTCGATCGGATGAACAAGATTTGACCCGAGTTGGATTTTCCAACGATTTAATATTTAAAATAATTCGATAATTAATTTAATTCATTAAAAATAGCAAATGACTCAGAAAAATTCCAGAAAAATTCTGGAAAATATTTTGGAACATTTTGGACTCAGATAAAATATTTCCAACAAAATTTTATTTGCAAAATTAAATTCTTTAATTATTTCAAAATGGAATAAATTCAAATAAATTCCAAATAAATCCAAATAAATTCCAGAAAATTCCAAAAATTTACCAAAGTGCCAAATCACACATGAATTTAAGAAAAGCAAAATTTTGGGGTGTTACAAACCTCCCCCCCTTAATAGAATCTCGTCCCCGAGATTCAGGGCTCACTACAGAATAGGTTTGGAAACTCTTTCTTCAAATCCTCTTCGCGCTCCCAAGTCGCTTCGCTTTCTTCATGGTTGCTCCACTGAACTCTACAGAAACGGGTTGACTTGTTTCTAGTTTCTCGATCCATTGTGTCCAGAATCCTCACGGGATGCTCCTTATAAGTCAAGTCCTCTTGCAACTCAATTAACTCTAGCGGTGCCTGTTCCTCAGGAACTCGGAGACATTTCTTCAGCTGGGACACATGGAATACATCATGTACTCCTGCTAACGACTGTGGCAACTCCAGCTGGTAAGCAACTTCGCCTCTGCGACTCAAAATCTTAAACGGTCCAACATAACGGGGTGCAAGTTTCCCTTTGGCATGGAACCTCTTAACTCCCCTGAGAGGCGTAACTCTGAGATAAACAAAGTCTTCTGGCTCAAAACTCAAGTCTCGGCGACGATTGTCAGCATAACTCTTCTGTCGAGATTGGGCTATCTTCAACCTTTCCCTAATCACGGCAATCTGCTCCTCAGCCTCTTGAAGAATATCAGGCCCAAAGACACGGCGCTCGCCGGTCTCATTCCAATTCAATGGCGTCCGACATGGTCGTCCATACAGTGCCTCAAAAGGTGACATCTGCAGACTAGCCTGATAACTATTGTTGTAACTGAACTCGGCATACGGCAAACTCTTATCCCAAGAGGCAGCATAAGCCAATGCACAAGCTCTCAACATATCCTCTAGAATCTGGTTGACTCTTTCGGTCTGTCCATCCGTGCAGGGATGATAAGTCATCTTGAAGTTCAAACGGGTTCCCATGGCTTCATGCAACTTATTCCAGAACCTTGAGGTAAATTGGGTACCTCTGTCCGATACAATCCTCTTTGGCACTCCGTGCAAACAGACAATCCTGATCATGTACAATTCCGCTAATTTATCTCCCGAGTAAGTAGTCTTCACGGGGATAAAATGGGCTACTTTCGTCAAACGATCCACTATAACCCATATGGAGTCATAACCTCCTTGAGTCTTCGGTAAACCGGTATTGAAATCCATTCCGATTTCCTCCCACTTCCACTCAGGTATTTTCAGCGGCTGTAGCAATCCTGCTGGTCTCTGATGCATTGCCTTGACTCTCTGGCATATGTCGCACAATGCAACATGCTCGGCAACTTCACGTTTCATACTCGGCCACCAGAATCTCCCCTTCAAATCCTGATACATCTTGGCGCTTCCAGGGTGAATCGAGTACTTGGAGTCATGGGCTTCTTCCAAAATCAGTTGCTTCAACTCCTTTTTGTTAGGCACACAAATGCGATCCTTCATCCACAACGTGCCTTGCTCATCCAACTTGAAGTCCTCTGCCTTGCCTTCCTCCTTGATGGACTTAATCCTGCGGATCTTGTCATCATCCTTCTGTCCTTCTCGGATCTGATCCTCTAGGGTAGGCTTTACTTCCAATGCGGCCAAGAATCCGCTAGGTACAACCTCAATCCTCATTTTCTGAAAGTCCTCACATAACTCATCCTGACTTGTGGCTAGCAACATACTCACGGTATGGCTCTTCCGACTCAGAGCATCGGCTACTACGTTGGCCTTCCCGGGATGATAATGGATTCCAACATTGTAGTCCTTGATTAACTCTAGCCATCTCCTCTGCCTCATATTCAGATCCGACTGGGTGAATATGTACTTAAGGCTCTTATGATCCGTATATACTTCACATCTGTTTCCAATCAGATAGTGACGCCATATCTTCAAAGCATGCACTACGGCAGCTAACTCTAAGTCATGTGTCGGATAATTTTCCTCATGCGGCCTCAACTGCCTTGATGCATAAGCGACGACCTTTCCACTCTGCATCAGCACACATCCAAGTCCTTGGCGCGATGCGTCACAATAAATATCGAAGCTTTGAGCAACATCCGGTAGAACTAACACCGGTGCTGACGTCAATCGCTTCTTGACTGAAATCCTTTCTCACATTAAGGCGTCCATGCAAACTTCTTTTCCTTCTTTAGCAATTGCGTAAGAGGTTTCACAATTGTCGAAAAGCCTTCAATGAAACGGGCGGTAGTATCCTGCCATTCCAAGGAAACTCCGACCGGGTCACGATCTTGGTGCTCCCAATGTAACACAGCTTCCACTTTGCTTGGATCCACGGCGACTCCTTCTGCGGTCATTACATGTCCAAGGAACTCCACTTTGTCCTTCCAGAAATCACACTTGCTGAACTTGGCGAAAAGTTCTTTGTTCCTCGACTTTTCCAAAACTCGCCTTAAGTGTTCGGCATGTTCATCCTCTGTCTTGGAGTAGATTAGGATATCGTCTATGAACACGACGACAAACTTGTCCAAATATTCCATGAACACCTTATTCATCATATTCATGAAATAAATTTGGCGCATTAAATCGGCCCAAAGGACATAGCGTAAACTCGTAATGTCCATATCTTGACGAGAATGCGCTTTTGAATATCTTACGATCGGATCTTCAATCGATGGTATCCGATCTCAGATCGATCTTGGAGAAAACTCCGGCTCCTCTCAACCGATCAAACAAATCATCAATCCTGGGTAGCGGATACTTATTCTTCACGGTGACTTCATTGAGTGCACGGTAGTCAATGCACATCCTGAAACTCCGTCCTTCTTCTTGACAAACAAAGCGGTGCTCCCCACTACGATTTAACTCGGCCTCGATAAATCCTTTCTCCATTAACTCTTCTATTTGTTTCTTCATCTCTACCAACTCCTCGGTGGACATCCGATAGGGTCTCTTTGCTATCGGTCTTTGTGCAGTACAAGCTCTATCACAAACTCTATGTCCCTGTGCGCGGCATACCAGGTAGATCTTCGGGAAAAACATCGGGTACTCATTCACCACCGGGACATCATCTATGCTGATTGCCTTGGTACTGTTAACCATCAAGCTGTCCCTCTCTAGCGCAATGGCTTGAAATTCCACTTTCTTTCCACACGGGCTCTCAATCGAGATAGTCCTTCGTCCACAATCCAATACGGCCTTGTGCTTGGATAACCAATCCATTCCCAATATGACGTCCAAGGTGCGGGTCTCCAAAACCATAAGGTTTGCTAGGAACTCTATTCCATCTATTAGTATTCTCACCGGAACATCCTACTTTCGTGCGGAGTTCGGAACCAGGGGTTTGAACTAAAAGCATGCACTTAAGTCTTGCAATCCTTAAATCATTTCTAGTTGCAAAGCCTTGCGAAACAAGCGAATCTGAAGCTCGAGTCAAACAAAGCTGCTGCAGTATTGAGTTAACAAGTAACTTACCCAAGACGACGTCAGTAGCATTCGCGGTGCATCTGCGGTGACATGGTTGACTCGGCCTCTCACCACGATGCAGGGTGCGGCTCACTAGTCTTTGGCGTCCTAGCTTTGAGGTGGTTCC
The DNA here is from genome assembly GCA_036346355.1 of Rhipidocladum racemiflorum. NCBI lineage: Eukaryota > Viridiplantae > Streptophyta > Magnoliopsida > Poales > Poaceae > Rhipidocladum > Rhipidocladum racemiflorum. Next base: position 28,099,162 of record CM070592.1, read on the forward strand.
TAGGTTGAAGCGAATCGGGTCGCTCTCGCTGTCTTCTTCGGACAAGCTGTTGGCAAAGTGTCTGGCTCGTTGCGATTGTAGCGGCGTCTCACTTGTTCCTATTGTTGCTCGAGTAGCATTTCTAGCGGTGGGGTGCAGTAGTTACGATTGGCAGGTCTTGGTCTTTGGGAGGGTGTCCTTGTTGCATTACGTGGTTGGAATCAAGAATTGATTTGGTGCAACTCTCAAGCGCTATGCGTTCCTGGCGTGATCCTTCTTTGTTGCATCCTGCGCTTCTGTTCTCATCCGGTTCCTTGCGCTTGTCCTCAAGAATAAGTGCCTTATTCACCAACTCTTGGAAATGCGGAAAGGTGTGGGTGATCAACCCTACTTGCAATCTGAGTTAAGTCCCTTCATAAAACGAGGTATCTGGATTTATCTGTCGCTACATCCTCGGTGCGTAGCGTGCTAGGCTGTGTAAACTTGTTCAGGTAGTCGGCCCTTTGGTGATTACCTTGCTTGATGCTCTGAACTCCTCCTTCTTAAGGTCCATGATTCCTTCAGGCACGTGATCTTTGTCGGAATGCAGCTGTGAACTCTTCCCAAGTGATCTCTTGAGGGTTCTCTTGCGTGGCACAGAAGTTCTCCCACCATTCGGTGGCTGTTCCTTCTAGCTGATGAGAAGCGTAGAGTACCTTCTCATTTCCTATGCATTGAGCTATGTGTAGCTTCCTCTCGATTGATCTTAACCAATCATCCGCCTCCAATGGATTGGCATTCCCAGAGAAAGTGGGTGGGTGAGTCCTCATGAACTCGGACAGTCTTGTGTTCTGGCGTGGTCCCTGGTTAGCTTGGTTGGCTGTGGCCTGAGCAGTGACGTGCTGCATTTGTTGCATCATAGCATGCATCAACTGAGTCTGAGCAGCAAGAAATGCTCCAAAATTCTGCATATCAACTGGCGGTGCTGGTGCTCCATTATTGGGGTTTTCTGCTGGGCGAGAACCACTTCCATTGCTTCCAAGGTTTCCACGGGTGTTCACCATCTGTCGATTTGCTCTAGGTTTTAGAGATGAGAGGGAAACAAGAATAGACAAGTAACATGGAACTTATGCGGGGCGAAAGGTGTAGCCTTAAGGTCCAACTTTATTATTAATAACTTGGTATGGCTGCTTACAATGCCTAAGGGCCTTGCAACACATACTGCACACTCAGCAAACAAAGCAAATCCAAATCGAACTAACATCTGAAGTCTAACGCCTAAAGGGTGACTCTTTATGACGCGACTCGGCGAAGGAGTCTCACTATAGATCCTATGCTCACTCATCGAGGAAACCTCCACGGCACAGTGCACGGTCTTTGTGGCATAGGCGCGAAACGATCGCCATGTCCAGCGACTATGTCATCTGTGGTAGTCGAAGAAGCAGTGTCCTCATCGAGGTCCGACTCCTCCGGATCTGGCTCGTGTAGCTCGAGTACGGGCTCCGGGTCTGGTCCGTACAAGGTCATCTCCAACTCGTCAATCCTTCGTAGCAGGTGTGCCACATACTCTTGAGCTTCCCGCCATCTGTTCTTCTCTGTCGTGACCTCCTTGCGGGCCTTCTGTAGCTCCTTGCTTGTATTATCTAGTACATCCTCCTGGGCGACGACAAATCGTGCCAAGCGTATGGCAGTGGCATTCTCATCCTGAATCGTCTTCGGGTCAAGAAGGTTATCGCTGCGCGGATGATAACGGAACACCGTGCTCTCCAACTCTCTGGCGTAGATACCGGTAATGTGCCGCATTGCTCGTCGTGATACTTCTTGGATACCCATCTGCATTGTAGATCTCCTGGCAGTGCAGTGTATCGGGCGATTGCCTGGGCCCCTCTTCCTAGCAGGTACCTCAATCCTCACGTCACAAGCCTTGATCAATCCCGCTTGCCTGATCACTTCCACTTGGTATTGGGGCTTCTCAAAATCTCCGAGAGTCTGTAGCATGTGCCAAAGTTCCGCAGCATGACCAACTCCCAGATCAACATAGTTGAATTCTTCCTCCATCTGTCACAAGCGTGCTTTACGTAAGAACTCGGAATTTTTCAATTGTGACAAGGTAAGGGAAAATTTCAGCAAGAGACAAGAAAAGAGAGAAGGGGATAAGTCGAGATGTCATTTCTTGTCTTCACAAATTTTTAGCTTTAGAAAATAGGTTTTATCCTCACTACGACCATTCTAACTTAGGGTTGAGCCTACAGTCAAGTATGGCTCTGATACCACCTCTGTCGGGACCCGAACGCAAATTCGGACCCTCTGTGTATTCAGCACTAGTCCAGGAACGCGCTAGTGCACACAGTCTTTAACATCGGTAATTATCACAATCATACCAATCGATAACATAAAAGTACTTTATTAAAGTAATAAAACTGGTTACTCGACCTTATGGCCAAGTTACAAATATATGCCTCGCAAGGCGAGACTTATTCAGAGAGAAATAATAACAATAGCAGCGGAAAATCAAATAACTTCGTGGCGCCATCCAGTATACCACAGGCAACTGACTGGGCTCGCATCCCTAAGTAGACGGGTCCTCCTGGAGTTCCTCCTCTGAAGCTGGCGTAATCTCCTCTTCAACTGGTGTTGTGTTGAGGCAAGGGTGAGTACTTGGTACTCAGCAAGTCATGCACAGAATGCAAGCTAATATACTATATGCATGGCTTGGTACAAAGGAATAGCTCAAGGTATATTTGCAGTAAACAGCATTTGACAAGTAATATAAGTAGATTCGAAAGCAATAGAAATAAGTAAAACATAAATAACTTTCCAAGCAGTTTAATAAACATTTTTCCCCATCCTAAACCATATTTCCATCATCTTCATTGTTAAACCAACCCAACTTTCAAAACCAAGTTATTTTCAGAAAGTCTACCCCTTGACTGTAATTCCCGAGCATTGTCCAGTACCGTGGACTCGGCTATTTAAATAGATTCTCAACTCTGCAGAGGTTATGCACTTTACCCACAAGATACAGTCAAACACCACAAAGGCGAGTTCCCGTAACAAAGCCTTTCGGAAGCCTCAAACAACACAGGTGGTCCTCTCCGGTTCGTGCTCTACACCATCCCTTCCCTTAGCCAAGGCGAAGTATGGGACCAACACACCGTTAGATGGGTATCTGGCCACAGCCACGATACGCTCCCCGCACAATCACACAAACGGTGTAATCGACACCCTGAGGCTCCACAAGTGAGTCCTTAGCGACTTAGTCAACTAGGGCCGTCCCATTCGACCATGTGGTTGCAAGTATGACCAGTTCAAAGGCTTGCAAGGTTAAGTCCTTAGAATGACCAGGGCAAGACTACAGAAGAACCAAATCAACATTCCCAATGCCACTGCCCACCTGATTACTCTTGCCACATGCCGGCCGAAATCGCTTATCAAACCCCAGTTGATTACCATGCACCACGTGCCATCAACATCACATGATACTTTTCCAAAACAGGTTCAATATATCATTAAGTCAATATTAACATTTGATTATTCAAAACCATGTCATGAGCACGTAGCAGGTCTAAGCAGTATACTACAACGATCTAAAACCCCGGTTGGCAAATTAATAATGTCCAACTAGTAATCCACAACTAGGGTGACAAAGGGTCATGGCACATACTTAAGTAATCAAGGTGTCATACAGCAAATTGGTATTTATCTAACCCCCATGTTTAAACAAAGTATCTTTCTAATTGAACTAGCATGCAATAGTTTGAATCAAAATAGATTTCGAAATGGGATCAATATGGTCAAAGCACAACTTGCCTTCAAAAAGTACTTGCTCTTGGTCTTGAGTTGGATCCTGAGTCAAAACTTCTCCTTCGAATCCTTCCGGCACTTCAACGTCTACTCGTAAAGCGTGCAAATAGCAAATACACAAATAAACACTAGGCAAAAACATTCCAAAACTCCAAATAAAATCCATAAACAGAAAGAACATAATTTTGTGGATTTTTAGAAACTGGAATCGTCAAATTTGGAGTTAAAACGCAAAAGTTATGATTATTTAAAGTTTAAATAATCATTTAAATAATTTTACAGAGAAAAACTTTAGTCCAAAAATTAAATAAAATTCATATTTAGGTAGATCTCAATTTTATACAAATTTAGAAATTTGAATCACTCAAATCGGAGTTGAAACGCAAAAGTTATAAGCGTTTGAAGTTTGAAACAAAATCTGAAATCTTTAATCCGAATTAATAAATCATTTTCTTTTTCGGAAATTAATTATTGCGTCATCATGGACACGTGGCAGCCTCTGATTGGCCTGCTGACGTCAGCCGGTCCATGGACTTGGTCCACGCTCGGCTCGGGTCCACCGTGGACTCGGTCCACGACTCCACATGAGACTGACATGTGGGCCCACTCGGGTGACGTCATCGCTGACGTCAGCGGGGCTCAGCCCACGGTGCTGACATGTGGGACCCACCGTGACGTCATGGGTGACGTCAGCGCTTGGCTGGGTCGACCAGCGACATGCGGGCCCCTCGACACGCGGGCCGGCGTGTCGGCGTCCTACGCTGCCAGCGTGGGCCAGCGGCCGCGTCGGTCCAACTTCCCGACACGTGGCGCAATCACAGCCGTTGGTTTGAAAATCAACGGCGCGGATTAGATCCAGGTTAACACGTTGAAAACTACCCGTTGATCGTGGGCCGTTCGATCTAGATCGGACGGTCCAGATCAACTCCTATAATCGCACTGCTACGGCACGTGGCGATTGTGAACCGTTGGATCTTGATCCAATGGTCCAGATCTAATCGGGTTTTGGAACACGTGAGCTCACCTCAACCGTCCGATCTGGATCCGACGGTCCTCCGAGCTCGCGGACGGCGATGGCTTCACGGCGGCGCTGGCTTGACCGGAGACGGGGACGACGACCACCCAAACGGCGGTTGGGGCGTGCTCCGGCGAGATGAAGGGTCCTTCGGTGCGTCTCGACGCGAGGTCTCGGATCTGGCTCCTTCGGCGGAAGACGACGGACGGCGGAAGCGGTGCAAACCGCGGCGGAGGAAAGAGACAACTCCGGCGGCGATTGCGGCTCAACGGCGGCTCGGGCGAGATGGCTCGGTGGAGCAGTGCGCAAGGATGAGGGCAACCTCGGGGATGTCTCACGCTTTAAATAGCCTCGGCGTTCGAGCCCTAAGCGGAAACCTAGTTTGCTACTGGCGGCGTGGCGGCGTGAGTCGGCTTTCGGTCTCGGTGAAGGCAGCGCCAATCACGGCCCGAATCCGCACGTTAAGCGCGATCAACGGCCCACGATCGCCACGCGATCGGATCCGGGCGGATACGGCTCGAGCCGATGCAGGCGAATCTCGGTAGTTGGATCTTGATCCAGCGGTTGGGATTGACTAGGGTTAGGAGTGGGTTCGGTCGAGTCACGTGGCTCGGGTCGGACTCGAACTTCGAGTCGACTCGGGCTCGATCGGATGAAACGATACTTGACCCGAGTTGGATTTTCCAACGATTTAATATTTAAAATAATTCCCAGTAATTCATTTAATTCATTAAAAATAGCAAATGACTCAGAAAAATTCCAGAAAAATTCTGGAAAATATTTTGGAACATTTTGGACTCAGATAAAATATTTCCAACAAAATTTTATTTGCAAAATTAAATTCTTTAATTATTTCAAAATGGAATAAATTCAAATAAATTCCAAATAAATCCAAATAAATTCCAGAAAATTCCAAAAATTTACCAAAGTGCCAAATCACACATGAATTTAAGAAAAGCAAAATTTTGGGGTGTTACAGTTTGCAAGATTTTCTTCGTGCAGCCGATGAATACACGACGTCAGGCTACATATGTTGTCCATGCATAGACTGCAAGAATGAGAAGGAGTGGTCAAACTCCAGTCACATTCACTTCCATTTGCTCGCAAGAGGTTTCATGTCAAATTATACCTGTTGGACCAAGCACGGTGAAGAAGAGATTATACAAGAAGAAGGTGAACAAGAAGAGGCGGAGAACAATATCTTAGACGCTGGCCAACCTGGCTCTAACGAAGATACATTTGGGGAGTTTGGCAATGATGACCTAGACCAGATGCTGCTTGATGGAGAGGGAGAATACATCGATGAAAGACATTACGGAAAATTTCAGCGCCTATGGGAGGACCACAAAACATTGTTGTATCCAAAGCGCCAGAGGGCCATACAAAGTTGCGTACTACACTAGAATCGATGCAATGGAAGGCGACCAATGGATTGTCCGATAAGGGATTCGACGAGTTGTTATGCCTCATGAAAAGTTACTTCGAGAGGAACACATCGCCCGAAACTACGTGCGATGCCAAACAAGTTATACGCCCTTTGGGGTTGGAGGTACAGAAGATACATGCATGTCGTAACGATTGTATCCTTTATCGCAATGAGTACGAGGATTTGGATGCTTGTCCGGTGTGCAAAACTTCTCGGTATAAGACCAGGCATGATGACCTGTGAGGTAGAGGGGCGGTGTAAGAAGAAGAGGCCCCTGCTAAGGCGATGTGGTATTTCCCTATAATACCCGGTTGAAGCGTTTATTTGCGAACAAAGTGCATGCCTGAGATGATGTTGGCACAAAGAAGACCGTAAGGACGACGGAAGGCTAAGACACCTGGCGATGGCTCCCGGTGGAGGAAAGTCAATAGAACATACCGGACTTTGCTTTGAGGATGCAAGGAACATAAGGTTTGGGTTGAGTCTGAGATGGGATGAACCCGTATGGTGAGATGAGCGGCGATACAAGATTTGGCCTGTGACCCTATGTATCTACAACCTTCCTCCTTGGTTGTGTATGAAGCGGAAATACATTATGATGCCGTTGCTTATCGAAGGCCCGAAGCAACCTGGAAACGACATCGATGTGTACCTCAAACCGTTGGTTGAAGATCTGCTAACATTGTGGAACGATGGTGCACGTGTATGGGATGAGTACAAGAGAGAGCACTTCATTTTGCGTGCATTGCTATTCGTAACCATCAACGATCGCCTGCACTTGGCAACCTTTCGGGCCTGTCTATCAAAGGATATAAAGCCTGCATCCATCGCTTAGAGGAAACGGACAGCAAGTACCTAAAAAACTCTCGAAAGGTTGTGTACATGGGCCACCGCAGATTCCTCAATCAGAAGGACCCGTTAAGGAGGAAGGGTGAGAATTTAGATGGGACAGAAGAGAAACGTAAGAAACCCCTGCATCGCAGTGGGGCTCTTGTATTTTCTTTGGTGAAGGATCTGAAAGTAGTATTTGGAAAAGGTGCAGGTAGCAAACCTGTCCCGAGAGAACAAGGTCACACGAAGGCCATTTGGAAGAAGAAGTCAATATTTTGGGACTTAAATTACTGGAAAGACTTAGAGGTCCGTCACTCACTAGACTTCATGCATATCACAAAGAATGTCTGCGTGAACCTGCTAGGCTTCCTAGATATGTATGGCAAATCAAAAGATACACTTCAAGCACGAAAGGACCTACAGCTGCTGGGAATCAGGAACGACCTACATCCGGAAATGAGAGCAGAAGGACAGCATTACCTCCACCCCGCTAGCTACACTCACGAGCAAGGAAGAGAAAAAAAATATGATTAAGTTCTTGAACAGTGTGAAGGTCCCTTCTGGATACTCCTCGAACATAAGGAGACTCATAAACATAAAAGAGAATAAAATTGTACACACAAAATCCCATGATTGTCACGTGTTGATGACACAGTTGCTCCCGGTGGCGGTGCGAGGTATTCTGGGGTGGAGTGCGAGGGACAATCATAAAGTTGTGCTCGTTCTTCAACGGTGTCGCGAGAAGGTCATCGAGCCAAATAAGTTATCTAATCTGCATGATGACATGGTCAATAGTCTGGTTAGCCTTGAGATGATCTTTCCTCCATCATTTTTTGATATTATGGTCCATCTCATGGTCCACATTGTTAAAGAGATAGAAATTCTCGGACCCGTGTTCCTCCACAATATGTTCCCTTTCGAGAGGTACATGGGCATCCTAAAGAAGTATGTTCATAACCGGTCTCGCTTGAGAAGGCTGCATTGCGCAGGTGTTGGCACAGAGGAGGTCATTGAGTTTTGTGTTAATTACATTGATGATCTGAATCCGATCGGCGTTCCTGTATCACGCCATGAGGGGAGGCTCCGGGGAAAAGGGACTTTAGGGAGAAAAGAATCCTATAGCGGCGATCTACTTTCATTTAAACAAGCACATTTCACAGTATTGAAACAAGCAACTGTAGTGGCTCCGTATATGTATGCTCACGAGATGAGTCTACGTGCCCAATACCCAGAGAAGTCAGATAAGTGGATCGCAGTCGAGCAAATGGATCATTTCGGCGGTTGGTTACAAAAGCAACTGCTGGGCAACCAGACAGATGATGAACAGTTGAAACTCTTGGCTCGGGGACCGTCCACGACAATCGTATCATTCCAAGGGTATGAGATAAATGGGTACACATTTTACACGATAGCCCAGGATAGCAAGAGCACCAACCAAAACAGCGGCGTCCGTATAGATGCCTTGGACAAAAATAGAAAGCTGGATACCTACTATGGTTTCATACAGGAGATCTGGGAGCTCGAGTACGGACCTTTAAAAGTCCCTCTGTTTTGGTGCTAATGGGTCAAACTAGCAGCCGTGCAGATCGATGAGTACGGTATGACAAGCTGTGGACCTCAAGCAAGTGGCCTATAAGGGCGAACCGTTCGTGCTTGCTAATGATGTGACACAGGTATTCTATGTGATGGACATGGACAAGCCAGAAAAAGCGAAGGACAAGCCTACTAAAAGGAAGAGGCGACATGACAAATCTACGAAAACATAAATCGAGAATGAGAATACTAGCAGTGGCGATCAACCAAGGCGCCACGTGGTTCTTTCAGGTAAAAGAAGGATTGTCGGAGTTGAGGGCGTCACGGACGAAGAAGAGTATAATCAGTTCGACGAGCTGCCTCCTTTCACGATGGGCGTAGACATTAGTGCCCTGAATGATACAGAGCAATCTCCTTACGTGCGCGCGATCATAATGAAGGATCGCTTGTAAAAACAAAGTATGTTAGCAAATAAGTCCAACCTTGTTGTATAGTCCGTTGTTACAAGTTATAGTCTATCACTGATGGATGCTTAGTTTTCTTTTTTCATGTTAAATCTAGTCTACTGTGTTCCCATGCTTTGTGATATGCATGTAACAAGGTGAAAATTTGAATTGGAATTATAAGAGTGAAAAAATTACTTCATTTTATTTTTATATTTATAATTCATAAACTAATATTCTAAAGAAAATATAGATTTTCAATATTATTGTTGAATTGTAGAAACTACAAAAGGAATTTATAAATGACTATTAATCTTTTTTTTAAAAAAAAATCATTTTAGTGTGGAATAACCGAATAAGTATAATTTATTACTTTTTATTAAGCAAAGAAGCAATAATTGATTTTTCTTTCATTTTATTCTAAAGAGATTTTGAATTTAATTCTAATCAGTACCGGTTAGTGTATTTAACCAGTACTGATGTGATATAATCAGTACCGGTTGGATACACCCACCGGTACTGATAGCCAACCTAGGTTTTCCTTCGTGAGTCATATGTGGAACGATCAGTCCCGGTTGGTGTATCTAACCCAGATCGATATGTATATCAATCCCGGTTGGTTAAACCAACCGGACCGATGGGGCCCCTATAAACCTCGCCGCCATTTCTTCCCCACTTTGGTGCTCCTCCCGCCTGATTTACTCCCATTTCCGACCGCGCCGCCCCCTCCGGCAGCGCCGCCGTCCGAGCTCGTGCCCCTCCGGCAGCGCCGCCCTCGGAGCTCGCCGGCCGCGCGCCGTCCGGAGCTTCGCCCCTCCGGCAGCGCCGCCCTCCCGGAGCTCGCCGGCCGCGCGCCGCCGTCCGAGCTCGTGCCCCTCCGGCAGCGCCGCCCTCCCGGAGCTCGCCCGGCGCCGCCGTCCGAGGCTCGCCCCCTCCGACGACGCCACCCTCCCGAGCTCGCCCGACCAGCGCCGCCGTCCGAGCTCGTGCCCCTCCGGCAGACGCCGCCCTCCGAGCTCGCCCGCGCCGCCGCCGTCCCGGAGCTCGCCCGACCGCGCCGCCGTCCCGTGGAGGTTGTGATCTTGTTCACGAATATTGAATGAATGCTGTGTCTCTGTGATAGGTTATGTGGAGTCAAAAATAATTCTATGTTGCCAGTATAGTAATCGCATAAACAAATAAGGTAGTTCTTTCATTTCTGCTACTTGATAGTTGTTGAGATAGAGCTTGTTGAGATAGAGCACGGATTGGATGCTATCAATTTTATAAATGAAGCACAAGCTACAATTCCGTTTTCTATTGTACATGATATTGAGTTTATTGAGAGATGCTATCAATTTTGCATGGTGCATCACATTACGTGTTCTCCTTTATAAATGGAACACAAACTACATAATGTCATGGCTAATCCAAGCAAACTTGTCTTTTATAGTGGGGTATTCATGTTACACATACGCTTGGTTTGATACTACTTAATTGTTCATTTACCTGTAATCCCTAACTCATATTTTGTAAAACAAGAGTTAACATAGAGTATTAGTGAGACAAAAATATCTAAAGAGGGAACCACTCAACTCGTGCCGCTTGCTCTTATATGGATCACATACTTCATCATACAACTAGCAATACGTACAAAGAAAAACAAGCCCTAGCTAGTTGTCATTTGGAGTACATTGACATATAAGTCAAGGATATATCTACCCTACGCACATGAGTATGGAGTTGGTCTAATCAACATTTGTTCCTCGCCAGCTTCCACGCCGTTACTTTTCAATACCTTCTTCTAGCCTAAGAAACAACGATGGACGGCGAAGGATTTGATCAGGAAGAATTTATGACAAATTTGATTGCGGGAGATGGTGGTTATGAGGCCGCAGAGCACGATGAGGCCACGGAGGTAACAATCAATCACGTTAATGATTGTCGATTTCACTATCATGCTAAGCCAACATTTTGACCCGTTCATGATTGTACCATGCTTTCAGACCGATCAACCAAGCATGCAATCACAACAGCGAGGTCCAACCAAGAAGCCGAAGGCAAGATATGTTGTCACCGAAGTCAACGAGAACGGCCAACCTCAGAAACCCTTGACGGTGATTGGGCCGTTCAATTCGGCATGCGGCGTCCACGTTAGGGACCACGTGCCCATTAGCATAGCAAAATGGGATCGGGTTCCTGAAGATACGAAAAACATGCTTTGGAACGATGTCAGAGAGACATTCACCTTCCCCCAAGGGACCGAAGAGAAGGTGAAGAGTTACACTCTCAAGAAGATGGCCATCGCATTCCAAACTTATAAAAAGAAGTTGAACATAGCGTATATCAAGGAGAATCGAACGCCCGACTTCAACAAGTTCCCGAAGTTGCAAGATCACTGGGAAGCGTTCGTGAACTACATGACTTCGGAGGAAGGTCAAAGTTTGAGTGAGAAGAACAAGCTGAATGCACAGAAGAAGAATTAACACCACCGACTCGGCCCTGGTGGTTACCGCCAAGCAATACCCAAATGGGCGAAGAGGAAGCATGAACTGCTAGCGAAGGGTGTCGACCTCGCAACAATGGAATGGCCTGGCAGAGCAAAGCATTCGTTCTATGCTCACGGCGGTGGCCTCGATGATAACGGCAATGCGGTGTTTGGGGAGGTGCTGAGAGATGTGGCCAGAAGGCTTGTGCAGTCCATCGAGGAGACTTCCCAAGGTAGCTTTGTGCCAAACAGGGAGAATGACGAGCTAACAAGGGCTCTACAAAACCCGGAGCACCCTGGACGTACACGGGGCGTTTGCGTCGCCCCGTGGAAGGTTGGTTTCGCTCAGGACGCCGAGACCTATAGGAGTCAGATGAGAAGCAAGTCTCGACTTGCACAACAGCTTAGTGCGCTTGAAGAACACATGACTCAAATAGAGGAGCAGTTAGCCAAGAGCCAACAGCGGGAGACCTGCCAGAACCTCCCAGGAATCCTAACATCATCGGCCCCAAGGCGGCGGGCAATGCGCTCCAGGTGGGCTGCCCAGCGGACTTGGGCCAGTACCCGTAGATGACATCAGCGGCCAGACACCTTGTGAGCTGCATGTCGGGCGCGAAACCTCTCCTTGAAGGCGGCGCATGGCATGGCTCACCCAGTGGAGCCGGGCAGCTCATCCATGGCCAACAGATACCGTCAAACTACTCCAAGGTCTCGGTGGAGGAGGTTTGCCCAGTGGTACGAGGACCTTGAGCTCGAAATTCCGGAGGTGTGGAGTCTGAAGCTAGGAGAGGCGGTACACACTTTCATCCTATGGCGCAAACGGCACATAATTTTTCGAGATAACATGGATGTGTCCTCTCTGCGAAGAAGCCCGACTCCTACACCACTTCCCGCACACCCAAGCCCAAGAAGAAGCCCGACTCCTACACCACTTCCCGCACACCCAAGCCCAAGAAGAAGCCCGACTCCTACACCACCTGCCACAAGACATAAGCCCTACGAGAAGCCCATCTCCTCCCAAGAAGGCGCCGACGTATGCACCACCTCCCGCGCACATATGCCCTACGAGAAGCCCGTCTCCTCCCAAGAATGCGCCAACTTCTACACCACCTCCCGTGCACTTAAGACCCACAAGAAGACCGTCTCCTCCCAAGAAGGCGCCGACCAAAGGAAACAAGCCAGCTCAGCCAGCAGCTCCCAAGAAGACGTCCTCCACCCAATCCAAGAAGTTGCGTCCACTTTCGAAGCTGGCGTACGATATGACCGACGAGGAGACCAATAAGATTGTACAAGGTGAGGTAACTGAATTTTTTAGACCCAAGTCACCAAAGAAGAAGGTTCAACCTGGCACGAAAGAATTTCACAAAGGCTTGAGGACTATTACAAATTTGAAGGATAAAAAAGAAATGCCTCGCCAATCAAACTACGAGCGCACATTGCGAAAGGAATGCCACAAGGAGTGGGCCGCTGAGGAGAAGGAGAAGGAGAAGGCTAAGGCGATGCTACAATTCTTTGATGAAACTGGCCTTGACCCAAATCAAATATTAGGCTCAGCAGAGATTGAGTATGCCCAAGTAAGATGGCCATTTACATTGGGTGGATCATTGGTCAGGCGTGAGGAGCTGCTCCAGCTAACGACAAAGATGCGGCAATTCCATGAATGGTACTTGGAAGCGACCAAGCATGGTCTCTGATTGTTTCTTTGTCAAGTACAAGGATCAAGATTTTTATCACGGTGACGGTGAATTTTTATCGAATGGCACGTCATGTATGATCTATACTGCAGGCGCCCTCGGTAGCGTCCTTGGTGGGTTCTTTGGACTCTGTAAGTGTCTTATTTACAAAACCATCGTGCGTGCCCTTGTAGAGTACGGACCTTGTAAGCCTAACTAATTTCTTCTTGTGTAGCATGGAGATACAAAGATGCCGAAGGGATCAAATTTTTGACATAGGATTCATGGACCCATTAGTTATCAACGAGACAACCGTTAGATACAGCCCAAGCGAAACACAGACTAACGTATACAATGCGCTAATGGGACATCAATATAAGTCAAGGATATATCTACCCTACGCACATGAGTATGTGTTTTAAATCGCCTTGTTCTACTCCTTTTTCATAACACTATGTTAGAACTAATTAGTTATCTATGTTGACATATGTACAGTTTTCACTGGATTCTTATTATGATCGAGCTAGATCATAGTCGGATCACAATTATGGACTCGAGAAGGAAACCAGTTCAAACGTATCAAACCTTCATCGATTTGCTCGACCGGTATTAATTCTTGTTCCTTTCATTATTGTAACTTCTATTTCCTTCCATTTGAAATAAATTCTAATCATGTACAATTGGTAATCACATGTGTAGTGCATTCGCACAGTTTCGTGCTAAAAATAGGGGCGCATTCAAGGAGAAATTTGAAATTACAACAGCCTCTCAATGCGTATATCATAATGCTAGCTTTTTGGTTAGTTAAGTTAATTTCCTTGCATTCATTTCACGCTTTCAACTTTTTCAACCGCAGATCTTGAGTCAGTCGGCGGGCAACAATTTATGCGGTTACTATGTATGTGAATTTTTGCACACCCAAACCGGAGCCGCTGACCGCATGCTAAAAGGCGATAAGGGGGTGAGTAAATATAATTACTACCTTTAACGATGTATATTACTCCTTACATCTTGTACAAATTCAAGGATTGATTTGTTAATGACTTAACGGCAGGTGCCTCAATATTTGGCGGAACAAGGTTCGGAACTCTCGCCGGCGCGAGTGCGAGCAATTCAAGAACAACTCGTTGGCTTCATTTACGATGAGGTTGTAAATGCAAAAGGCGAGTTCCACGAACCAAATTTTAACAGGTGGGGCCCTTCGATAAGGACCGGTGAACTGTCATTCTCGACATCTACGGCTAGCAAGAGCGATGCACGTAAAAAATCCCAATGAACAGAAGGAAAAGAAATACTGGAGTTGTAATTAAAGTTGTGTACATATTGTAGTACATTATATGTAATTAAATTTGTTAATGAATGTACAGTGATTTTATTATCAGGCAAATGTGCATGATTAAATTATATGTGTTTTAATTCGTTGTGATTTAACACACACATATATATTGTAGTATATTATATATAATAGCCAGTATTGGACACACACATATTTACATATATATTATATACAACCCATCAGTACCGGTTAGATAAAACAACCGGTACTGATGAGGGAATCATCAGAACCGGTTGGAGACACCAACCGGTACTAATAAGGTCCACAGGGTCTCACGATGCGCTACCACGTGTGACTACCAACCGGTACTGATACGCTATCAGTACCGGGTGAGAGAACCGGGACTGATGCCCTTGAGCATCAGTCCCGGATGGCCTGTACCGGTTCAAAAACCGGTACTAAAGGCTCTTTTAAACCGGCACTAAAGGCCCTTTCCGTAGTAGTGAGGCTAAGCATGGAAAGAGTCCTGGTTGTTGCCGAACTCTAATCCTAGCATCTATAATCACGGAGACCGTTTCCATATCCTTGCTTTGCTTGTAGAAAGTCGTAAGCCTATCAATAACTATCAAGTATCAAAGTATCAACTAATATACGCTAACAGCAGCGTGCCCTCCTCTGGTTATTCCTCAGATAAAGTTGCGCCCCAAGGGTTTGCTTTCGCTTCAACCATAACGTTGCACATACCAAATACTGATGTGATCAGCCTTACAGGAGACGGGTGTGCAAACTGTTAGATATAATCTTGTCATTAGTGCATATCCATGTTTACTTTTAATCTGCATGTGGCAAATAAGTGTAGTCCTTTGCATAGTGGCAGTACATAGGCCGGTAGATCAGGGAAGAGCTCGGCATGTGAAATGTGCGAGCTGCTAACTTGAACTGGACGCATGCTCGGCGTGAAGTCAGGTCGTGTGAAACGGCAGAGTGCATGTGTACGAGATTACTGCAAAGTGCTTAGGATGAGCTCAACACTAGAAGAACGTTGCTTAGTTGAACCATGCATGGTGTGAGCTATTGAGTCTCCTGGTTAGTGGCGCAGGTTTAGGATCAAGACGTTATTTAGTGGACTTAGGATCAAGACGTTATTTAGTGGACGTAGTTAGCTATTGCATGCTGCTCCTAGTCTCCAGGAGAAGCCGAGAGAATCGGTCTGCACGTAGTGCACGCGTGCGTCGTGTGAGTTATGGCCGGCTACGGCTTGTATCTTTTGTGTATAAATTATGCATTGCATCAAGCAGTGAAAGATGAGAACAGAGAAAAAGCAGCGCTTGGCTGCACCAAAGCTATCTGTGTTCTTCTCGTGTGTTTGTGATAAATACAACTAAAGTGTGTGAAACACCTTGAGAGAGAAGAGCTGAGTGATTCAGTTCTAACACAAACAACTACAAGAAGAGTTCATAGGACTCCGCTGCATTGCTCATGCTCTACGAGCTTCAGCGGCGAGGTCGATGAAAATCCAGAAGTGCGTAACTTCCTCCACAAGTACCATCACCAATGACTAAATCTACAACAGTTCAACGACAATCCTGACATAAACACTACAATCCTGACATAAAGAACCTCTTATTACATGCTAAGTTCTGATTTAAGACACCACAATCAGCTGCAAAAGAATAGTCGTCTCAAGCGTTGTCCAAGATTTAAGCACCATTATCTCCACAGCCATTGCCTACAAGCAAATTAAGTAAAGAAAAAAAATTAGGAAAGAGAGGTTCATGCAAATTACAGCAAATTACAAGGTTTACCAAGAAGGTTAGCAATAGGCAAATAGATTTTGTTCCATGTTATGCCAAATAGACAAACAAAAGGGAACATCTAGAAAAATCAGATGAACTGAGGCACAAACCTTAAATAAAATAAAAATTACAAACAAATCTACTTGCACTGAATTGTATTACTCTCACAGCTCTTGCCAGCCCTCCACTAGCTAGGTGGCATGCCCTGCCCAATATTTCATCAAAAGAACAATAAATATAAATCACCAACACGATTACAGAAGACCCAAATCAAATTAGTTACTCTACATATATCCAGTTCTTGAATTACTAAGCCTGTTTTGTTACTAGATATTATAGGTTCTCTAGACCGTCTGATAAATGAATGTTGTAACTTTCACCTTGCATGTCTCTGTTGTGATAATGGCAATAGAACAATTTGTTGGAAATATTGCAGCAATAAGCAAAATTAGTAGTTGGAAATATTGCAGCAATAAGCAAAATTAGTAGGACAGGTATTTAGTAGGATAGGTATTTATGCTAGCATATTTTGTGTGGAAGGCTCTTTGAATAGATGAGAATTTGGCAATGTATACTCTGCAAACTAGTAGGACACAAGCACATGCTATGTAGCTACTAATCATTTCATGCACAAGCAGTCTTTATTGTCACAATCTATAAAAACAAGAGATTTTCAAAATATATCTAGATAAAGAGTTTCTTATCACATGAGCGAAATAAGCAGAAAACATAACAAATTGGCTTACCCTTACGGAACCCATGGGATCATGCTGCAGCTTCACGCACAAATACGAGCCTTTCTTCAAGGGTTGACACTAAAGAGTACTCACACCGCATATCATTGCCTTTAAGCAATTGGGCAGCTACAAGATACTCATAAGATGTGCAGCTGACACCGTTATCTCTAAGATAACTCATCGCACTTATGTAGTCCATGGCATTTGGTGACGCCGACTGAGGCGTCAACGATTCATGCATAACACCTGAGCTCTTTTGCCTAACCTGGCGGGTGGCGGTATCATCAAAGCTGCGCTTCACTTTACTTTTAGTAGTGATGTGATGTGCTGCACAAATTTTGCCCAAGCTCAACTCATCTTCATCATGTTTTGTAAATATTACCAGGAGCTTCTCCTGATATGGTATGACAGTTTTGTATGAATTCAATTCCATTCTTTTCTACAATTTTGGTTAAGGTCGTTCAGGTCTACAAATGGGTTCAGGTCTACAAATGGAGAAAGACAGTGAAATGTGAGGTACATACATGTTGAGCTGAGGTACATTCACAAGTTTTTTCTTCTGCCTTTTTCGCCTTAAACTTCTGGTACTCAACCACTTTTTTCTCATGTATGCATACTTGTTGACCAGTTCATTCATTTTGAAAATGAGACCTACTTCTGACAGCAGGTATAGTGCAAGTTTATTATAAAAATTGTCCCCTTCCCTCGGTAGGGTAATTTCTTGGCGCACCAATTCTAAACACCCATTTATGAACGCCTCAGTCCAAGAAGAAGGCCACTGTTGTCCCATGATCAACAACTTCCACCCGCCTAAACATGACAGAATGAAAAAAAAGATGCTCAAACCTCATAAATTGCCCCCTTGAATTTTTGCAAAGGTATAGAATCCATCCCTCATCTCAAAACCATATAAAAGACATCCCTCAAGGCCTCAACTATGAAAACCGGGTGAAATCCCCTTGGACAGAGCAACATATTATGCAGGAATTTAGCAACATGCAAATAGGTTTTATGTTAAGTCTAATGGTCTATCTACCTCTGCCTTTAGTCTATACCCCTCGTAATAGCTGGTTTTATGCTGTCCAGTAGTAGGCTTCGGAAGGCTCAGGCGGCGCTCTCACACAATCAGATGGCCATGTAGTACTAGACCTAGATCATCTCGTGGCGTATTGCGTCGGCATGTACTGTCCAGTACCAGGCCTTGGATGGCTCAGCTGGTACTCCCACGCGTCGGCATGTACTGTCCAGTACCAGGCCTTGGATGGCTCAGCTGGTACTCCCACACGACGAGAGGTTCTTGTTGCCCGCGGCGAGCTCATCACTTCTCAATAAAATGCTTTGGGAAACTAGAAGGCACAACGTAGGGATAGACCTGGTAAGATCTTCTCGTTCCATAGTGCGTCGGCATGTACTGTCCAGTACTAGGCTTGAGATGGCTCTTAGGCACTCCGACACGATGAGATGTCCTTGTAGCCTGTGGCGCGCTAACCTCTAAATCCTAAACCGGAAACTAAGGCTCAAACCTTAAACTATGAAAAACATAAATTCAGATCTTCTTGTGGCGTACTGCGCCTGCATGTACTGTCCAGTAGTAGGCCCCGGTAGGCTTAGGCGTCGCTCTCACATGATCATATGCGCACCCGATGGGTGACTATCAGCAAAACAGTGGACACAAGGGACCCGATGGCTGCTCTGTGCTTCCTCTAGCAAGGTTTCAAATTTCATTGTCGGAGACACCAAACTAACCAGCTTCTCTTTTATAGCATTTCGAAGTTTAGAGTCAGCACCAGCTAATGTAGAAATAGCTCACTCTCTGATCAGTAGTCGGCCCCGGTAGGGACCGAAATCCGAAATTTCGAACAAACTTCAAATCTGGATTTTTTTTGAACTGGGATTTCCGAAATTTGATTTTTTTGCATGCTATTGACACATCACTGTCCAATACTAGGCCCTGAGTGGCCCAGCTGGCGCTCCCACACGACGAGAGGTCCTTGAAGCCCGCGGCGAGCTCATTACTTCTCATTAAAATGCCTTGGGAAAATAGAAAGCACAACGTAGGGATAGACCTTGTAAAATCATGTGCTGAAAAATTGTCTTAGAATTAATTTTGCTAAGAATTGCTTTGTGTGCTTGTGCATGCGTTGTCCAACTTGATCTTTTGGTATGCTTATGATAAGTTTTGGTTAAGTGTTCGGAGAGACAGAGGATTCTCTATTTGCGACGGACCAATTGTTCAAGAAACAGAGAGTTTCCCTTTACTTGTGGATTTGGTTTTGTGTTTGCGCCGGACCAAGTTTTTGGATCTGTCGTGAACGTGTAACACCCCAATTTTTGCTTTTCATGAATTTAAATGTTATTTTGCACTTTTGAGAATTTTTGGAATTTTCTGGAATTTATTTGGATTTAATTTGAATTTATTCCCTTTTGAAATAATTAAAGAAATAAAAGTTTCAAATAAAATTTTATTGGAAATATTTTATTTAAGTCCAAAATGTCTCAAAGTATTTTCCAGAATTTTTCTGATCATTTTATTTTTCTTAAATTAAATGAATTTCTGGGAATTAATTTGAATATTTAATCGCTGGAAAATCCAACTCGGGTCTAGTACTGTTCCTCCAACCCGAGCCGAACCCGAGTCCGACTCGAACCCGACCCGAGCCGCGTTCGAGTCCAACCCGAGCCAACCGAACCCTAACCGCGCGACCGTTGGATCTCGATCCAACGGCCCTCGTTGCGTCACGTCACCCAATCCGAATTGGATTCGGATTCCGCCGCCGCAGCCGGGTGGGCCTCGTTCTCCGTGCTTTTCACGGAAGTCAAGGCCCCTATTTAAAGCGCCGCCGCCGCCATCGTGTTCCTCTCTCCTGTGCGCACCCGTAGCCCTAACTCACCGAGTCCGAACCGCCGTGGTTGCGCCGCTAGAGCTCGCCGTAGTTGGTCGTGCGTTCCGCCGCCGTCACCGAACCCAGATCCGGAACCGCAAGGACGAGGCGCACCTGGAGGTACCACCCACTTCGCCGGAGACGCACGGAAACACCGTTGGCTAGGTCGTCGTCCCCAACTCCGGCCACCGTAGCTCCGCCGCGACATCACCGGAACTGCGAGCTCGCTCCACCGTCCGATCAAGATCCGAGGGCCCAGATTCGTCCACGTCACCGGAGGTAATTTTACACGTTTCGGTTTTGGATCTATTCTCAGCCATTAGATCTAGATCCGAAAAAGAAATAATTCATTTTCCGAAAATAAAATTATTTATTTAATTCGGTTTATTGATTTTAAATATAGTTTCAAACTTCAAACGCTTATAACTTTTGCGTTTCAACTCCGATTTGAGTGCTTCAAATTTCTAAATTTTCATAAAATTGAGATCTACTTGAACGTGGTCGATGACGGGACCGGAACTAGGTTCATGGAGGAACTGAGGTTCGAGACTAGGTTCAGGGAGGAACTGAGGTCTTGGTGGTCAAGGATGTCATGCGGGACGTTCGGGCTAAGAGAATGGTGCACATGAAGAATGGTTAGTCACGTGAGTATGGCATGGTGGCCATATGCGTGCAAAAGTTGTACTCGGCCAGGTTGGGCCAAGTGGAGTTGTGTTGAATACATACTCCTTCTAGGATTAGGAGTGGGACTCCTAGGATTAGGAGTAGGAATTGTATTCAGGACTCTATGTGTTTGCTCTGTATAAATAGGGGGGAGGCGCCTCCTGTTTATGCATCAAGCATAGAGCAGAGTTTTAGGGTTGTACTCTTTTGTTTGGAGTACTTTAGACAAAAAGAAATAAAGATCAATTCTTCCAGATCCTTGCGTGCTCTGATGTCGCGAAGCTACTGATTACCGCAGCGTTGCTCTGATGTTTCCTGTTTTGGTTCTTGTTTGCATGCTTGTTCTAATTCCAGATTGGTTTTTGTTCTTTGAGTTTCATCTTGATTTGATCCATCAAAAACCTTTCTAGGGTATTGGTTTAGAGTTCCTCAAAGTTTTGTTGATTAATCTTTTGTCGTTCTTGATTAATCTACAAATTTTGATTAGATCAATTCTCGTCATATTCTGCCACAGCAAGCTTGGAAGGTTCATAACTTTTGATCCATAAGTCCGATCGAGCTGATTCCTTTTTAGTTCGATTCGTATTGGAATCTAGTTTCTTGTGTCCAAATTTCAAATCAATCCGACGGTTGGATCTCAAAGAATTCGTGTTTTACCGAACCTATGTCAATCTGTTTTTTTTCGAATACGAGGCAATTATTTGGTTCCGTTTTGGGGTGAACTTATAGTAGATTGAAAATTTGGTTTTAGCTTCCGCACAATCATTCACCCCCCCTCTGATTGCTATATTCGTATACTTCGATCCTACAGACCTGGTAAGATCTTCTCGTGCCGTAGTGCGTCCGCACGTACTGTCCAGTAGTAGGCCTAAGATGGCTCTTTGCCACCCCCACACGATGAGATGTCCTTGTAGCCTGTGGCTTGCTCCCCTCTAAATCCTAAACCGGAAACTAAGCCTCAAACCTTAAACTATGAAAAACATAAATTCAGATCTTCTTGTGGCGTACTGCGCCTGCATGTACTATCCAGTAGTAGGCCCTAGTAGGCTTAGGCGGCGCTCTCACATGATCATATGCCCTTGTAGTACTAGACCTGGCAAGATCATCTCGTGCCGTAGTGCATTGGCACGTACTGTCCAGTACTAGGCCTTAGATAGCTCAGCTGGCGCTCCCACACGACGTGAGCCCCTTGTAGCCCACGGTGAGCTCCCAGCTAAATCCTAAACCTGAATCTAAGACTTAAACCCTAAACTATGAAAACATAAATTAAACATACTTCAAATTCAAAAGCCCTAGGAAAATAAAAAATGACAACCTAGGGATAGACCTCTATAGATCTTCTCGTCCCGTAGTGCGTCGGCATGTACTGTCCAGTAGTAGGCCCTAGTAGGCTTAGCCGGTGCTCCCACACAATGAGATACCCTTGCAGTACTAGACCTGGCAAGATCATATCGTGGCGTAGTGCGTCGGCATGTACTGTCCAGTACTAGGCCTTGGATGGCTCAGCTGGCACTCCCGCACGATGAGAGGCCCTTGTAGCTAGCGTCGAGCTTCCATATAAATCCTAAAGCAGAACCTAAGCCTTAAACCCTAAACTATGAAAACATAAATTCAAAATATGCTTCTCCTCGCTCTCTTTGGACTTCTTTTTCTTGCCACCATCAGCATCAACCACAGGAGACTCCTCGCTCTTTTTGGACTTCTTTTTCTTCTTTTTCTTCCGATCCTCTTGGTCACCATCCTCTTGAACTGTTTCCTTTGTAGGCTCTGCTGCTGGTACAGGCTCCGTCTCATGATGCTTCCTCTTCTTTGAAGTTCTTTCCTCAATGGATTGTCTAAGTACCAGATCAGCAGCTGGATTGATGATTACAGTTATAGACAAACAAAGCAACCAAGAACACCAAACTAACCAGCTCCTCTTTTATAGCATCTCGAAGTTTAGAGTTAGCACCAGCTAATGTAGAAATAGCTCACTCTCTGATCAGTAGTCGGCCCCGGTAGGCCTAGACGGCGCTCCCACACGATCATATGCCCACATAGTACTAGACCTGGCAAGATCATCTCGTGGCGTAGTGCGTCGGCATGTACTGTCCAGTACTAGGCCCTGGATGGCTCAGCTGGCGCTCCCACACGATGAGGTCCTTGTAGCCCGAGTCCAGCTCATTACTTCTTATTAAAAAGCCTTGGGACAATAAAAAAAGGACAAAGTAGGGATCAGCGCTTCAGCTTGGCTTCAGCATATATAATTGTTATGTAAGACCATGTTCTTCAGGTGGCCATTGCTTGTTATGTAAGACAGCCGTTCAGTGAATAGCCTGATGTGTTGTATGTTGAATAGCTACCTTCCATGAGATGCAATTGTCTATCGGAGTTGTCTATCTACCTCTGCCTTTAGTCTGTACCCCTCGTAATAGCAGGTTTTATGCTGTCCAGTAGTAGGCCCCGGAAGGCTCAGGCGGCGCTCTCACACGATCAGATGGCCATGTAGTACGAGACCTGGCAAGATCATCTCGTGGCGTAGTGTGTCGGCATGTACTGTCCAGTACTAGGCCCTGAGTGGCCCAGCTGGCGCTCCCACACGACGAGAGGTCCTTGAAGCCCGCGGCGAGCTCATTACTTCTCATTAAAATGACTTGGGAAAATAGAAAGCACAACGTAGGGATAGACCTGGTAAGATCTTCTCGTGCCGTAGTGCGTCCGCACGTACTGTCCAGTAGTAGGCCTAAGATGGCTCTTTGCCACCCCCACACGATGAGATGTCCTTGTAGCCTGTGGCTTGCTCCCCTCTAAATCCTAAACCGGAAACCAATAATTGTAAGGTTTTTACCTTTAAAAAACGGTGCCTACAGGGTGTTGTCACTTCGCTCTAAGGTTGTGCAACGAGTTGTCGTTTCACTCTGAGAAAGCAGTGGGTGGTATAGGCTGCAGCGAGTTGTCGTTTCACTATGAGAATGCAGTGGGTGGCAGGCTGCAGCGAGTTGTCGTTTCACTCTGAGAAAGCGGTGGGTAGCACAATGCTGTCACTTCGCTCTGAGGTCGGCAGAGTCATGTGCGTAGGTTTGAGATATCCAGTGTTTTGTCTCTTCGTGGTGTGCAGTGTTTTCTGGAATGATTAATTAAGTCCATAATATTAAAATTAGCAACCATTGAAATACAAAAGTGCGTACTCAAACTAAGTACATCAGTCTTAAACTCCCAACAATAAAAAACATAAAAACAAACTAACGCCGGCGCCGTTTCGGGGCGCCTCCTCGTGGCCTCCTCCGAATCTAGCCCTACGAGTACGTCAACTGTGGCGACGGGTGGTGGGCCCTCTTTGGCCTAGCTGGAGGTGTGACGTAACCTAGCTGAGAAGGCGGCGTCGGTGGAGGTGCTCCCTGCAACTGTGATGGCCCAGGCTCAAATGGTGCTCCCTGCAACATGTTGCCCGACTCGTCCGACTAGTAGTCGTCAGGTGCAGGTGGAGCTGTAGGAAATGAAGAATTGTTGAGCCCATAGAAAAAATGATATCCAAGCATGAAAAGTGCATTTCAGTACTCATCTCCAGCGGGTGCAGCAGCTCGACCGCTCCCGGTCGGCGCCGTGACGGGGGCACAGGAGGATGTAGCGAGTGAAGAGGTATGTGGAACCCCCTGCCTCCCTCAAGCGGCACACCTCCCCCAAGCGGCACACCTACAGCCACATCGAGAGGCTACCGGCCCTCGGCCAACTCCAAGGCGCGCCTCGCGCCGTTCTGAAACCCCATGAGTAAGGCCTTCATCTCCTCCTCGGTCACCCTATCGCCGCTGGTCCAACGTGAAATGATGCCCCCTGATTCCTCGTAGATCCGGACTAGCATGTCAAGCTGCAGAAGATATCACGAATTAGTTACTATAATTACGAACTGATTCTACATGAAATTGTAAACAGGACACAACGTACCGCATTGTGCAGAGCTGAGTCCGTATGGGCGGGATACGTGTCTCCCGCCCTGGGAACGGCGGGATACGTGTCTCCCGCCTGGGAACGTGTCCGGATCGACGCGTAACAAACGTAGATGGGTACGAGGAGTGTACCACTGTGGTTGGGAGGAGTGGATAGGTGGGATGGTGAACGATGAGTGCTGGAGCGGTTAGTTTTATAGAAGAGCGAGAGGAAGACGATGAGTTTTTTGCCCTCTCCCCTCTTGAAAGGACGTGAACGATGAGTCACCATAGTAGTGTCAATACTGTACGAGAAGTCAAGTTCATATGGTGGTTTTTTGCCCTCGCGGGCGCCAACCACCTCCACCCCTGTCCTGGCTTTCTCGGCAGTAATGGTGGCCGGCGGAAGCAGGTCTTCGTGGCGACGGCAACTCAGACATGGAGACGAAGAACCGAGTTGGGGAATCAGTTTGCAAGTGCTTGAAGATGCTCCAACCGAAATTAATTTGAAGTATGGTGACTTACCCCAAGGATTCGGCCGGTGGGCTGGAGTTCGGCCATGGCTGGCGAAATGGGGAAGAACTAGAAGCTCTGATTAGCTGGGAGAGGAAGGACTTGGCTTGCTTCACAGAGAAGGAATGGAATGGAGTGTAACCGAGCAAGTGGAAGGAAGATGGCCATGGTGGCGACCAGTCCAAGTATCGATCAATCCAACATATATGACAGCTCGAACTCAAATAATTTTCGTGATTACAATGTCGAACAAGAACACGAGATCAGAATTCAGAATTCGTCATCTTGAAGCAAAAGTTACAAGCATTTGAAACTAGATGATTTATTATGAATTTATAAATTTGTTTCATTTGATTTGGAGCTATAGTTCAAAAGTTACAAGCATTTGAAGCTATTCGGATTAATTAAAACAGGAAAAAAAAATAGGAAATACGCTTTCCTTAAAGGAAAGTGCATTTCTGCGTTTCGCGCGGGCTTAACCGTTTAAACCAGTCACAGTCGCTGACATCGGGGCCCCATCGTCAGCGTCTCACGCGTGGGTGAGAGCGCGCTTTGCACGGCTGACGCGCGGGTCCCAGACGGCAGTGACTCCAAGCAGAGCTCCTCGGTTTTGTGCTCGCCGGCGGCGAAGCACGGCTGGAACGGGCTAAAGGTCCTTACTATTAGCACCAGCAGGTCTTTGCGCACACAGGGAAGTGGTCAACCGACCTTAAGCACGGCCGGAGTACAGGGTTCCACGACGGCGGCGGCAGTTCACGGAGGTGCATGGCGCGATGGTGCTACGGCTTAAACCAGGCTTAATGATCATGCGCGCAAGCATCAGGAGGTCCTAAGGACTCTACTAGTGTACTGAATCAAAGAAGCAAGTGACCGGGTGAAGCTCTCACCGAGCAGCGTCAAAGGCGGAAGAAGGATCTTCGGTGGGGAGGATCTCCAGAAGGTTTAAGCTGTAGACAAGGCGCGCAAAATGATCAAGGGTGGTCGAGGATGCTTCATGCGCAGTTAATTAGATCCATTCTTACCGTAGCTTGGTAATTTCAGTCCACCCCCAAAGCCGGTTTTCGTCGGAACCGAAGAAGAAGATGGGCAACACAGCTAGTTCTAGCGTATGGAGCTTCCAAGATATAGTCAGGAGTGTGGTAAAGAGTTACGATGCTAAGGCCACGTTTAAATAGGCGAGAGAGAGAGAGAGAGGTTAGGACAGTGTTTGAATGCTTAATTTAGCCGGCGGCTGGTCAAGAAATTTTTGGAGCTCTCTCGGCCAATCCTCCGAGCAGGGTATGGGTGTTCCACCGAGCTGTCCACAGAGGCATGGGCAGCGATCTCGAATGGCACGAGCTGTCGGCCAGAAGGGGCAAAGGTAAGGCGGTTCGGCATTCTCTGGCAGCCTCGCGTGAGATTTTTCCCCCATCGGCCGGAGAAGACAGAGCAAAGAGTGAGAATGGCTAGATGAGGGTGGAAGCATCCTGACGGGTGGGACCCGGGGCCACCGGCAGTGTCCTGGGACAGATGGAACTAGCGAGTTTGCCCCTTGCACGTGGCCCCCACGTGTAGGAGGGTGAAGGTAATGGAGAAAAATTAGAGTTTTCTCTCACAGACAGCAAGCTACGTGAATTAATTGTAGGGTCAAATCGTCTCTGGATTTTTCGAAACTTTTTGACCAAGCTTATGGGTAAGTTTCCAAGCCTCAGTAAAATGTTGAGGATAAAATAATTTACATTTTAATTATAAAAATTCTGACAGTGCCGACTGTTCCAGAAACTCAATTCGGTTTTTGAATTATTTAAAGGTCTAAATGAATATATATATTTTTGAAATGTTTACTGAAGGTGTGGTTCCATACAATGGCCCTACCATAAAAAGTTCACCACTAAACTCGCATTATGTATTTTTCTAAAATTCTTTTACTATCATTTGCAGAAATTCTGTTCTGCCATAATAAAATAGAAATAAATAGCTAATATTTTTATTAATTTGTTTAAATTTTTATACCTAAGGATAATTATAGTACCTACTCAAGGTAAAAATTTCAGGTCCTAGAGTGCAATAAAGAATTCTACACAATTCTTCTATCACACATGCCAGATTTAATTATAAAATATAAAGTTTATCACTCCAAAGTTTTAATGGCATTCACATTCTTTTTGACCAGCCAAAGCCACGTCCTGGCATTCCAAGGTTAGGCCAAAGTTATTAAGGTAATTTCTCACTTTTACTATTTTACCATTTTCTCTTTTTCTTCTTTTATTGGATTCCAATAATCATTTCAATCAATAATCAATTCAACAAATGCACAAGAAATCATGAAAAACAACATTGAAATGATTTCACATTTTTAATATTGGATTTTAAACTTTTATAATTTGAGGATGTTACAACGTCGAGCACGAACGCCGAAGGAGGAAGGGGAGGGCCGGCGGCGAGAAGGGGGCAGGGGCAGAGGGCGACGGGCGAGGGGAACGAAGTGCGCGGTTATGGTGGAACATGGGGGGTGAAAGGCATGGACGGGGTGAGCAAAGTTGGGCCGAACAATGCGGTTTTAGGGTTGGACGAACTGGGTAAACTCAATCATTTATTAGTTTATTATGATTAGTAGAGTACCCGTGCGTTGCAACGGATTATTAAAAGATGATGATAGATGTTATCAAGCATGATCCTAAACCGTACAACAAACATTAATTTTTTAAAGAACAATGATTGTGGTTGCCACACCAATCTTGGATGACATTGCATCAGATCAGATAGTATGTCTTTTAATTGTACCGTGAAAAATATAGTAACAAGTTGCGAGACAAACATCTACTTTAACACATAATAATAATACATGAATAAATAAATAACAATGAAACCACGTTGTGCAATAACAACAAATCAAACAATAAATTACATCATTAATTAAACCGTAACATGAACTAAAATTTAGAAATGAAGCAAATGCAGCGGCCGTCTGGTAGACTCGTCCTCATCTAAGCGTTGAACAAATAAAAAGAAATATAAACACTCTACAAAATGGAGTGGAAAAAAGTGATTCATGAATACTTTTACTTTACAATGAAGTGAGATGAAATGATTAGAGGCTTACGTTATTTATTGTCGAATCAACCTAGCAATTGCATCATTTCTTACTTCAATAGCATTCGTCACAAAGTTTCTTACATAAACATACATACTACGAACCTTGTTTTGATGATCGTGTAACCCAGTCAAGCATCTACAAGAAGTACTTACGATGTATATACTGTTTAAATTTATGTATGCTTTGGGCAGAGCTGTGTGTATCGAGTAATTGCGTGTACCGAATTGAGGCCCAGTTCGTTTCAGCTTCTGGATTATGGATTCTGGATTATGAGAGAAGCTGCTTCTGATTATGGGATAATTAGGCCGAGCAAGCTATGACTTCTAGGTTCCGAACCGAGTTGGTAAGAATCAGCAAGAATCTGTGATAATTAGGTTTCAGCCAGATTCTGATTCTATTCAGAAGACAGCTTGTGATTCTCAGAGAAGCTGTTCAAAATCCCCCCGTTCGGCAAATAATCTGCTTTTTTTTTAAAGTAGAAGTTATTCAGAAGCTGAAACGAACGGACCCAGAATCCTTTTCGAGTGGAATGGAATAGCTAAATTGGGTGTGGGCTGTGGTCTGTGGAAAGAACGGGCGAATCGTTCTGACTTCCACTTCGACATTGCATGTTCTTAGAGCATCTCCAACAAGGCTCTCCAAATTTCACTCTCCAAATGTCCTATTTGGAGAGCTCTCCAAAAATTTGACTCCCTATATCTCCTTCCTCTCCAACAGCACTCTCTATATCACACTCTCTATTTTCTCTCCCCTATATTTTAGTCATATTCCATAACCGCCATAACAGTTATTGTAACCACCACGCTGCAACGGTTATTTTTCAACAGGTAAATTCAAACGGCTATATTTCAATGCGGGAATTTAAAATTCGGAATTTATTGTAACGACAACGCTGCAACGGTCATTTTTCAACGGGTGAATTCGAACGGCTATATTATTCTGCAGGAATTTAAAATTCGGAATTTATTGTAACGACAACGCTGCAACGGTTATTTTTCAACGGGTGAATTCGAACGGCTATATTATTCTTGTCTATATATACATACCCATTTGCAGTTCGAAGTATTGCACGTTTCTTGTTGTTCACTACCAACAATACCTCAATGAGTCATCGAAATTTAGTCTCGGAATGTCTCTCAGAAGATGAGGAGTCTGAGAGAAATGATGAGTACATATTTCTTCTGACAACAGGATACCTAGCACATATGGAAGATCAGGATGTTAATGTTCCACGCCATGGCGGTTCAACTCCTGGCCATCATGTCGTTCGTCGCAATAGATAAGAAGGACATGCTAGACTGTTCGAAGACTATTTTGCTGATCCTCCTATATATGGGCCAACCTTCTTTCGGCGCAGGTATGGAATTATTCGATGTTTATGTCTTCGCATATTGTGCTGACCGTCCTTCCCGCAGCTCAATCTTCTTTTTGGCGTAGGTTTCGAATGAATCGTTCTTTATTTCTTCGCATATTGCATGCTGTAGAAGCGCATGATAACTATTTCATTCAGAAGAGGAATTGTGCTGGAATTCTTGGGTTATCTTCTTTGCAAAAGGTTACCACGGCATTTCGGATGCTAGCTTACGGAGTAGCAGCAGATGCTATTGATGATTATGTGCGGATTGGAGAAAGTACTGCTATAGAGAGCCTGAGAAGGTTTGTGAAAGCTATTATTGAAATCTTTGGAGATGAGTATTTGAGATCTCCAAATGATAATGACACTGCTAGATTACTTGCAATTGGTGTGGAAAGAGGTTTTCCGGGAATGCTAGGGAGCATAGATTGCATGCACTGGAAGTGGAAAAATTGCCCTGCAGCATGGCAAGGCATATATACTGGTCATGTGCATGAGCCAACAATCATTCTAGAAGATGTTGCTTCGCAAGATCTTTGGATATGGCATGCTTTTTTTGGTTTACCAGGGTCTCACAACGATATTAGTGTTCTTCACCGGTCCCCTCTCTTCGCAAAGCTAGCCGAAGGGCAAGCACCTGAAGTGAATTATACTGTAAACGGTCACAATTATACAATGGGATACTATCTTGCAGATGGAATATATCCTTCATGGGCAACATTTGTGAAGACAATACCAGCTCCCCAAGGGAATAAGAAAAAATATTTCGCTGAAGCTCAAGAAGCGGCTAGGAAGGATGTGGAACGAGCATTTGGAGTTTTACAAGCTCGTTTCGCAATTGTTCGTGGACCAGCTCATTTTTGGTATCAAGAAACACTTAGAGATATCATGATAGCATGTATCATCATGCATAACATGATAATTGAAGATGAGAGGGATGGACCTCCAGTTGATTACAATTACGAAGCAATGGGAGAAAATGTTGCGGTCTCCTATGAAAGAACACCTGAGCTTTCTGAGTTTATTCAAACTCATCAATCCATCAGAAATAGAAAAGCTCACTCTCAGCTCTAAGAAGATCTAGTCGAGCACTTATGGCGGTATGTAGGCGAGCGCATGATGTACTAGTTTTTTTTCCCTTCAGCTATGATGTACCAGTTTGTGCTTTTCAGCTATGATGTACTCAACTCCTAAGCGGCAAGGCATGAATTATGAGTGGCTTGTCTCGTTCACCATTAGCACGCAATTTTGCACATCCATAATTTGATTCAAAAACAAAAGCATAATAAGGATAAGCAAAATAAGGATTCCATCAAGATGTAGCATCAATAATAAGTTCGCACATCAACCAGACTTATTAAATCTGCGAGCGATGATATCATTCTGCAAGGACAGGTAGTATTGTTGTTGTGGCCCACTCAAGCGACTAGTGTCAATGCTCATAATTCTCTCTTCTTCAACCATTCTCTTCAATTCAAACTCATTTTTTCTTATCTCAATCTTTTCCTTCTCATAAGCAATCCTCTCCTGTTCTTGCGCAAATGCTCGTTCGTACCGCTCTTCTTTCTTCTGCTCTTTAATAAGCTCCATTTCTTTCATTTCTTTCCTAAAGTTTTCTAATGCTTCCATGTAGAGTGAACCTGTTGTACCACTCTCAACTGCAGCTTTACCGTGGCGTACACGCTCTTTCTCGGCCTTCCTACCAGTTGGCCTTCTGGGTACATCAGCTTCTCCAGTAGCAGCATCTTCTTGAAAATGACTTGCATTAGAGCTAACAGGACTGGAACTACCCGGAGACGCATTGGACGATGTTTTCTGCTTTTTCTGAGATAAATGACTAGTCCACTTTGGGTGGTGTTGTAGTATATTCCAGCAATGCAAGTATGCAAATAATCGCCCTTCTTCTTCTTCTTCTTGATACAATGATCTAGCATGGACAATCTACAGAAGGACATGTGCCTTATTAACATGGACAACACATATAAAGCTACAATGAAAAAAGGGATATGGACCAACCTTATCCTGCTCTGTTATCCCGCTTTGCCGTCTACGCTCAATGCGGTCATAACATCCGCAAAACTTGTTAACATGCTCTTGAATAGATGACCATCGGTGCATAAGTGAGTTCTGACTACGCTCCGAATTGAAAGTTTTGTTCTCGTGGAAGTAATCATGTATTCTACTCCAATATGTGGTACGAGTTTGTTGGGTCCCTTGCACTGGATCCAAACTAACATTAAGCCATGCCGATACCAACATATTATCTTCATTCTCGAAAAAATTCTTTGATCTTTTATTTTGAGATCTCGACTGGGGACTGCAATGGTCAACTGGAGAAGGTTGCTCCCCATTTGGGCTTCCATCCCAACGAATTTCACTTCCTCCCTCACTCAACAGACGAGCATAGAAGTCATCCATATAGCACAAACTGTAGGCATAAATTCGGAATTAAACAAAGGTGCATAACAACACATATAAAAGTACAACACATCTTAATACACTGAACACGAATAATACTAGTCACTGGAACTACTCATAAAGTATGTCTCAAATGTAGAACACGAATAACACTAGTCACTGGACTCGATACTTTCATTCTCTCTAAATTGATGATCGTCAATTTTATCGGAATCATCGCTCTCATAGTCGTATGGGCGCAACTGCTCGTCTCCTTCTTCTTCATCGAGTGGAGCAATAGTGGCTGTTCCCACCAAGTCTTCCGACTGTATGACAAGGTCATCAAGACGGCGAGCAGCGTGTTCGATCTCTAGTAAGAGTCGATTGAGTTCATTTCCGCTCTCGCATGAGCAAGGAGAAAAATTATCGTGCACTCTGTTCTTAATATCACTTGCGATTTCCTCTATACACTTAATTGTCCAAGCATGCACTTCACTGACTTTCTTTGAATCTTTATCCATCTATATGCAAGTAAGTAGTATACTAAGATGAATACCACAAGGTTATAAACATTAAAAGGGTATCGAGTTGACTTACTTTATCCAACGAATCAGCAGAAATATCAATAATCTTGGAAGAGCCACAAACTTCAAAACCAGTGCAGTTTAAATAGCAAAATCTAAGGAGGCGAATTACATTCAATGAAATTAGTGAGTTAAGATATATGAGAATATGCACAGATTATTGATGATCAGTCATATGTAGCAAAACTTGAAGGTTCAACTACAGACACAACAACATGATGATGCAGACCCTTGCTTTGCTATTAAAATTCAGATGCAACCATCACGTCTATGCTATTCAAAATGATACCAACAAAACGAGAAACAGCAGCAGACTTGTGTTAGGACAGTCATAAGTAAGTAGCTAGTGAAGATAAAATTGGCTACTCGAATGATCAACACCACACTTCAGTGCATCTAAATATTGAGTAATACATTAAACTGTACTAGAGCTACACAAATACAGTCATAAGTAAGTAGCTAGTGAAGATAAAATTGGCTACTCGAATGATCAACGCCACACTCAGGATGCACAGTAACCAGTGCCCCGCATTTCATCAAACGAATCAGATCTAGTCAGCGTTCTGTCAAAATATGAACACAAAATGGATAAGATTAGGTTGAATCCTTGTAGTTGTGCGGACCAAACCTTGCTCTACTCTAAGTAAATCCTGATAATGATTTCTGGAATCTGCCTGCCAGATGACTCATGCAATTCATAGGTGAATTCCATATCCATAAGCCGGTTGTTCTCTTTTGAGCGAACCATGGAGAAAAAAACTTTAACATTGTCCCTTTCATTTATTACTCTCAGAGGTGGAGTCAGCAAGAATACCTTGAAAGGTTAAAAAAAGAGAGCAAATGTCTGTTGAATTGTGCCAGACAACTAAGGTCTATGAAATGGTATGCATTTCCATAATGACATGCACACGATAATAATTGACGGTACAAGCACGGAGAAAACCATTGTGAACTAGCAAAGTAACACTGGCACCCAGCTTCTATCGACTTAAAAGTAAAATAACAACACATCTCATCTCAAGAAATAACAACAGCCAGGTCAGTCTCAAGAGAGAATCAGATGTGCCATTCACTTGGTCCCTGACCTTCAATAGCAGCCCTTAGAAACAAGTTCAAGGCTTCAAGCATCTACATTCCATATACAATTACAGAACAAAGAACAGAATTCACCTAACAGGAACCGGGCAGATGGGGGCGGCGCGAGGTCGGAAGCCGGCGGCGATGGGGGCGGCGCGAGTCAAGGCCGGCGTGACGGGGCGGAACGGGCGGCGGGGTCGATCGCTGAGACGGGGCGGCGCGGCGACGGGACGGAGATGGGGGCGGCGCACGGGGGCGCTCCGCTCGGATGAAGGGCACGGAGGGGAAGGGCCTTCGCTTTTTCCAAATCGCAGCAGGAGGCTCGCGATATGGGAGAGAGCCCTCATGCACGCCTTCGCTTCGAGAGAGTCCCTGCGGTCCGGTTAAGCCAGAAATAATCAAACCGTTTGGGTGGGTTTATCGCTTATTGTCATCTATAATCAGATTTTAAGCGCAAACAAACAGGGCCTAAATAGGCCCCTCGGCGTCCGTGAAAACCGTGGAAACCGAGGCCCACACGGCTGCGGCGGCGGAATCCGAATTGGATTCGGATTGGGGTGACGTGGCTCAACGTGAGCCGTTGGATCAAGATCCAACGGTACGGGGTTTGGGCTCGGGTCCGGCTTGGGCGACCTGGCTGGTCCGGTCGGGCTCGGGTTCGGCCACGCGGCGCGATTGTGGCCGTTGGATCTCGATCCAACGGTCACACGCGTTAGGGTTTGGCGACTGGGTTCAACCGGAACGGCTGGCTCGGATCGGACTCGAGTCTGACTCGGACTCGGGTCCGGTTGGATGAACAGTGAAACCGATTAGGTCTTTCCAGCGATTAAATAATCCAATTAATTCCCAGAAATTCATTTAATTCATTAAAAATAGCAAAACACTCAGAAAAATTCCAGAAAAATTCTAGAAAATATTTTGAAACATTTTGGACTCAAATAAAATATTTCCAACAAAATTTTATTTGCAAAGTTAAATTCTTTAATTATTTCAAAAGGGAATAAATTCAAAAAATTCCAAATAAATCTAAATAAATTCCAGAAAACTCCAAAAATTCACCAAAGTGCCAAATCTTATTTAAATTCATGAAAAGCAAAAATTTAGGGTGTTACAAACCTCCCCCCCTTAACAGAATCTCGTCCCCGAGATTCAGGGCTTACTAAAGAATAGGTTCGGAAACTCTTTCTTCAAATCCTCTTCACGCTCCCAAGTTGCTTCACTCTCCGCGTGGTTGCTCCATTGAATTCTGCAGAAACGGGTTGACTTGTTTCTCGTCTCTCCATCCATGGTGTCCAAAATCTTGACGGGGTGTTCCTTGTGAGTCAGATCCTCTTGTAGCTCGATTGACTCTAGCAGTGTCTGCTCATCAGGTACTCGGAGACACTTCTTCAACTAGGACACGTGAAACACGTCATGTACTCCTGCTAGTGATTGCGGTAACTCCAGCTGGTACGCAACTTCACCTCTACGGCTGAAAACCTTAAATGGTCCAACATATCGCGGCGCGAGTTTTCCTTTGGCATGGAATCTCTTAACTCCCTTGAGTGGTGTGACTCTGAGATACACGAAATCTTCTGGTTCAAAACTTAGGTCTCGGCGACGGTTATCGGCGTAGCTCTTCTGTCTTGACTGCGCTATCTTCAGTCTTTCTCGGATCATGGCAATCTGCGCTTCAGCTTCTTGAAGAATGTCCGGCCCCGAAGACACGGCGTTCACCTGTCTCATTCCAGTTCAACGGTGTCCGACAAGGTCGACCGTATAGTGCTTCAAATGGTGACATTTGCAAACTTGCTTGATAGCTGTTGTTGTAACTGAACTCAGCGTACGGCAGACTTTTATCCCAAGAGGTAGCATAAGCCAATGCACAAGCTCGTAGCATGTCCTCTAGAATCTGATTAACTCTTTCGGTTTGCCCATCCGTCTGCGGATGATAAGTTGTACTGAAGTTCAAACGGGTTCCCATGGCTTCATGCAGCTTATTCCAGAATCTCGAGGTAAACTGGGTACCTCTATCCGATACAATCTTTTTCGCCACCCTATGCAAACAAACGATCCTGGTCATGTATAACTCGGCTAACTTATCTCCCGAATAGGTTGTCTTTACGGGAATGAAGTGAGCGACCTTAGTCAAGCGATCCACTATGACCCATATGGAGTCATATCCACCCTGGGTTTTCGGCAAACCGGTAATGAAATCCATTCCAATTTCCTCCCATTTCCACTCAGGTATCTTCAACGGCTGTAGCAATCCTGCTGGTCTCTGATGCATTGCCTTGACTCTATAGCATATGTCGCACATCACAACATGTTCGGCAACTTCACGCTTCATGCTCGGCCACCAGAATCTTTCCTTCAAATCCTGATACATCTTGGCACTTCCCAGATGAATTGAATACTTGGAGTCATGGGCTTCTTCCAAGATCAACTGCTTCAGCTCCTTCCTGTTTGGTACACAGATTCTATCATGCATCCATAACGTGCCTTGCTCGTCCAGCCTAAAGTCATTCTCCTTGCCTTCATCCATTTTGGACTTAATCCTGCGGATCTTGTCATCATCCTTCTGTCCTTCTCGGATCTGACCCTCCAGGGTAGGCTTTACTTCTAATGCGGCCAAGAATCCTTCTGGTACTACTTCAATTTGCATTCTCTGGAAATCCTCACATAGCTCATCCTGACTTGTGGCTATCAGTACATTCACAGTATGGCTCTTCCTACTCAAGGCATCGGCCACCATGTTAGCCTTTCCGGGATGGTAATGGATTCCAACATTATAATCCTTGATCAACTCTAACCATCTCCTCTGCCTCATGTTTAGGTCTGATTGGGTGAAGATGTACTTAAGACTCTTATGGTCCGTGTATACTTCACATCTGTTTCCAATCAAATAGTGACGCCACAACTTCAAAGCA
This sequence comes from Rhipidocladum racemiflorum, assembly GCA_036346355.1. NCBI lineage: Eukaryota > Viridiplantae > Streptophyta > Magnoliopsida > Poales > Poaceae > Rhipidocladum > Rhipidocladum racemiflorum. Next base: position 28,135,478 of record CM070592.1, read on the forward strand.
TGCACTACGGCAGCTAGCTCTAGGTCATACGTCGGATAATTCTCCTCATGCGGCCTCAACTGCCTTGATGCATAAGCGACGACCTTTCCATTCTCGTCGACAAGACACATCCAAGTCCTTGGCGCGATGCATCGCAATAGATATCGAAGCTTTGATTGACGTCCGGTAGAATCAGCACCGGGGCCGATGTCAATCGCTTCTTCAACTCTTGAAAACCCTTCTCGCACTCTGGCGTCCAGGCAAACTTCTTCTCCTTCTTCAACAATTGCGTAAGGGGTCTCGCAATTGTCGAAAAGCCTTCAATGAAGCGGCGGTAGTAACCTGCCATCCAAAGGAAACTACGAATCTGGGTCACGGTCTTTGGCTGTTCCCAATGTAACACAGCTTCTACCTTGCTTGGATCTACCGCAACTCCTTCTGCGGTCATTACATGTCCGAGGAACTCCACCTTGTCCTTCCAAAAGTCACACTTGCTGAACTTGGCGAAAAGCTGTTGTTCCCTCAGCTTTTCCAAAACTCGCCTCAAGTGCTCTGCATGTTCATCCTTTGTCTTGGAATAGACTAAGATATCATCTATGAACACAACAACAAACTTGTCCAAATATTCCATGAACACCTTGTTCATCATATTCATGAAATAGGCTGGCGCATTCGTCAAACCAAAGGACATAACTGTAAACTCGTAATGTCCGTACCTGGACGAGAATGCGGTTTTCGGAATATCCTCTGATCGGATCTTCAACTGGTGGTATCCCGATCTCATGTCAATCTTGGAGAAAACTCCGGCTCCTCTCAGCTGATCAAACAGATCATCGATCCTAGGTAGCGGGTACTTATTCTTCACGGTGACTTCATTGAGTGCACGGTAGTCAATGCACATCCTGAAACTTCCGTCCTTTTTCTTAATGAACAAAACTGGTGCTCCCCACGGCGACGAACTCGGTCTGATAAATCCTTTCTCCATTAACTCTTCAAGCTGCTTCTTCATCTCTACCAATTCTTCGGTGGACATCCAGGTACAAGCTCTATCACAAACTCTATGTCTCTATCTGGCGGCATACCAGGTACAAGCTCTATCACAAACTCTATGTCTCTATCTGGCGGCATACCAGGTAGATCTTCAGGAAAAACATCTGGGTACTCATTCACCACTGAGACATCTTCTATGCTGATTGCCTTGGCGCTGTTAACCATCAACCGTCCATCTCTAACGGCGGTAGCTTGAAATTCCACTTTCCTTCCACACGGGCTTTCAACCGAGATGATCCTTCGCCCACAATCCAGCACAGCCTTGTGCTTGGATAACCAATCCATTCCTAAAATAACATCTAAGGTCTGGGTTTCCAACATAATAAGGTTCGCTAGGAACTCTATCCCATCTATTAATATTCTTACCCCAGAACATCCTACTTTAGTTCGGAGTTCGGAACCAGGGGTTTGAACTAAAAGCATGCATTTGAGTCTTGCAATCTCCAAATCATTTTTAGCAGCAAAGCCTTGAGAAACAAACGAATGCGAAGCTCCAGAGTCAAACAAAGCACAGGTGCATCGAGTTAACAAGTAACTTACCCAGTACGACGTCCGTGGCATTCTGAAGTGCATCTGCGGTGACATGGTTGACTCGGCCTCTCACTACGGTCTGGGGTGCTGCTCCTGGCGGTGCTGTCCCGCGGTTTGCTCCTGGTGCTGGCGTCCTGGCTGGTGTGGATCCCAGATTGAAGCAGACTGGGGTCACTCCTGTTGTCTTCTTGGGGCAACTATTGGAAAAGTGCCCTGGCTCGTTGCATGTGTAGCAGCATCTCACTGTCCCCGTTGACTGCCTGAAGTGGCGTTTCTGGCTGGAGCTGGGGTCAGATAGTTCTGATTGACGGGTCTTGGTGCTGGCGACTGTGTCCTCGCTGCATTCTGTGGTTTGAACCTGAAAAACTGATTTGGCGCAACCCGCAGACGCTGCTGCGCTCCCTGACGTGATCCTTGCTGCTGCATCCTGCGCTTCCTGTTCTCATCCAACTCCTTGCGCTTGTCCTCAAGAATAAGCGCCTTGTTCACAAGTTCCTGGAAATCTGGAAAGGTGTGGGTGATCAGTCCCACCTGCAGTCCTGAGTTGAGTCCCTTCATAAAGCGAGGCTATCTGGCCTTATCTGTCACTACGCCTTCATGTGCGTAACGTGCAAGCTGTGTGAACTTATTCAGGTATTCGGCCACCGGCTGGTTACCTTGCTTCAGTGCTCTGAACTCTTCCTTCTTGAGGTCCATAATTCCTTCCGGCACGTGATACTGACGAAATGCGGCTGTAAACTCCTCCCAAGTGATGTCCTGAGGGTTCTCCCGCGTGGCACAGAAGTTCTCCCACCATTCTGCGGCGGTCCCTTCCAACTGATGAAAAGCGTAGAGTACCTTCTCATTTCCCATGCATTGAGCAATGTGTAGCTTCCTCTCAATTGACCTTAACCAATCATCGGCCTCCAACGGATTGGCATTCCTGGAGAAAGTGGGTGGATGAGTCCTCATGAACTCTGACAGTCTTGAATTCTGGCGTTGTCCCTGATTGACTTGATTATTCTGATTAGCAGTGGCGTGAGCGGTGATCTGTTGCATCTGCTGCATCATTGTATGCATCAACTGGGTCTGGGCGGCAAGAAAAGCTCCAAAATTCTGCATGTCAACTGGCGGTGCTGGCTGGGGTGTAGGTGCTCCATCATTGGGGTTCCCAGCTGGGCGAGAACCACTTCCATTGCCTCCAAGGTTTCCACGGGTGTTCACCATCTGTTGATTGCTCCAAGGTTTCAGAGATGAGAGGGAACAAGAATAGACAAGTAGTAGGGAAACTTATGTGGGGGAAAAGTGTAACTCAAAATCCAACTTTATTATTAATAATAATAACTTGGTATGGTCGCTTACAACGCCTAAGGGCCTGCAACACATACTGCACACTCAGCAAGCAAAGAAAATCCAAAACGACTAACACAGGAGTCTAACGCCTCTAAGGGTGACTCTTATTCTATAACGCGACTCGACGAAGGAGTCTCAACCTTAACGCCTAAGCTCACTCGTCGAGAAAACCTCCAAGAAACTGAAGCATGCGCCACAACTCGGCGGCATAGCCTCCCTCACGCTCGGCGTAGTTGTTCTTCATCATCATTTGTCAAAAGACACTTGCGTAAGAACGCAACATTTTAAAATCAATGTGGAAGACGAAAAGAACTAAGCAAGGGTATGAACAAGAGAGAAAGGGGTAAGTCGAGAATTCATTCATTATCTTGACAAATTTTATCTTTAGAAAATAGGTTTTATCCTTACTACGACCATTCTAACTATGGGTGAGCCTACAGTCAGTATGGCTCTGATACCACCTCTGTCGGGACCCGGATTTGCAAATCCGGACCCTCTGTGTATTCAGCACTAGTCCAAGAACGCGCTAGTGCACCCAGTCTCAACATTGGTAAATATCACAATCATACTCAACGAAATAATAAGGTACTTAAATTAGTTAACAAGCTGGTTGCTCGACCTTAAGGTCAAGTTACAAAAGTACGCCTCGCAGGGCTAAGACTTATTCAAATAAAATCTGCAGCGGAATATAAGATAACTTCGTGGTGCTATCCAGTATACCACAGGCAACTGACTGGGCTCGCTTCCTAGTTATATGGTTCCTCTTGGAGCTCCTCCTCCAAAGCTGGTGTAGACTCTTCTTCAACTGGTGTTGTATTGTGGCAAGGGTGAGTACTTGGTACTCAGCAAGTCATGCACAGAATGCAAACTAATATACTACATGCATGGCCTAGTATAAAGGAGTAGCTCAGGGTGTAATTGCGGTAAAACAGCATTTGACAAGTAACATAAGTAGATTCGAAAGCAGTAGAAACAAGTTTAAGATCAATAACTTTTCCAGCAATTAAATAACATCTTTTCCAATCCTAATCCACATTTCCATCAACAACATGATTAACCAAACCAACCCTCTCAGGTCCAAGTCATTTTCAAGAAAGTGTAACCCTTGACTGTAATTCCCGAGCGATGTCCAATACCGCGGACACGGCTATTCGAATAGATTTTACACTCTGCAGAGGTTATGCACTTTACCCACAAGATACAGCCAAACACCACAAAGGCGAGTGTCCATAACAAAGTCTTTCAGAAACTTCTAACAGCACAAGTGGTCCTCTCCGGTGTTTGCACACTAACCCTTCCCTTAGCGAAGGCGAAGTTTAGGCCAATCCACCGTTAGATGGGTACCTGGCCGCAGCCCCGGTACGCTCCCCCGTACAACTACACAAAGGGTGTAGTTGACATCCTGAGGTCCCACAGGTACGTTATTAGCAACTTAATCAACTAGGTCCATCCCATTACAGACATGTGGTTGCACGTTTGACTCAGTTCAAAGGCTTGCAAGGTTAAGTCCTTATGGTGACCAGGGCAAGACTACCCGAAGAACCAAATCAACGTTCCTGGTCAAAATCTATTTATCAAACCCCCAGTTGATTACCATGCACCACGTGCCATCAACAATCATAACACATGATACTTCTTTCAAAACAGGTTCAAAATCTCATTAAGTCAATATTAGCTTTTGATTGTCCAAAGTATTTCACGTGGCAAGGCTAAGCATACTACATCGGTCTAACTACCCATGTTGGCAATTTAATAATGTCCAACTAATAATCTTCAACTAGGGTGACAAGGGGTCATGGCACATATTTAATTAACCAAGGTGTCATACAACAATTTGGCATTTATCTAATTTCCCATAATTAAATAAAGCATTTTCTAATTAAACTAGCATGCAATAATTTAAATCGAATTAATTTGAAAATGGGATCAACATGGTCAAAGCACAACTTGCCTTCAAAGAGTACTTGTTCTTGGTCCTGAGCTGGCTCCTGGGTCAACACTTCACCTTCGAAGCCTTCAGGCACTTCAACGTCTACTCGTAAAGCGTGCAAATAGCAATAAATAAATAAATAGTAGACAAAAATTGTCCAAACATCCAAATAAAGTTCATAAACAGAGAGAGCATAATTTTATGAATTTTTAGAAACTGGAATCGTCAAATTCGGAGTTTAAATGCAAAAGTTATAACCGTTTAAAGTTTAAAGAAAACATTAATTAAATATAAACAGAGAAATATTCATAATCAAAAATTAATTAAAATTCATATTTGAGTAGGTCTCATTTTTATGAAAATTTAGAAATTTGAATCACTCAAATCGGAGTTGAAACGCAAAAGTTATAAGCGTTTGAAGTTTGAATCCATTTTTGAAATCAATAATTCGAATTAATAAATCATTTTTTTTCGGAAATCAATGTATTGCGTCAGCATGACACGTGGACCAATCAGAGGCCGCCATGTCGCCTCGGGTCCATAGACCCGGCGCACGGTTTGGCTTGGTCCACCGTGGATCCGGTCCACGGCTCGTGTCTCTGACATGTGGGCCCCTCTGGTGACGTCAGCATGACGTTAGCACGCGGTTCAGCTGAGAGGGCTGACATGCGGGCCCCACCGTGACGTCATGGTGCGGTTTGGCTCAGTCGCTGACACGCGGGCCCCGCGTGACGTCACGGCTGACGTCAGCGTCGACCAGCGTGGCCGCGCTGACCGCGACGGTCAGCCTCCTCGCCACGTCGCATGATCTCGGCCGTTGATTTGAAAATCAACGGCCCAGATCGGATCTAGCTCAACGTAATAGGAAACTACTCGGCTGATCTGGACCGTTCGATCTTGATCGGACGGTCAAGACCCAATCTAACGTTTACAACGCGACTAACCCTAGCCGTTCGATCTAGATCTAACGGCTGAGATTGGATCTAGTACGGTGCGGTTAAGGCTACGTGGCGCGATCTAAACCGTTGGATCTAAATCCAACGGTTGGAAATAGATCTGGAGATAAACACGTGGGATCTCACCGGGGGTGACGTGGACGAATCTGGGCCCTTGGATCTGGATCGGACGGTGGAACGAGCTCGGGATTCGGCGATGGCTTGCGGCGGAGTTGGTTCGCTGGAGACGGCGTTTGGGCGTGATTCCAGCGAAGTTAAAGGTCCCCTCCGACGCGGCTGGTTCTTGCGGTTCCGGATCTGAGCTCAATGGCGGCGGAAACGGCGATTAACCGCGGCGGAAAGCCAAACCAACTACGGCGAGCTCGCGCGGGCAAACGGCGGTGGCTCAGGCGACGTTGTCTAGGGCTACGGGTGCGCACGGAAGTCAGCAACACGATGGCGGCGGCGGCGCATTAAATAGGCCCCTCGGCGTCCGTGAAAACCGTGGAAACCGAGGCCCACACGGCTGCGGCGGAGGAATCCGAATTGGATTCGGATTGGGGTGACGTGGCTCAACGTGAGCTGTTGGATCAAGATCCAACGGTACGGGGTTTGGGCTCGGGTCCGGCTCGGGCGACCTGGCTGGTCCGATCATGCTCGGGTTCGGCGACGTGCCGCGGTTGTGGCCGTTGGATCTCGATCCAACGGTCACACGCGTTAGGGTTTGGCGACTGGGTTCAACCGGAACGGCTAGCTCGGGTCGGACTCGAGTCTGACTCGGACTCGGGTCCGGTCGGATGAACATTGAAACCGATTAGGTCTTTCCAGCGATTAAATAATCCAATTAATTCCCAGAAATTCATTTAATTCATTAAAAATAGCAAAACACTCAGAAAAATTCCAGAAAAATTCTAGAAAATATTTTGGAACATTTTGGACTTAAATAAAATATTTGCAACAAAATTTTATTTTCAAAGTTAAATTCTTTAATTATTTCAAAAGGGAATAAATTCAAATAAATTCCAAATAAATTCCAGAAAATTCTAAAAATTCACCAAAGTGCCAAATCTTATTTAAATTCATGAAAAGCAAAAATTTGGGGTGTTACAGTTTCATGCTGAGCTGTTGTTTAAAATCTTTTGAACTGGTGTGGTTGTTTGCCATTTTGGTTGAATGCCTTCGGTCAAGGTATTCCTTGTGTTGTGTTTCCAAGTTTCCCTAAAACCCGTAGCTATTTGTGTCAATCTTTGGTTTTGGCTATTTTGTTTAATTTGTGCTATGAGTATGGATTTACACCCAAAAGTTTTTGAGTGGATCGCGCTCCTTCGTATTCACCCTGAATTATCTTTGGAATAAATTTTAACGGAAGCAGATGGACATAGTGGGTTGTGTTGGAAACTCTTGAGATTTAATTTGTAACTCTTTTTGACTGGAGTTGGATTTATTTGCATAATGTGTGTGATGTTTGCGAGTGCTTCAAAAAGGTGGATTTTATGAATGTTTTATAAAGTGATTTTGTTAGTGAGGTGTTCCCTTTTTGAAATGAGTTTTCCTCTCCTTGCGAAAAATTTGTGACGGGTGTGGGAGTAGATGGTCGACTTGAAATTTTGATGTCCTCTTCCAAAATGTTGAATTTGGATGAAATGCAATGTTTTGCAAGTTCAGTTTTCAATTAATGTGGGATGTGATGCGACGTGGTGTTTTACTGTCAACTATGCTGCCGTCATAGTCTATATGAATTTCCGCAACCTTCGATGTTAATTGTGTTTCCATTATTTGATACCGAGGAAGAAGTCATTTGGTGAATGACTATTCGGTACCGTTGTTACATGATGAATAAATGATGAAAAGGAAAACGAGACATTGTTTATGCATATTTAATCTTAAAGGAGTCGATGAGCCAGGTCGGTGAGAAAGTCATATATGGATATATGACTAATCTGGAGTGCTCTTGAAAAGTGTGCATTCTTGTCATGTATCGAGATTTCCATTTCTTCCTAGTATGAAAGGAAAGAATGAATAATTTGTGGTATTTTGGCTGTGGTGTTAGAAGTTTGAGTTTTCTTTGCGATTTGGCTTAGAAAAATGAAATGTGTGCTCTTTGGATGTTGCCGGATCCTTTCCAAAGTGGTTTTAGCGCTTTGGGGTTTGAGTTGTTGTATGTGGACCAATTGGGTTCATGTTTATGGTTGAGCTCACTCAATGATTGTACTCTTTGTCGTGGTCCTTTGAGTGGAAGGTTGTGTATGACTCAATGCAAACCTTCTTGGAGAATTGTGTCGTTGAGGTGTTCCTCGGTAGGGTTGATTAAATTATTAGTGGACCACTTGGTGGTTGCTAGTAATCGCTTTTCCTTTTGAAGTGTATTGGATCTTTTTGTCGCCGGGCTTGAGCGTGTTGTGCCAACCGAAGTGGAATGTTCGGTTGTTCTTTTTTTTTTCAGAACCCTGGTCATAAAGTAGGCTTCTCCTTGCGGTGGTAGTAATCTTAGAGTGTTGTGTCTCACTTGGTTTGCGTCGTCTCGAATACGACGAACCACAGTTGAGACGTTGGGACGTGATTCACTTTTGTGCGTGGGAGCGGAAGATGGATCTAGAAGTTGGTACCATGTCCTTCTGGAGAGTGGCTTTGGTAAAAGGGATCGGGCACTCTAGTGCCAAGGAATGCATGGAATGAGGAGTGTGAGACCGTATTATTTTGTGGTCTGTTTGGGATTTTATCCTATCGCTTGGGTCATGCCGAGGCCTTGTTTGAGTGCTTTGTGTTTCAATGTTGAGTAAAGTTCTCGCAAGTTTTGATTGCAAGTTATCATTAGAGCCGTTGGTCTTCGAACCTAGGCGTCCTGTCATCGAGCCTCGATCAGTGTAAATTCCAGTGGTTTTATTTAGAGAAGCGACCTGGGAGTTGAAGTCTCGCGGGGGCGAGCTTTACCCAAAGTTCTTTTCTTCAGGTTTGAACAGTGAAGATTAGATCTCTGTGTGTTGTTGGTTTGGCGTAGTGGCATGTCTTCGATTCGAGGTCGAATCCTGTTGAAGGGGGGAGAATGTGACACCACGGAGTGTCGTAACCTTATAAAAGGTGAATGTTGAGGGCGAAAACATTACGAAATATGGAATTGGAGGTTGAAACCATACGGTTTGAGGTTTATTTGCGTTTCCGGGAGTTTGGGCCTTTCCGGGGGAGTTTGGGCCTAAGGGAAAGGGTCGTGGGCCTTGGTGGGGAGGAGTTTGAGTTCATTTAGGAGTAGGAGTCCTGTTTGGGGGCCTCCTCCTGCCCATATGTGCGCCCCACCCCTACTTGGTGCGGCCCCCACCCCCCCTTGAGTGCCCTAGCCGCCCCCCAATCCTCCTCCTAGCCGCACCCCCCCCACCACCTCTACCCATTGCGCCACCACCCCTCCACCACCTCTCCACCTCCCTTGCTGCCCCTAGGGGAGTTCTCCACCTCAACACCTCGAAGATCCGTCCATTGGAGCGCTCCGCGATGAGGATATCCGGTGGATTTGGAGCGAGGAAGGAGATCGCGCGAACCAGGAGGAGATCCGTTGTGTTTTCGTGCGTCGGGCGAAGGTATGGCCATGGGAATCCTTGGGGTTGGTCTAGGTACTGTTCTAAGGGTTATTATCATGTTTTTAGATCAATTGGTGGTGCTGTAGTTGGGTAGATTAGATGGAATCTTGAGTTTGCCACGTTCTCTGTTTCGGGCAGCATGAGCAGTCGACCTAGGGTTTGGGTTTTCGCCAATTTAGATTCGGATTTTGGTCGTCCGTCTGTTTAAGAAGTTGTAGGTAACTTCAATACCTTTCAGTGGGTATAAAGAACGTCCAATTCCGCCCAGCCGTTTGAAAGTTATGCTCGTTTTACCGAACGTGTTAAAAAATGTGACGTGATTGGAACAGATCACGGTATTTTGTAGATTAAACTACTTTAGAGTCCGAATCAGTCTTTCCATAGCTCCTCTAATTGAGGATCTGTACATGCCTTCGATAGCTCCTCTAATTGAGGATCTCCTGTATCCTGCATGTATACTCACCATATATACGACAGGGTCACCCACCCTGGTGTGCGGTGCTTTCCTATCTTCCTTCATGATATCAGATTAGATCGATCCTGCTTTCGCCGCGCTGCCCCAGCAACACGTCCACCCGACGCCGCCCTCTTCCCGGTGACCGCGCCCACAACGCCGTGATCGCGCCATGTCCATGGACTCGGCCCCCGATGCTGCGTCCCTCACCGCTTCCTCCCCTGCCTCCGGCAGCGGCGTCCTCCCCGAGACCTCCAACTCTGTTGCACCCGTCTTCATCAACCCTTACGCCACAAGTCCCATGTCCCCATCATTCTCGAGATGAAGAACCCCAACTTCAACAAGTGGGCATCCGCAGCTGGCTGTTTGGCTCCGTCTCCGATGACATCCTTGACCTCACCATGGAACCAGGACAAGACGCCCGTTCCCTGTGGGTCACCATCACAGATCTTTTCCAGGCCAACAGGGTGCACCGTGCCATTTTCCTCTCCCACCAGTTCCACTCCATGACCCAAAGCGATCTCTCCGTTTCTGAGTACTGCCAGCGCGTCAAGACCGTCGCCGACTCCCTGCGCGACGTCGGCCGTGGCGTCACCGACTCACAGCTCGTTCTCAACCTCCTTCGTGGTCTAAATCCTCGCTACTCCAACACCGCCGATGACAACGCCAACATGCCGGTGTTCCCGTCTTTCGCCAAGGCACGTAACATGCTGGTGCTCAAGGAGCTCCGCATGGCGAACGAGGAAAAGGTGGCTACGGCCACTGCGCTCCTCGCGGCTGGCTCCTCTTCCTCCTGCGACTCGCGAGGGTGCCATCCAATCTCCCTGCCATCAGCGACGTCCAGCGCCGGCTCTTCTTCCTCTACGCACAGCGGCTCCAACAAGCGAGGCAATCGCCGCGGCGGCGGCAAGAACAGGCCACAACCGCAGCAACAACATTCTTTTCCTGTTGGGCCACGGCCTTCCGGCCCGTGGATCTGTTTCAACCCCCTAGCCGTCCAGCCTGGCGCGTCGCCCTGGCGTTCCCCGGGTGCCGGACTGCTCGGCCCGTATCCGCAGGCCCACACCGCCTTTGCGCCCCCGCAGATCTCCCCGCCGCCGGCTCAAGGCTGCGATCAAGCCGGCCTAATCGCGGCTCTCAACTAGATGAACGTCCAGGGCACCATACCATGCTCGACACCAGCGCCACGACTCATATGTCGTCTACGGATGGTATTCTCTTTTCTCGCCTATCCGCATCCGTTTCCTTTATTACCGTTGGAAATGGTGCCACTATTCCTGTTACCTTACAAGGCCGCTCCTTCCTCTCTACACCATCGAACAAATTCATTTTAAACAATGTTCTCATTGTCCCCTCTATTGTTCGTAACCTTCTATTGGTACGTCAATTTACCCGTGACAACCTATGTTCCATTGAATTTGATCCTCTTGGTTTTTCTATCAAGGACCTCAAGACCCGGCGCGTGATTCTTCGTTGCAATATTGGCGGCGACCTCTACATTTTCCCTAGCACCTCCCCCTCAACCGTCGCCCACGCAAACCTTGCCGTCTCCTCTTCGCTTTGGCACCAGCGTCTTGGTCATCCCGGCCCTACTATCCTCACTACCCTCCGCAACAATTCTAATATCTCATGTAATAAAGCAGCTCACTCGCTTTGCCATTCATGTCAGCTCGGCAAACATGTGCGTCTGCCCTTTTCTAGTTCAACTTCATGCACATCTGCACCCTTTGAACTCATTCATTGCGATGTTTGGACTTCTCCTGTCAGTAGTATTTCTGGCTATTTATACTATTTAGTTCTTCTTGATGATTTTACCCACTTCTATTGGACATTCCCTCTTAGACGCAAATCCGAGGTTCACGGTCTCATTGTTGATTTCACCCACTATGTTAATAACCAGTTCGGCTTGCCTCTCAAGTGCTTTCAGGCTGACAACAGCGGGGAGTTCGTCAACCGCACCACTACCGCCTTCTTAGCCGCTCGTGGCATTCTGTTGCGCCTCTCCTGCCCGCACACTTCGCCACAAAACGGCAGAGCCGAACGCATCCTCCGTACTCTCAACAACTCCGTTCGAACCCTCCTCATACATGCGTCTATGCCACCAACTTATTGGGCTGAAGCTCTAGCCACCGCCACGTATCTATTAAACTGGCGACCATCCTCCTCAGTCCGCAACGCCATTCCCTTCACCCTACTACATCGCAAACTCCCTGAGTTCCACCATCTTCGGGTTTTTGGCTGCCTCTGTTACCCCAACCTCACGGCCACCTCCTCACACAAACTTGCCCCCCGTTCTGCAGCCTGTGTTTTTCTCGGGTACCCATCCTCCCACAAGGGATACCGCTGCCTAGACCTCCGCACTCACCGCGTGATCATCTCGCGTCATGTGGTCTTCGACGAATTTTCTTTTCCCTTTGCGGCTTCTCTTCCCAAGCCGCCATCCACATCCTTTGACTTCCTCCTCGACGACGATGCTGCTCTAGTGTTCCCCACTGTGCCTACGGCCACTCTTCCTACAGGAGCTCCGTCTCTTCCAGATGTCGAGCGACCGCGGCTCTCCGTCGCAGGAGTTCTGTCCCACCCGGACGTCGAGATGCTGCCCCCCTCCGCGGTAGCTCCGTCGCTAACCGATGTCGAGCGATCGCACTCGCCATCAGCTCCCAATGTTCGAGCGGCGCCCCTTACCACGCGCGCTATGGCCACGGCCGGGCCATTACACCTGGACGTCGAGCCCCTACCACCCGTCGCGGTAGCTCCGTCTCTGGACGTCGAGCGATCGCCATCACGGACTCCAGCGGCACCCATCACCACGATCGATGTGGCCACGGGCGAGCGCGTGCTGACTAGCCCAACTCCGCCGACCCAGCACTTTGTGGATCCGCAGATCGTGGTCGCCCCTCCGCCACCAGGGTCGGCCCCACCCATAGTGCCATGCCCGACCCCTGGGCCACATCAAATGACGACTCGTGCGCGGGCCGGCATTGTCAAGCCGGTCACCTGGCTCAACCTCTCGGCGACACGGCCTCTGGGCCACATCAAATGCATTATTTGTGTCGGTTTTTAGCTAGAACCGATACAAATAGTCTTCCTACCATTTTGAGTTTTAGAACCGACACAAAAACTTTATTTGTGTCGGTTCCAAAAAAAACCGACACAAATAGACCGACACTAAGTGTTTTGTAGTAGTGGCTTCTTCGCGTTGTTTTCTAGTAGATATGAGGCAACAAGAGATTTCATCATATTTTCACATAAGCGTAGGTATGAGTAGTTGATCGATGGTACGTCAAGCCTCGGTCATGAAGCTCTTCTTCCACTTTGCCATTGGTGAGTCTTGGAATGAGAAGATTACAGAAACAAGTCGAGGAAGAGACGAAAGTCGTAAAAGGTTTGAAGTTTCAAACGATGAAAGCGACGGAGAAGGTGAAATGAGAAGCTTTTAGCCTATTGAGCATACATAGGCCATGTTTGTTTCGGCTTTTTGGTTAGCTTAAAAGCCAAAAAGTCAAAGCCCAAATAAACGGGTGGCGTTTCAACCAGGTTTTTGAAAAAGCCAAAATCCTCATATATCCAAAAGCCATAAGCTAATAAAGAGGGGCTTTTTCTTGCTTTTGCGGGTTGAAATAGCCATTTACCACTAAACTTCGTAAAAATTACCCACCAATGCCATTCATATATAAAGAAAAATTCCATACCTTTTCTCATTTGCCTCCCCTCTTCAACCAGCGACATGCCTAGGGTTCAACTGAGTGCCGCTGTCCTCCATGCGTTGCCATCCTCCCCGCGATTGCCTTGTGCCATCTACAAGCGCCGCCGCCGGGACCGCAACTCCCCGTGTCCCATGTCCTGCGTCGCCGTCGTCCCTCATTACTCCCCGTGCCAAACAGTCCTTAACCTTAAAGGGTATTCCAGACTTTACAACAATAAGCTGCATTATTCAATCTATTAAAAAACCAGGATGCCAAACAGCCTGCAGGGCCGGTCCTGAGTTTTTGGGGACCCAGGACGAAATTATAAACGGAGTCCCCCTAATATATTATGTGAGGGGGCGACGAGAATCATATAAGTTGGAGCTAATAATTGAACAACATAAGCAAGGTTTGGAACTTGCCTAATTCAGCAAAACCGAAGTTGTGCTGAACACAAGATGAAGTTTGATTGTCCTGCGGCAAATTTTTGATGCCTGAATACCAAACCGGATTATCCAATTAGCAATGTTCACTAAAGATTGTTCTTAAGGAATTACTAGGGCATACGAATATTAAGTCATGGTCCTAAAGCCTAACACCCATTGGTCAACCTTAGATAGATTTCCTTAACCGATAGAACTGTAATTATTTTCGGAAATACGAGTTGAAAACAACTTGCTGGTGCCCTTTTCGCGCACGAGGTTCACATCGACCACCTCGTTGTACCTGACGAAGAAATTGGAAACTACGCAAAATTTTCGGCGGCAAATCCATGAGGGGAATAAACGAATAGGCAAATCCATGATGGGAACAGACGAACAGCGAGATGCGGGTGTACTCACCAGTCGTCCCGTGGCTGGATCCGGACGGACCAAGCCATGCTGCCGCCGGATTTCGTAGGAGCGCTCGTCCGAAGATGCCAAAGAGAATTGGTAGCGGTTATTAGGCGTAGATGTTTGATTTGAGAGTTGATGCTATCTTCTGTTATTGGCTTTGGTTAAAATGCGATGTTTTGCGGCGCGTGCGTCTGCGATGGTTGTTGGGTTGGGAGGCGATATGGTATTTTTCGGTTAACGCCGTCGTAGTTTATGCGAATTTTAGCAACCATCGATGTTGTTGGGTGTCAATCATGTGACAAAGAGAATGAAGTCTCTTTGTAAATGGTTAATGGGTATCGTGGTTCATGATGAATAAATGGTGAAAAAGATTCATGACATCGTTTTTATAAGCATAAAAGAGTTGTTGAGCCAGGACGGTGAGAAAGTCATATAGAGACATATGACTAATCCGGAGTGCTCTTGTAGATTTCGCATTCGTGTTATGAATCGAGATTTTCATTGCTCTCTAGCATGAAAATGAATGAATGGATAAATGCTGGTATTTTGGTTTTGTTATGCAAGGGATTTGAGTTTCCCTTTCTCTTCGAGAGTTTTTGTGGCAGTTCTCTTCCAAGATGTTGTTTTTGGTTAAAGTGAAAAGTTTGGCTGTGGTGAAGGCGAGTCGAGTTGTCTTTAGTTGTTGAGAACTTCTGTCAAGAGAATTGTGTGGAGTCTCTATTTGTTTGAGTGCTCCCCGATGCGAATTGTATCGCGTTGATTGGAGATTTGAGTTTTCCTTTGCGGCTTGACTTAGGAAAAGCAAAAGAGTGGTCTTTAAATGTTATCGGGTTCTTTCCAAAGTGATTTGTGGTGCTTTGAGGTTCAAGTTGTTGTATGTGGTCTACTTGGATTCAAAAGAATCGTACTTCTTTTGCACTATTGATAGGAGCGAGAATAAGAAGGGCCTCGGGTTATTGTTGAGTATAATCTAAGAGCTATACTCGTGGGCTTCATTGTTTGTGTGAATTGTTTGTGAGGGCGACATCCTCTTGGGAAAAGTGCCAATTGAGATTTGGTAGTGAGCTACGGTCCTAGCTTGGGCTGGACATTAGTGGTATGAGGGCGGATGATGATGGAGGTTGTTGATGTCGTGGTTTGAATTTGGTTGAAAGTATCGTTGGGTGGAAGCAAATGTTATAGAAATTGTGATGTAAAAATGCTTTGTCGTGGACATTGTCTTAGCTAGACGTCCCTGGGTGTGCGTTATGCCTGGGAGAGGATAGAATGAAAAGTGTATTGTGGTTGGCAGTCGAAAGGAAAGTATGGTCGATGTAGGCTTTGAGCGAAGATGACATTAGTAAATTTTGATTCCTTGCGAAAAGGGGTCAAATAATTGGAAGAGATGGGGTTTTGCGTAAATGGTCTTTTGGGGGGGGTTCAAGTTTGGAACCCCGGTTAACCATTTTAATACTAATGGTGAAAAAAAAAGGATGTGTTTCATGATGATTGTGTCATTCTGAGTTTATGAATCATGATAGAGATTGAAGTAAATGAGGAATCATGTCAAGTTGTACTTAGTTAAGCTAAGTCAAGTCACTCTTGTTAATAGATGGATTTGGAGATTTTGGTTGTCGTTGCTGCTGTTTGAGTCGTTGCGCGGGTGTGTTGAGTTCGCAAAGAGGTTGAGTCCCTAGTGGACATTGTTTTAGAGTTGACGTGTAAGATTCGAGGTCGAATCCAGTTAAGGGGGGAAGAATGTGATACTACGGGTTGGCCTAACTTTAGAAAGTAAGAAACTTGCAATTAGAACCCTACGGTATGACGTTATAACGCGTTTCGGGCCGTTTTCGGGCGTTTTGGGCCGCTCCGGGGAGGTGTTGGGCTTGGGGGAGCCTTCGTGGGCCGGATGGTGGGACTCACTTAGCCCATGTGGGGGTGAGGGGGGGCAGCAAACCCTGCTGCCCTAGCCCTCCCCACCCCCCATGCGCCCCCCACTCCTCCCCCTTGTAGCCGCCACCCCCACCTCCATCCCATCTCCTCCTCCTCACCCCCAACACCCAAGCCGTACCAACCCTTTCCTCCTTGCGCCTCCTCCCCCATCCTTGCTGCGTTTCCCTCGCTGCCACGCCACGCCACGGTGCTGCCCTCGCTGGTGGAAGGATCCGCGACGAGGAGAACCGGTGGCAACGTTGCGTGGGAGGAGATCGGGTGGAGATCGCGCGAAGAGAAGTGCTTGATTCGTGGAATCGTCAAGAAGGTAATGGGGGAAACCTTTGGGGATTGATTAGATGCTGCTGTAGAGGGGGTTTATCATGTTTTAGATCAAGGGGAGGTGCTGCCATGGGGAATATTTGTTGGAAACTAGAGTTGTATTCACGTTCTGGTTCGAGCAGATTGGGGGCCCGAGCTAGGGCAGGCGTTTTCGCCAATTTCTAGTTTGAATCTGACCGTACGGACTTTTAGGAAGTTGTAGATAATTTCCTTATCTTTCCGTGCATATAAAGAAATTGAAATTCCGCCCAGCCGTTTAGAAGTTATGCCTGTTTTAGCGAGCGCTGTCAAATCTGTGACGAGATTGGGACAGTTCGTGTTCAACGTTAGATTAAACAACTTTAGAGTCCGAATCAGTCTTTCCCTATAACTAGAAAAAGTTGGGAAATTTCCTAAGATTCGCGATGGTGTACTCGTTTAATCGATTTGGAGTCCTAGAATAGAAGTTATGCCCATTCGAAGGCTGCTGTCCCGAAGGGACAGATTTGCTGTTTTCTGATTTTAGGAGTTGTGCGAAGTCGGGTAGCGGGATTTATGTGTGCTGTTTTGTGGACTCGAATTGAGTGTGTGGCACGTGTTTGCAGGTGGTGTGCCTCCAGGAGTGCCCTCAACCTCTCGTCACTCCGTTGCCCGTGGTTGAAGGCAAGTGTATTGTGTGGATTGTGTGCTTTATGTGTTGCTAGATTGGTTTGATGGCATTTGGAATAGATAACATGTTGTGTTGCCATGGTTTACAAGTTATATTTGATATGATGTTCTTAGGCCATGAATTAAATGATATCAATGATATGGTGACCTCATGCCATGATTACATATGCTTGTCGTAGATGAATGATTCGCATGCCATGTTTTGAACGGGTACCGTCGTTTGTTGAATACGGTCCTTCATGGTGAGGTGCCATGTGTTGATATGCAATACTCCTATATATGTGTACGTTGCTGTCCATTTTGCATACATGGCATATTTTCATGGCCGGCCGGTGAGATAAGTCATAACTAGTCCGGGGAAGGTCGGTGAGAACCGTTATGACTAGTCCGGGCTATTCTTTTGAGTAAGTCCTACATCGTGATTCCTTCACCGAGGTGAATGGAAGCGAGTGATAGGCACCCTCCATCTTCGGGATGGAAGGGGGAAAAGGGTGCATGCCGACGGGTGTGCACTCAACCATACCGGTATGAGTATTCCAGGAGACATGTGCATTGCATTGCATGAATGAATTTCATAAATGAAGGTGTTTATGAGATGATGATGAGAGTACTCATGAGATGCTCATGAGATGATTACCATGTTGTTTTAAAGGTTGTAAATTATGTTAAATGTGATGTGTTGTGATATAACGGTGGAGACTGGAATGATGGTTTGTTGTCTTGATCCTTGTTGTTCCATTGCAATACACTTTCTTTGAGTGATGAACTCACGCTTGTGTTTTCGTTGTTTGTTTCTTTAGGTACCATGAAATCGTCGCGCTTGAAAGGGATTTAGCTACACTCCTCCACGTAGTATCACAATCTAGCTAATTCACCTTCTTTTGGAGACACTGCAATAAGTATTGCAATAATCATTAGTTTATGGTCTTAATGTTGGTTGTTTCCCTCATGTGAATCATGTGGGGCTAAGGAGTGAATTGTTATATCTTCCTAGACTTAAATTGATGCCTATTCTTTTGTTAGCGATGTCTATTGATGTGTTAGTTGATGATTAGCTATTATTATCACTGCATGTTGATATCCTGTTTGTCTTATAAATTGATATGATGCTATGTCGATCATTTTCATGCTAAAACAAAGGAGGTGCTGTCGAAATTTTCAATTATTCGAAATGATTACTTGCTGTAATTTATCTTAAATCATGGTAGTAAATGTGTTATGGTCTATGTTTGGTGACATTCTGGGCTTAGTAGAAGCTGGGGTGTTACACAGTCATTATTCTATTTCCGAGCACTTTCATTTATCCAAACAATATTTGATCCTACACAAATTGAATTAGCACTTGTGGTTCCATTTTTAAGTAAGGCGGTAGGGTGGATATTCTTTAGGTTTAGTGGCATATTCAATTGTTACTTGCAGGGGAAGTTGGATAGCGACTAGCTTATTTTAGCTTAGGTGTTTTCTGCAGTTACCGGTATGGCGAAGTCTCGGTTTTGATTCTTCTATAGGTAGCATAGGCTCAAGCATTATTGGGATGATGACGAAGATTGTAGCATTAATTCCTTTGTAGGTATGTTCGGAGAAGGTTTATGTTTTCTAACACGAGTAGCATGGGAATAAGAAGGCATTATTATCTATACAGTGGAGTTTGCATAAGCGGAAAAATAGTTTTCGGCACACTTCCTCGGCTATGGTATGTTTATGGAGGTCACAAAACTTCTATCTAGATATTGGCTTTGTTTATAAGAATCAAAGGATATTAGTAACTAGAATGACATACCAGTGAGGAGTCCTACAGAAAGAAGAGGTAAGTTATATGAGAATATTTTATCCCGATGTTGCTTGTCTAAAAGTTCAAATTACCTTATTTTAGACAACATTACTTTCCTTAAAGGTTTTATTTAGAATGTCTATACGAGGGAAGAGACATCTTATTAGAGGTAATTTAAATTCTAAAACTATCCTTTATTTAGTACAAGATGACATTTTGTTCAAAATTTCTTATTTATAACTTCTTATTAATTTCAAAGGTTGCGACATCGTGAAATTTTTTTTTAACTTTATGTTCAGCATTCACGAGTGCATCCCGAGAAACAATTCAAAAAGTGAACAATGAAACTTCAACAAGACAGGCGCGTACTTAAGTTATAACACATGGAAGTGCTAGGTTTTTCCTATTAACTTAATCCTACGTGATCTTTTACGAGAGTTCTGATATCCCACCAGAGCTACTCGTAGCCTGGATGATACTGCCTCTCAAGGTAGACTATTTGGCGATAAGTTTCTTCAAACTCTTGCATCACTTGTTGGGGATGACAATCCGAAGTTTCCCATGGCACGGAAACAATTGACGGAGTGTTGCACTTGTCTTCCTGAGGTTGTTGGCGTGGATGCAGTAGTCTTCCTTGGTTGTATAGGGAGGAGAATAGCGTTATATCACCAACATCCTAAAGTTAACGGTAGCGGTGCACTATATGTTTTAGCCGTCAATAAAGATTATTATTTTCAAGATAAAGATTATTATCTTCAAGAAAGATTTACTGGTAGTGTTTAATAAGAACGTAGATGAGAGGAAAAACTCTTATAGAAAGAATAGGAAAGAAAGTTCTATTGGAAAAGAAAAGAATGAACATTCAAATGTTCAATGAGAATGAGAGTATTTAGGTAATATAATAAGGAAGGAATAATAACAGAGGTATTTTAGGAGAGAATAAGAACAAATATAATATGACAAGGAAAGAATTGATAACAGATGATATGAGACAAGAGAAGGTTAATAACATATATAGCAATCTTTCATTCCTAAATATAGAATTGTCTAATCCAAATTTTAAAGTTTTATCTAACGACCATTCTAACTAAGGTTTGCTCATAGTCACTGCTCGATACCAAATCAGTAGACCCTCACTTTTATGCTACAGTGCAAACATAAAAGCAAGGTTCTAATGTGCATACTGTACCATTCCCATGATCAGTGGCTGGCACGCACAAAACACAATTTGGAATCACAACCATACAAAAGTTTCATATTTTATTACAGCGGAAGTAATGATACATTATGTCCGAGAAGGTCAACTAAACATAATAAAAGAATCAGATGTCTTGTAGTTTGCCACATAATCCACAGTGTAACACCCCGGCATTTAATATGCCCGAATGCTACCAAACATAAGCTAAACAACAACTAAATACCATATTTAACATAAAATTCCAGCAAAGGTGCATAGGCTAAAAACCGAGATTTCGGCAGCACCTCCTTTGTTTTATCATGAATTTAAGGAGCAGCAATAATATGGCATTATATGGCAATAAGAGAAACATCTAAAACAGCAATAAATAGAGTCTTAACGACAATAAAAGACTAACATCAAGCTCTTAAAGTTCCAAGTGTCAAACAAACAATAGAACTCTCATTAACCAAGCTAAGACTTAATTTAAAGGCCATCACACGCAATTTATTATCCAACTAAATGAATTGACTTGGGGAAACATTAAGGTGAAGCAACGTGTGTGAGCGTGTGACTATTCCCTTTCCCGCATGCCGTTCTCATGGTACCTAAAACAACAAGAAAACACAAGGGTGAGTTCGAAAACTCAGCAAGCATACTGCAATGGACAACAAGCATAACAACAAGTCAATAACATCTTTCATCATGTATAACATCTCATTCATGAATACTTATCAATATCATCATCAATTTGTATGCGATGTAATGCATTGCTCTCGACCCTCTGGAACCTCATACCGGTATGGGAAGTACACACCCGTCGGTGTGCACCCTTTCCCCCTTCCATCCCGAAGATGGAGGGTGCCTACTCGCTTCCAAACACCATGTGGATGGAATCACGACATAGGACTTACTCAATGGCGTTCCGGACTAGTCATAACTTTCTCACCGACCTTGCCGGACTAGCTATGACTTTCTCACCGCCCTCGCCCTATCTCATGACATGCATGCAACCATGCCAATTATCATATTTACTTCACATATTAACACATGGCATCATAATATGTTAAACATGCTCATCATATCATATCAATCATTAACACATGGCAAGTGAACATATATCATGTAAACAATTCCATCTAATCACAACATGCAACCTACAACTCGCTATCCATCGCAACACACTTGCCTCAACCACGTGCAACGGATTGGCGGGAAGAAGAGGGAACTCCCGGGGTCACACCACCTGCACATAGGCATCACAAACTCACAATCATAGCCTCCAAACAGTACACCAACCCCCATCTAACCCGACATTGCCAACTACTCGCAAAACCTAAAAACAGAGGTTCTGTCCCGGCGGGACAGCAGCCTTGCAAAAGGCATAACTTGAGTTCTGGGACTCCAAATCGAATAAACGAGTACACCATCGCGAAGCTTAGGAAATTTCCCAACTTTTTCTAGTTATAGGGAAAGACTGATTCGGACTCTAAAATTGTTTAATCTACAGATTACCACAATCTGTTCCAGTCGCGTCACAGATTTTTAGGCGCTCGGTAAAACAGCCATAACTTTCAAACGGCTGATCGGATTTTAACGTGCTTTACGTCCACGGAAAGATAATTAAATTATCTACAACTTCCTAGAAGTCCGTACGGTCTGATTCGGATTCTAAATCGACGGAAACTCGAACCCTAGTTCGACTGCTCAATCTGCCCGAAAACAGAAACGTGGACAAGTTTAGATCTAACCCAAATTACTTCAAACCAGCGCCTCCAATTGATCTAAAAACTTGATAAACAACCTAATAACAGTACTTAGATCAAATCCAAGGATCCCCAAGATCATACCTTTGCCCGATGCACAAAACTCCAATGAATCTCCTCGCGAATCGCTCCTCGCTCCCCGCTCCGCGCGCCTCGCTCCACGGGATGACGCCACGACGTGCGGGGGTGGGGCGGCCACCCTAGGGCAGCAAGGGGTGGAGGGGAGGTGGTGTGGAGGTGGAGGAAAGGGAGGGGGTGCGACGGTATGGGGCTAGGGCTTAGGGGAGGGGGGGGAGGAGAGGGGCGCAAGAGGGGGAGGTGGGGGCGCAATATGGGGAGGTGGGGGCGCAAGGGGCTGGGGGGAGCCCCTTTTACCAGCCCTCAACCCAATCCTAGTCCGTTACGGAGTCCTAATCCATCCCACCAAAGCCCACCAAGGCCCAAAACTCCTCCGGGAAGGCCCAAAACCCCGAAAACGGCCCGGAAACGGCCCGGAAACGTTATTAACCCCCGATCCTTATGATTTTAACCTTATTTCCACATCTCATACTGTATTTAACCTTATCATGTTCAATAATAAGGTTACGACACTCCGAGGTGTCACATTCTTCCCCCCTTCAATAGGATTCGACCTCGAATCTAAACGCACCAATCACGAAACCCAGCAAAACCAAAGACAGCCAGATTTTCACATCACATACCTGAGGTGAAAAGCTCGGGATACTTCTCGCGCATGCGAGATTCCAGCTCCCAAGTCGCTTCTCTCTCGGTCTGATGTGACCACAAGACCTTGACAAACTTAAGCGTCCTGTTCTTCATCACTCGCTCTGAAGTCCCCAGAATTTCCACAGGACGGGACTCGAAGGTGAGGTCCTGCTGAAGCACTAATGGTTCCAATGGAACCACCAACTCCGGATCATGCAAGTATTTCTTCAACATCGAGACATGGAACACATTATGCACACCTTGCATGGATTCCGGTAGCTCTAGGCGATAGGCCAACTTGCCAACTCGGGCGAGGATAGGAAAAGGCCCAACATACCTTGGATCGAAGCTTTCCTTTGGTGCCAAAATGCACCACACCCTTGGTGGGAGATACTGCAAGAGTACGCTATCACCCACCTCAAACTCCAAATCTCGCCGCCTCACATCAAGATAGCTCTTCTGTCGCTCAGGCTGCGAGAAGGTTCCGCCGAACCTCCGACACGCGATCAATACCTGCTGAACCCAATCCGGTCCAAGAATCGCTCTCTCGCCTTTGCATCCCAACAAAGTGGCGATCTGCACTTCCGGCCATATAGTACCTCATAAGGAGCAGCCCGGATGCTGGAATGATAGCTGTTATTGTAAGCAAACTCCGCAAGAGGCAAATGGTCTTCCCAGCTACCCTTCCAAGCCATCACACAGGCCCTGAGCATGTCCTCCAAAGTTTGGATGGTACGCTCTGATTGCCCATCTGTCTGAGGGTGAAAAGCGGTACTAAGGCGAAGGCTGCACTCCAAAGCACTCTGCAAACTCTCCCAGAACTTGGAGACGAACTTCGCATCCCGATCAGAGATAATGGTCTTGGGTACACCATGCAATCTCACAATCTCCCGCACATAGATGGGAGCCAACTCGCTCGCTGAATTGGTCGTGTGGATGGGAATGAAATGCGCAGACTTGCTGAGACGGTCCACCACAACCCAAACAGCATCCTTCCCTCGTGGAGAACGAGGTAGACCAACCACGAAATCCATGGAGATGTCATCCCATGGCCACACAGGAATCTCCAAAGGTCAGAATAAAGCCAGCGGGACGCTTATGCTCAGCTTTGATCTTCTGGCAAACCCCACAAGACGCCACATACTTGGCAATACCCACTCTCATCCTTTTCCACCAGAAATTCTTCTTCAAGTCCCTGTACATCTTGGTCTCTCCAGGATGGACCGTGTACGGGGTGCGATGAGCTTCTCTCAGAATGTCTTCTTTCACTTGAGGTTTTCTGGGGTACACACAGACGGCCCTGAAACCTCAAAGCTCCCGCATCATCAACAGTAAAGTCTCCCGACTTGCCATCCTCAAGGCGTTTCTTCACCTGCTGGAGCAAACGATCATGCTGCTGTGCCTCCCGCACACGCCGGAATTGGCCGACTCAAGAATCAATTGAGTTTCAGCTTGCACGGTCCCCGCAAAGCAAGAGGAGACTCCCAAACGCCAAAATCAGCAACAAGACAATCAACAATAGGGGCATTGTCTTGCATCGAGAGCGTCGGCCACCACATTTGCCTTCCCCGGATGATACTGGATAGTGAGGTCGTAATCCTTTATCAACTCTAGCCACCTCCTCTGCCTCAAGTTCAAATCTTTCTGAGTAAAGATGTACTTGAGGCTCTTGTGATCAGTGAAAATATCACAAGACTCACCGTACAGGTAATGCCTCCATAACTTCAATGCAAACACCACGGCGGCTAGCTCAAGATCATGCGTGGGATAATTCTGCTCATGCTTTTTCAACTGCCTTGAAGCATAAGCAATCACCTTGCCCTCTTGCGTGAGCACACAACCAAGTCCCATCCGAGTATAATCATAATAAACAGTTACGCGCTTTCCCGGCTCGTGAAGGGTAAGAACAGGAGCGATCACTAACTTCTCCTTCAAAGTGCGTAAACTGTGCTCACATTCTGCGATCCACTGAATTTCATCCCTTCCGAGTCACCGCGAAAGTGGCTTGGCAATGATAGAGAAATCCTGCACAAAACGCCGATAGTAGCCACCAACCCAAGGAAACTACGCACCTCTTTGACATTGGAAGGCCTCTTCCAATCCAAAATCACGAGACTTTGCTAGGATCTACAGATATGCCCTCTGGATTGATGATGTGGCCAAGAAAACCCACTTCGAAATCCGTAACTCGCACTTTTTCAGCTTAGCAAAGAATTGATTCTCCTCAGGGTACTCAAAGACAAGCCTCAAGTGTCGCCATGCTCCTCTTCCGATTTAGAGTAAATCGAATGTCATCGATGAACACTACCACAAACTCATCAAGGTACTTGTGTAGCATACTGCTCATCGCCTCCATAAAGACAAATAGGAGCATTAGTTAGTCCAAAAGACATAACTTTAAATTCATAATGCCCATACCTAGTGGAGAAAGCAGCCTTCTCAATGTCCTCGCTCCCTCACACGGATCTCGATTATACCGATCAAGATCAATTTTGGAGAACACCTTTGCTCCTTCGCTTGGTCAAACAGATCCTCGATGCGAGGCAAAGGATACTTGTTTTTGACTGTCACTTGGTTAAGAGCACGATAATCAATGCACATACGCCAACTTCCATCCTTCTTCGAGACGAAGAGGACGGGTGCTCCCATGGCGATACGCTACGCCGAATGAAGCCTTTGGCCAACAGATCCTCCAATCGCTTCTTCAACTCGCCTTGAAAAGGTCGAGCCAAGCGGTATGGAGAGATAGAAATAGGTCGAGTGCAGGAACAAGGTCAATACGAAACTCCACATTCCTCACAGGAGGTAGACCAGGCAACTCGTCAGGGAACACATCAACGAACTCCTTCACTACGTAAATCTCCTCAATGGGAATCGAGGAAGATGGCTTCTCAGACAAGGTCATGAGGAAACCCAATAGCCTCAAACGCCGACTTAAAACCAACTAGTCAAAGCAAAGACGAATCGAGGGTATACCACCCTGAAAGGTCAACTCTTCACGGACGGGCCTCGCAAGGCAACTGTCTTCCGTAAACAACAGATCTTAGCACGGCATCGATGCAGCCACCCATGCCCAAAATGACATCAAAAGGAGCCAACTGGATCACCATGAGATTGGCAAAGAAAACCTCATCATCAATGGCAATGGTGCAACCAGTGGCAAACCAAAGAACTAGCAATCAAACCCCAGGAGAATCGACTAACACGGACTCGTAAATCCGCTGAACTCCCAACTTAGCTCTACCGCAAACTCCGACGACACAAAAGAATAGGATGCTCCGAATCAAATAGAACAAAGGCATCAACGGAATCCACGAGCAGAGTACGAAACCACCTCTCGATGCCCTACCGACTCGGCGGTCGGCAAAGCGCACACTCCTGGTGGCGCCGACGTATGAGCCCCGACTCCAGCCGATGCCCCAACAAGGCAGGGGCGGAGGAGGCAATCGAGGAGGAGCAGACGGCCATGGGCACCAAGACGCTACCGGTGGCGCCACGAAAAGGGTGGCTGAGAAACAGGGCAGCCATCATGTGCACCGATCCTCCGGAAGACGCTACCGGAGTGGGAGGAGAAGGCACCGCCTCCCACTTGATGATGCTATCGATTCATCCGGCAGACTCGCCCCATATGGCCGGGCTTGCCACAGTGGTTGCAATTCCCGGTCCAACCACACTCAAGCACGGTGCTCACCACCGCACTCGTAATCGATCCGCGAAAATCCAATACAAAACACTTTTCTTTTGGTTCAGCTCAACTAAAGCCAAGAAAACAAATAAACCGACCGCCGTAACGGCAGAGAACATCCGAAGGGAACCACCATCAACTCTTCTATTTGACTCCGCCAACTACCCGATCAAGGACAGAAAGGAAAAGCACTCTTACTCTACAGGGGTTAATAGTTCTTCGGTGATGGCGCTAACCGGCCACACCGTCAAACCTCACCGTTACTATGAACCAAAAAGAGGTGACCGAAACCCTTCGGCACCACAACCCCACTTTTATCACCACAACAGGAACAATCCAATCATTTATACAGACAGACTTCGCAACTCTCTGGGAGCCTCGCCCCTGGCCTCCACGGCCACGGCGTCCACGGCCTCTACCCCTTGGCATGGCTGCTTAGATAGACAACCATCCAAACACAAAACATAAACACAAAATCACACAATCAAGATCATAGATCAAACATCATCATAAGCATATCCTTCATTAAATAATTAAGCGCAATGCAATGATGAACCAAAACCCCATCCTACTGTGCAACCAAGTGTGTCAAATTTTAGATTAGTTATACCACTTTTACAAGTTTTAATGTTGCTATCTTATAACAAAGTTTTAGTTAAGACCTAAGCCATGTTTCTAAGTTATTCCACATCACATTTTAGTTGTACCCTATAGCATGACACTAAAAATTCACATTCCAAGGACCTACAGCCCGCTTTGATACCAATCAGAATAACACCAGGCATTTAATATGCCCGAATGCTACCAAACATAAGCTAAACAACAACTAAATACCATATTTAACATAAAATTCCAGCAAAGGTGCATAGGCTAAAACCGAGATTTCGGCAGCACCTCCTTTGTTTTATCATGAATTTAAGGAGCAGCAATAATATGGCATTATATGGCAATAAGAGAAACATCTAAAACAGCAATAAATAGAGTCTTAACGACAATAAAAGACTAACATCAAGCTCTTAAAGTTCCAAGTGTCAAACAAACAATAGAACTCTCATTAACCAAGCTAAGACTTAATTTAAAGGCCATCACACGCAATTTATTATCCAACTAAATGAATTGACTTGGGGAAACATTAAGGTGAAGCAACGTGTGAGCGTGTGACTATTCCCTTTCCCGCATGCCGTTCTCATGGTACCTAAAACAACAAGAAAACACAAGGGTGAGTTCGAAAACTCGCAAGCATACCGCAATGGACAACAAGCATAACAACAAGTCAATAACATCTTTCATCATGTATAACATCTCATTCATGAATACTTATCAATATCATCATCAATTTGTATGCGATGTAATGCATTGCTCCTGACCCTCTGGAACCTCATACCGGTATGGGAAGTACACACCCGTCGGTGTGCACTCCTTTCCCCTTCCATCCCGAAGATGGAGGGTGCCTACTCGCTTCCAAACACCACGTGGATGGAATCACGACATAGGACTTACTCAATGGCGTTCGGACTAGTCATAACTTTCACCGACCTTGCCGGACTAGCTATGACTTTCTCACCGCCTCGCCTCTATCTCATGACATGCATGCAACCATGCCAATTATCATATTTACTTCACATATTAACACATGGCATCATAATATGTTAAACATGCTCATCATATCATATCAATCATTAACACATGGCAAGTGAACATATATCATGTAAACAATTCCATCTAATCACAACATGCAACCTACAACTCGCTATCCATCGCAACACACTTGCCTCAACCACGCAACGGATTGGCGGGAAGAAGAGGGAACTCCCGGGGTCACACCACCTGCACATAGGCATCACAAACTCACAATCATAGCCTCCAAACAGTACACCAACCCCCATCTAACCCGACATTGCCAACTACTCGCAAAACCTAAAAACAGAGGTTCTGTCCCGGCGGGACAGCAGCCTTGCAAAAGGCATAACTTGAGTTCTGGGACTCCAAATCGAATAAACGAGTACACCATCGCGAAGCTTAGGAAATTTCCCAACTTTTTCTAGTTATAGGGAAAGACTGATTCGGACTCTAAAATTGTTTAATCTACAGATTACCACAATCTGTTCCAGTCGCGTCACAGATTTTTAGGCGCTCGGTAAAACAGCCATAACTTTCAAACGGCTGATCGGATTTTAACGTGCTTTACGTCCACGGAAAGATAATTAAATTATCTACAACTTCCTAGAAGTCCGTACGGTCTGATTCGGATTCTAAATCGACGGAAACTCGAACCCTAGTTCGACTGCTCAATCTGCCCGAAAACAGAAACGTGGACAAGTTTAGATCTAACCCAAATTACTTCAAACCAGCGCCTCCAATTGATCTAAAAACTTGATAAACAACCTAATAACAGTACTTAGATCAAATCCAAGGATCCCCAAGATCATACCTTTGCCCGATGCACAAAACTCCAATGAATCTCCTCGCGACCGCTCCTCGCTTCCACGCCTCGCTCCTCGCTCCACGGGATGACTCCACGAGGTGCAGGGGTGGGGAGGCCACCCTAGGGCAGCAAGGGGTGGAGGGGAGGTGGTGTGGAGGTGGAGGAAAGGGAGGGGGGTGCGCACGGTATGGGGGGGCTAGGGCTTAGGGGAGGGGGAGGGAGGAGAGGGGCGCAAGAGGGGGAGGTGGGGGCGCAATATGGGGAGGTGGGGGCGCAAGGGGCTGGGGGGAGCCCCTTTTACCAGCCCTCAACCCAATCCTAGTCCGTTACGGAGTCCTAATCCATCCCACCAAAGCCCACCAAGGCCCAAAACTCCTCCGGGAAGGCCCAAAACCCCGAAAACGGCCCGGAAACGGCCCGGAAACGTTATTAACCCCCGATCCTTATGATTTTAACCTTATTTCCACATCTCATACTGTATTTAACCTTATCATGTTCAATAATAAGGTTACGACACTCCGAGGTGTCACACACAGGCAACTGACAAGGTAAAGCCTTAGAAAGAACTGTCGTTAATAATCCCGCAATCCTGCGTCAAAGTAAAATTCATCGAGATACCTGCATCTTCACCTAAAATTAACAATGATAGCAAGGGTGAGTACATTTCGTACTCAGCAAGACTTGAGTTGTGTGTTTGAAATGCAGGCTGATCCTAGAGTAAAGCTTCTATGGTTATTCTTTTGCTTGGAGCCAAATTGAATTATAAATACTGAATAGTAGAGTGAAAGCGAAAATTTGTAAAAGTAAATAAATGAGTAAAGTAACAAGTATGTACTTAAAAGTAATGCGAAGAGATAGATAACTCACAAATTTCTTCGCGAATAAAATGTAACGAAATACCCACAACCCTTCGTGAGTGAAAACGTCCAGTCCCATCATACGAAATATTATCTGAAGATTAAATTTTTGTCCACACAGGGCACAACAGTTGAATTCAACCTTGCCAACGTAATGTCAAGTATTGAATCATCTGTAAGGGTAAGCTCACCAAAACATTTTATATAAACAGCTAACTAATGCTGGTTAGCCAAGTCGTCCATGACCGTGGACATGGCTATTCGAATAGTTTTAGACTCGCAGAGTTTGTACCGCTTACCCACAAGATATGTTCTCCCTTTTTGGCAAAGTGCACATAGACACACTTCCTTTGGTGTGCCGCCAGAGAGTTCATAACGAAACCGTTCGATTACTTGAACCTTAACTTTGCACTAGCCCAATGACGTTACTCCTGACTATGATGGAAGCAAACAACAGTGAAGCAATAGTATTCAGGAGCCCGCGGCTCAAATGGTACAACAACAGCCCCAAATTCATAGCTAAGCGTACACTGCTACAACGGCAGATGCCAACACCCTGATGACACCTCCTCGAAAGCAAACCTATATACGGAATGCCCGTGCTACAACCGCCTACCAATGTGCAAAGCTAATTCCCAAATAATTTAATAAGTTAAGACTGTCCCACCAAGACTCGTGGATGTACGGTATACTTGGATCATGCAACACTACGCTCGGTCCTTAAAGTGACATGGGCGATACTCCCTATCTACGCACACATTAAAACATGTACATCCTGGCTATTGCCAATAATCACCCACGCCGAAATCATAGTTTTATTTCCAAAAAAGAAAGTGTCAATAACCACATTATTCCAACAGGTTCAAGATTAATGTTCATCATGTCCAACAATTTTAGTTCATCACGAACAAGATAACCATCGATTCGTGTTCCCAATCTAAAGCAGGCTAAGCATATGCAAGTAATAGTCGAATATACCCATTTGTGTATCCAACAACAATCTAGGGTTTCATCTATCACTATCGATTAAGGAAAACCATCAATGAAGGTTGTATCTACCATTTCCCATAATATAGCAGTGTATGCAAAATATAGCATATGCATGCAAGTTTTAATTAGATTCTTCTTGTTAAAGAAAATTGGGATCTACATGAGTGCTTGCCTTGCTATCCATTGCTTTTAGCGACGAAGTCGAAGACGTGATCTTGAAGTCGTCGACGATGAAGTCCGAGACGTCGGATTCTACACGTCGCATAACGGAAAAGATAGCAAATAGCAAATGATGCTTTCAATAAGGGCAAAAGGAAATCAGATGGAAAATCAAATATAATCATTACACAAAACAAGCAGGTAAGTGAGTTACTTTTATGCTATAGTCTTTTATTATTGATTAACGGTTTTAGGGATCGCATGGCGCACCATACCTATTCTTTATGATTTATTTTATTTTCGAGTTCAGGAAGCTAAGATTGTAAGATTAAATATACTATAATTCATTTTCAGGGTGTGAAGTTGTTTGGACTAATATGAATTAATACATAAGACAGTAGGGGTGAGAGTAACTACAAATTGCAAGGTTAAACTTATGCATATGCAGGTATTACAAACCTTAGGGTTTAACTCTCATAGGATCATGTTTTAATAGGATTCAGATGCAAAACAAGTTATAATATAACATACTTATATAGATTAAGATTGTCATGCCTTGGTTGATCTCACATGTATCGGAGTCTATTGTTAATGTTTTATTCATTAAATAGAAGTTTATGTTGATTAAAGGTTAGAGGAATAATAGGCATAAGGTTTGACTTACATACGAGAATAATAGACTAATTTTGAGTGTAATCATCTTTGTAGTATGGAATGAGCATGTTTTATGGTTTGTATAAGAAATAAGTTAAATATGTATGTTTACTCATATATATTGCGACTATATTCTAAATGGGTATGTATATATATATATAGCAAGAATATGAGTATTTACTAACTTAATTCAACCTTACTCAATCCTTGCACATTAGGAATACTCATTTTTCCTAGAAACATATATCATCATTATTATTCCTATTATCCCCTTTTTATTTCTTTTATTCCTTACTTTTCTTTTCTTTTCTTTCTCCCTTATCCTTTTCTTTTCCTTATCACTTTCTGCCGACCGATCAGATCCTTCTAGCGCCTTCCTCAATTCGGCCGATTGCCTCGGCCGACGGCTCGGCGGTCCTCCATCCTTCACCCGACGGCCACCGACGCTGGTCCGGGCGCGCTGCCTTCGTCCTCGCCGAGTGACCTCGGCCGCATCTTCACGCTGCGTGAGTGTGTTCTCGCCCTAAGGCTGCGCCGCCGATCGCCACCGGGCGCTGGTCTTCCTCTCCTACTCCGATCCTCCACGATTGCCGCGCTTCTTCTCCATTTGCGCCGCTTCAACTCGCTCGGGTTCGTGGTTAGGGTTTGGCATCCCCTTAATTCCCTTCTCTCTAATCTCTTATTAGGATTGGTACTCCTAATTCTTCTCTTTCCCTCCTAATTCTTGGACCGAAGACTAAGATTATTGATTTGCATACGCTATTTATGAGTTTGGTATTGTGTCGGTGCATTGTACTAAGGCCCTATTACTGTGATCCGTGACATGCTAGAAAGGTTTGATAGAGGATAATAGTAGTGAGGTTATTATGGCATGGATGAATCCAGTTCATGAGAAAATAAAGCTATATTTGGCTCTAAGGTTTTTATTGTTTGATCATGATGAATGCATCGACTTGACTAGCTTACGTAGCAAATAATAAAATTTGATGCTATGCTAGGCTTTGATGTTCTTGAATGCTTAGATATGGCATGATAGAAGTGGCCTTGTTTTGTTTACATGGTAGATAATCTTGATGCCATGAATTGTTCATCGACTGAGGGTATATACTGATGGATCCTGGTTTGAATACTTGTGTCGAGAGATGAATAACATGATCTATAAGTATTAGCAAAAGGCTTTATAGTATGAACTCATGGCTTAGTAAATGATAAAGATATTGATACTAAGCCGTGCTCGAAGGTATTTGTATAAAGTATGATGATAGAGGCTCCCTAACGATTTATTTACATGATGGAATTGATACCATGTCTTAAGAATAGACTATTTCCCTTGGTCTCGTGATGTAAGATTTTTCCTCAAATCCTGCAAGTTGGATGGTATCTATGTCCATTCTAAACGCCAAGACGCTGGGAGTATGTTTGGCTAAAGATGGACATGATGCAACCCTTGCATGCTTTACTCCTAAATACTGAGACCAAAACTTAATCCTTCTCAATCTGATCTTTTATCACCTATCTTTATTTCTATTTCTACTATTATTCTTACTTCCTATAATATGATACTCTAAATGGGAATGGTTTTGTGGAGACTTACTTGGAAGTAGTTTGGATTAAAGTTGAAAGTGCTAGAATGTTTGTAGTGCTTAGACTTGGATCTCCTTCCTCCTCCTGATCTTCGGTTGCTCTTTGCTCCAGATTGTTACCTTCAGTTATGGCTTCCTCGCTCCTACTACTTTGCTCTAACCATACTCTTCCTTGTGGTGTCTCTTGAGTCTTCTTGGTATTGGTTATCTCCTAATAGTAGTTTGCTTGGAGGGGGTTTGGATCTTGGGTTTGAGGTTCAAGTACTTGCTCCTGGAGGCTTATAACTATGTACATCAAGGAGCAATTCTTAGTGATGAGGCTTGTAAAGTTTGTGTTCCCGATGGCTGCCTAGACTGCTTGTGCTGAATGGTGATCCTGGAGGTGGCTAGCTTATATAGCATGACACTGGAAATTTAACAAAGGTTTGAATGGGGCTTGATATTGCGGCTGGATTGAATGCGATTCAATAACCTTGTCAAGGCATTGATTTTGGTTGTGATTCATGTGGTCCGTTGTCCCGAGCCCTAGAGACTTTCGGCCTACCGGAGAGATGGTTTGGTTATATTGCTCATGTGGCTTGATCTCAGCCTTTGCCTTAATCGATGTTCTTGGCTGTCCGATTACTCGATGTTTCGGTTTTATTTGCCTTATTTCAATAATCATTAATTTAATCTTGTGGATGGGAATGGTTATGGAGCTTTTAGTTGGCATGAGAAGCCTCAAGTCTTGCGTGGGTCTCTCGAGGCTAGCCGAGAGCTTGCTCTAGCAGCTTTACCGGAGGGACGGCTTGAACGACCGGTTAGCTGGGTTGTTCTGGGGCCTTCTGGCCGGCAAGAATAGCCTTCGGATAAGAAATAATATTACAATGCTCCTATGCTTATCTTTTACTATTATGTGGAGTTTTACTTTATCTTATCACCTCAAGGTCCTGGAGGTTTCGTAGTAGGTTCTCGAACGGGTTGCAAATCGCCTGGAGGACACAGCTTGCTTGGCTTTACTACTTTTCACTATGGTTTCACTATTTTACTATGGTAAAATATTTTACTACGCGATATTTTCTGAATATTCGCTTCACGGATCAAACAGTTTGTAATTTGCCGAGTGATGCAAACCTAATCGCGAGGAGCCGATTGGCCCCTGACAATCTAGGGTACCTCACCGAGCGATCAAGTAATTAATTGGTCGACGGCAATTCCTTTCCTTTTATTTATTGTATCTAATTTAACACATTTAGTTCATTCTTTTACTGATATAAATGCAATTGAATATGCAGTGTCTACGTATGATCAAGACAAAGATAGAGGCCATAGCTTATAGCTTTGTAATTTACTTCTTAGAATGTAATCATTTATGTAATTGTGATTTTCATATGTAATCGAATCATTTGTATGAGTTGTAACTCCTGTGACTTGTATGTCGTTACAAATATCTTTGTATCTCCTATTTATTGTATTTGCATACTACAATGTATCAATAAAATTGAGTGTTGTATCTTGTTCTCATATAATGAATGTTTTCTGATTATGAATGATTCTTGATTCACTTTATCTGTTAACGTACTATCTCCAAAGATGTCTTGTTAAATAAATTTCTCATCATGATTGTAAATCCTTTATCAACAAAGATTTGAAAGATGATAATTTATAACATGATCTCGTTAAACTTTTATTTTCTCCTATCAATCTCTTTTCCCTAAAACCTATAATTTAATATTCTTTAAGCAAGATATCTATTAAAAGCTTCTAAAGTTTGGGAAAACAACAATAAATCAAATTTGTACTTTAATATTTTATTTTTACTATTTAGTAAATTCTGGGATGTTACAGACTACCCCCCTTAACAGGAATCTCGTCCCCGAGATTCGCAGGGTTAAAAAGGGTGAGTGGGAGTTGGATAATTAAATGATTTGTACAATTATTCTGGAAGAATAGATTATCGAGTATAAATTCAGGTCTTACTTAATAATCATAAAATTTAATTATCTGCACAAGGAAGATTCAAGGTAAATTTAAAGAGACAGGATGATTTAAAATTTTAAACTAAGTTCGTAGAGATCAGATCTATGAGGAATGTACCTGGCATTTTATTAGGTATGCCACTGCTGATGTCTTGAGTTGAAGTAGATGCGCCTTAAGATCTTGTTGGTCCTCAAATTCTTGAGGTTGTCCACATGTTTATGGGTAGCTTCACAGAGCTGAAGTAAATTTTGTTTCTTCCTCTTTGGGCATTTATTGGAATAGTGTCCTCGCTCAAAACAACGGTAAGGTGTAACCTGAGTTGCCTGATTTGGAGGATCGTAAAACTGTTCATTGATTTCATTGGATGGTTGATCAAACGATGGTTGGAGTTGAGAATGGAATTGCGTAGAATTTTTCTTGGAATAGGCATCTTTGTTTGGACGTCTCTTCATTCCTTGATTTTTCGGGAAGATAGCTTCAGATTTTGTTTTTCCTATTCTTGGGGTTATCATTTTGACTGAAGTGATTTCTGGCAGGGCTATGGTGTTAGAAGAGGTTTGGTTACCTTGGGGGCATTGCTGAGCAATATGATCTGTTTTGCGACAGGTGAAGCACTTAAGTGCTTTCCGTGACGCTTTGCTGGGTATAAGAGGGGGTCCTATACTTTTGCTCTTCTGAGTTTTAACTTGTTGTTGCTTAGGACAATTTCTAGCCCAGTGGCCTTCATTATCACATAAGAAACAGGCTGTTGGTGATTGCCAATTATTGCTTTCTTGATGGTGGCTTACTGAGTAGAGATGTTGATTTTCCAATTCTTCTTCCATCATTTCTTGTGCAGTTTCTTTTCTACGTGCTAACTCTTGGGCAATTAAGGCTCGAAGATTTTCTTGTTGAAGTCGAACTACAGTGGTAACTATTAGATCGAGAGGACATTAAGATGGGCAATGATCTTTACTTTCACAAAGATAACAAGTAATATCGTTCATAGGACATTTTCCCGGAGAATGGTTTCCTTCACAACTGGAGCAATTTATTGCATGTTCATCAGCGGTATGTCCTATTCCTCCGCAGCGAATGCATGCGCGGTTTTCAATTTGATTTGATTGGTAACATTTCAAAGAGCAGCTTTTAGGCTTTGAATAAGATGTAAGAGTGGCTTTTTGAGCTGAATATTTTCTTTTTCTGGCGTGAGCTACGTCCATATTGGCAGCGTTCTGCCCCATCGGCTGACTAAGAGGGGTGGAATTTTGATAATGTTGTTCCATCATAGAGAGTGTTTGAATTCCGGTTTAGGATACTGGCAAAGATTTTTCTGGGTTGGTTTCTTGTGGTTTAAGGAGGGATTATAAACTATGCCTGGTTTCTTCTTCAGGTATTTTACTGAGGGATCTTGTCATAGGTCTTCTGCAGTAATGACAATAAGACTATTTAGATAAAGATCTAGCGGGTTACAGGGCAGCATTTCGTTCCCTAAAAATTTTATTAAATAGAGTTTCTACAATTTAGAAGAGATGAGGTAGTTGATTTGGGCCTACTTTCCATTTGTGAACATTGTCATTATTTATTGAGATCGCTGTCGTGAATTTTCAACCCGAAGGTTTAGCATTCGCGAGAGCAATCCTTACGCAAAATTTCATCACAATGAATAACAATACAAAAGATTGCATTCCAAACTAGCATACAAAAACTAGCATACAAAGAAATATTTTGGTTTCCAGTCATTATTCTATTTCCGAGCACTTTCATTTATCCAAACAATATTTGATCCTACACAAATTGAATTAGCACTTGTGGTTCCATTTTTAAGTAAGGCGGTAGGGTGGATATTCTTTAGGTTTAGTGGCATATTCAATTGTTACTTGCAGGGGAAGTTGGATAGCGACTAGCTTATTTTAGCTTAGGTGTTTTCTCATAGCTACGGTATGGCGAAGTCTCGGTTTTGATTCTTCTATAGGTAGCATAGGCTCAAGCATTATTGGGATGATGACTAAGATTGTAGCATTAATTCCTTTGTAGGTATGTTCTGAGAAGGTTTATGTTTTCTAACACGAGTAGCATGGGAATAAGAAGGCATTATTATCTATACAAAGGGAGTTTGCATAAGCGGAAAAATAGTTTTCGCACACTTCCTCGGCTATGGTATGTTTATGGAGGTCACAAAACTTCTATCTAGATATTGGCTTTGTTTATAAGAATCAAAGGATATTAGTAACTAGAATGACATACCAAAGGAGGAGTCCTACAGAAAGAAGAGGTAAGTTATATGAGAATATTTTATCCCGATGTTGCTTGTCTAAAAGTTCAAATTACCTTATTTTAGACAACATTACTTTCCTTAAAGGTTTTATTTAGAATGTCTATACGAGGGAAGAGACATCTTATTAGAGGTAATTTAAATTCTAAAACTATCCTTTATTTAGTACAAGATGACATTTTGTTCAAAATTTCTTATTTATAACTTCTTATTAATTTCAAAGGTTGCGACATCGTGAAATTTTTTTTTAACTTTATGTTCAGCATTCACGAGTGCATCCCGAGAAACAATTCAAAAAGTGAACAATGAAACTTCAACAAGACAGGCGCGTACTTAAGTTATAACACATGGAAGTGCTAGGTTTTTCCTATTAACTTAATCCTACGTGATCTTTTACGAGAGTTCTGATATCCCACCAGAGCTACTCGTAGCCTGGATGATACTGCCTCTCAAGGTAGACTATTTGGCGATAAGTTTCTTCAAACTCTTGCATCACTTGTTGGGGATGACAATCCGAAGTTTCCCATGGCACGGAAACAATTGACGGAGTGTTGCACTTGTCTTCCTGAGGTTGTTGGCGTGGATGCAGGAGTCTTCCTTGGTTGTATAGGGAGGAGAATAGCGTTATATCACCAACATCCTAAAGTTAACGGTAGCGGTGCACTATATGTTTTAGCCGTCAATAAAGATTATTATTTTCAAGATAAAGATTATTATCTTCAAGAAAGATTTACTGGTAGTGTTTAATAAGAACGTAGATGAGAGGAAAAACTCTTATAGAAAGAATAGGAAAGAAAGTTCTATTGGAAAAGAAAAGAATGAACATTCAAATGTTCAATGAGAATGAGAGTATTTAGGTAATATAATAAGGAAGGAATAATAACAGAGGTATTTTAGGAGAGAATAAGAACAAATATAATATGACAAGGAAAGAATTGATAACAGATGATATGAGACAAGAGAAGGTTAATAACATATATAGCAATCTTTCATTCCTAAATATAGAATTGTCTAATCCAAATTTTAAAGTTTTATCTAACGACCATTCTAACTAAGGTTTGCTCATAATACCGGCTCGATACCAAATCAGAAGACCCTCACTTTTATGCTACAAAGGCAAACATAAAAGCAAGGTTCTAATGTGCATACTGCATCATTCCCATGATCATGGTCGCACGCACAAAACACAATTTGGAATCACAACCATACAAAAGTTTCATATTTTATTACAAATGAAGTAATGATACATTATGTCCGAGAAGGTCAACTAAACATAATAAAAGAATCGATGTCTTGTAGTTTGCCACATAATCCACAGCAACCGACAAGGTAAAGCCTTAGAAAGAACTATCGTTAATAATCCCGCAACTCTGGCCAAAGTAAAATTCATCGAGATACCTGCATCTTCACCTAAAATTAACAATGATAGCAAGGGTGAGTACATTTCAGACTCAAAGAAGACTTGAGTTGTGTGTTTGAAATGCAAATGATCCTAGAGTAAAGCTTCTATGGTTATTCTTTTGCTTGGAGCCAAATTGAATTATAAATACTGAATAGTAGAGTGAAAGCGAAAATTTGTAAAAGTAAATAAATGAGTAAAGTAACAAGTATGTACTTAAAAGTAATGCGAAGAGATAGATAACTCACAGCCCTTCGCGAATAAAATGTAACGAAATACCCACAACCCTTCGTGAGTGAAAACGCCCACCCCATCATACTAAATATTATCTCAAGATTAAATTTTTGTCCACACAGTGGCACAACAGCTTGAATTCAACCTTGCCAACGTAATGTCAAGTATTGAATCATCCGTAAGGGTAAGCTCACCAAAACATTTTATATAAACAGCTAACTAATGCCGGTTAGCCAAGTCGCCCATGACCGTGGACACGGCTATTCGAATAGTTTTAGACTCGCAGAGTTTGTACCGCTTACCCACAAGATATGTTCTCCTTTTGGCAAAGGCACATAGACACACTTCCTTTGGTGTGCCGCCAGAGAGTTCATAACGAAAACTGCTCGATTACTTGAACCTTAACTTTGCACTAGCCCAATGACGTTACTCCCGACTATGATGGAAGCAAACAAACAAAGGAAGCAATAGTATTCAGGAGCCCGCGGCTCAAATGGTACAACAACAGCCCCAAATTCATAGCCAGCAGACACCGTTACATAACGGCAGATGCCAACACCCTGATGACACCTCCTCGAAAGCAAACCTATATACGGAATGCCCGTGCTACAACCGCCTACCAATGTGCAAAGCTAATTCCCAAATAATTTAATAAGTTAAGACTGTCCCACCAAGACTCGTGGATGTACGGTATACTTGATCATGCAACACTACGCTCGTCCTTAAAGTGACATGGGCGATACTCCCTATCTACGCACACATTAAAACATGTACATCCTGGCTATTGCCAATAATCACCCACGCCGAAATCATAGTTTTATTTCCAGAAAAAGAAAGTGTCAATAACCACATTATTCCAACAGTTCAAGATTAATGTTCATCATGTCCAACAATTTTAGTTCATCACGAACAAGATAACCATCGCCGTGTTCCCAATCTAAAGCAGTGGCTAAGCATATGCAAGTAATAGTCGAATATACCCATTTGTGTATCCAACAACAATCTAGGGTTTCATCTATCACTACTGATTAAGGAAAACCATCAATGAAGGTTGTATCTACCATTTCCCATAATATAGCAAAGTTATGCAAAATATAGCATATGCATGCAAGTTTTAATTAGATTCTTCTTGTTAAAGAAAATTGGGATCTACATGAGTGCTTGCCTTGCTATCCATTGCTTTTAGCGACGAAGTCGAAGACGTGATCTTGAAGTCGTCGACGATGAAGTCCGAGACGCCGGATTCTACACGCCGCATAACGGAAAAGATAGCAAATAGCAAATGATGCTTTCAATAAGGGCAAAAGGAAATCAGATGGAAAATCAAATATAATCATTACACAAAACAAGGTGTAAGTGAGTTACTTTTATGCTATAGTCTTTTATTATTGATTAACGGTTTTAGGGATCGCATGGCGCACCATACCTATTCTTTATGATTTATTTTATTTTACGAGTTCAGAAGCTAAGATTGTAAGATTAAATATACTATAATTCATTTTCGTGGTGTGAAGTTGTTTGGATTAATATGAATTAATACATAAGACAAGAGGGGTGAGAGTAACTACAAATTGCAAGGTTAAACTTATGCATATGCAGTATTACAAACCTTAGGGTTTAACTCTCATAGGATCATGTTTTAATAGGATTCAGATGCAAAACAAGTTATAATATAACATACTTATATAGATTAAGATTGTCATGCCTTGGTTGATCTCACATGTATCGGAGTCTATTGTTAATGTTTTATTCATTAAATAGAAGTTTATGTTGATTAAAGGTTAGAGGAATAATAGGCATAAGGTTTGACTTACATACGAGAATAATAGACTAATTTTGAGTGTAATCATCTTTGTAGTATGGAATGAGCATGTTTTATGGTTTGTATAAGAAATAAGTTAAATATGTATGTTTACTCATATATATTGCGACTATATTCTAAATGGGTATGTATATATATATAGCAAGAATATGAGTATTTACTAACTTAATTCAACCTTACTCAATCCTTGCACATTAGGAATACTCATTTTTCCTAGAAACATATATCATCATTATTATTCCTATTATCCCCTTTTTATTTCTTTTATTCCTTACTTTTCTTTTCTTTTCTTTCTCCCTTATCCTTTTCTTTTCCTTATCACTTTCTCGATCGGATCGTATCCTTCTAGCGCCTTCCTCAATTCGCCGATTGCCTCGGCCGACGGCTCGGGCGGTCCTCCATCCTTCAGCCCCGACGCCACCGACGCTGGTCCGGCGCTGTTTTCGTCCTCGCCGAGTGACTCGGCCGCATCTTCACGCTGCGTGAGTGTGTTCTCGCCTAAGGCTGCGCCGCCGATCGCCACCGGGCGCTGGTCTTCCTCTCCTACTCCGATCCTCCACGATTGCCGCGCTTCTTCTCCATTTGCGCCGCTTCAACTCGCTCGGGTTCAGGGTTAGGGTTTGGCATCCCTTAATTCCCTTCTCTCTAATCTCTTATTAGGATTGGTACTCCCTAATTCTTCTCTTTCCTCCTAATTCTTGGACCGAAGACTAAGATTATTGATTTGCATACGCTATTTATGAGTTTGGTATTGTGTCGGTGCATTGTACTAAGGCCCTATTATCGTGATCCGTGACATGCTAGAAAGGTTTGATAGAGGATAATAGTAGTGAGGTTATTATGGCATGGATGAATCCAGTTCATGAGAAAATAAAGCTATATTTGGCTCTAAGGTTTTTATTGTTTGATCATGATGAATCTGCATCGACTTGACTAGCTTACGTAGCAAATAATAAAATTTGATGCTATGCTAGGCTTTGATGTTCTTGAATGCTTAGATATGGCATGATAGAAGTGGCCTTGTTTTGTTTACATGGTAGATAATCTTGATGCCATGAATTGTTCATCGATCGAGGGTATATAATCGATGGATCCTGGTTTGAATACTTGTGTCGAGAGATGAATAACATGATCTATAAGTATTAGCAAAAGGCTTTATAGTATGAACTCATGGCTTAGTAAATGATAAAGATATTGATACTAAGCCGTGCTCAAGGTATTTGTATAAAGTATGATGATAGAGGCTCCCTAACGATTTATTTACATGATGGAATTGATACCATGTCTTAAGAATAGACTATTTCCCTTTGGTCCGTGATGTAAGATTTTTCCTCAAATCCTCGCAAGTTGGATGGTATCTATGTCCATTCTAAACGCCAAGACGGGGAGTATGTTTGGCTAAAGATGGACATGATGCAACCCTTGCATGCTTTACTCCTAAATACCGAGACCAAAACTTAATCCTTCTCAACTGATCTTTTATCACCTATCTTTATTTCTATTTCTACTATTATTTTTACTTCCTATAATATGATACTCTAAATGGGAATGGTTTTATGAGACTTACTTGGAAGTAGTTTGGATTAAAGTTGAAAGTGCTAGAATGTTTGTAGTGCTTAGACTTGATCTCCTTCCTCCTCCCGATCTTCG
Organism: Rhipidocladum racemiflorum; assembly: GCA_036346355.1. Taxonomy (NCBI): domain Eukaryota; kingdom Viridiplantae; phylum Streptophyta; class Magnoliopsida; order Poales; family Poaceae; genus Rhipidocladum; species Rhipidocladum racemiflorum. The sequence continues at coordinate 28,177,771 of CM070592.1, forward strand.
GTTGCTCTTTGCTCCTGATTGTTACCTTCATTATGGCCTCCTCGCTCCTACTACTTTGCTCTAACCATACTCTTCCTTGTGGTGTCTTTTGAGTCTTCTTGGTATTGGTTATCTCCTAATAGTAGTTTGCTTGGAGGGGGTTTGGATCTTGGGTTTGAGGTTCAGGTACTTGCTCCTCGGAGGCTTATAACTATGTACATCGTGGAGCAATTCTTAGTGATGAGGCTTGTAAAGTTTGTGTTCCCGATGGTCGCCTAGATCGCTTGTGCCGAATGGTGATCCCGGAGGTGGCTAGCTTATATAGCATGACACCGAAATTTAACAGTTGTTTGAATGGGGCTTGATATTGCTACTGGATTGAATGCATATTCAATAACCTTGTCAAGGCATTGATTTTGGTTGTGATTCATGTGGTCCGCTCTCCCGAGCCCTAGAGACTTTCGGCCTACCGGAGAGATGGTTTGGTTATATTGCTCATGTGGCTTGATCTCAGCCTTTGCCTTAATCGATGTTCTTGGTCGTCCGATTACTCGATGTTTCGGTTTTATTTGCCTTATTTCAATAATCATTAATTTAATCTTGTGGATGGGAATGGTTATGGAGCTTTTAGTTGGCATGAGAAGCCTCAAGTCTTGCGTGGGTCTCGAGGCTAGCCGAGAGCTTGCTCTAGCAGCTTTGGCCGAGGGACGGCTTGAACGACCGGTTAGCTGGGTTGTTCTGGGGCCTTCTGGTCGGCAAGAATAGCCTTCGGATAAGAAATAATATTACAATGCTCCTATGCTTATCTTTTACTATTATGTGGAGTTTTACTTTATCTTATCACCTCAAGGTCCCGGAGGTTTCTGTAGTAGGTTCTCGAACGGGTTGCAAATCGCCTGGAGGACACAGCTTGCTTGGCTTTACTACTTTTCACTATGGTTTCACTATTTTACTATGGTAAAATATTTTTACTACGCGATATTTTCTGAATATTCGCTTCTACGGATCAAACATGTTTGTAATATGACGAGTGAGGAAAACCTAATCGACATAGGAGCCAGATTGGACCACGCACAATCTAGGGTACCTCACTGAGAGATCAAGTAATAAATTGGTCGACGGCAATTCCTTTCCTTTTATTTATTGTATCTAATTTAACACATTTAGTTCATTCTTTTACTGATATAAATGCAATTGAATATGCAGGTCTACGTATGGATCAAGACAAAGATAGAGGCCATAGCTTATAGCTTTGTAATTTACTTCTTAGAATGTAATCATTTATGTAATTGTGATTTTCATATGTAATCGAATCATTTGTATGAGTTGTAACTCCTGTGACTTGTATGTCGTTACAAATATCTTTGTATCTCCTATTTATTGTATTTGCATACTACAATGTATCAATAAAATTGAGTGTTGTATCTTGTTCTCATATAATGAATGTTTTCTGATTATGAATGATTCTTGATTCACTTTATCTGTTAACGTACTATCTCCAGTATGTCTTGTTAAATAAATTTCTCATCATGATTGTAAATCCTTTATCAACAAAGATTTGAAAGATGATAATTTATAACATGATCTGTTAAACTTTTATTTTCTCCTATCAATCTCTTTTCCCTAAAACCTATAATTTAATATTCTTTAAGCAAGATATCTATTAAAAGCTTCTAAAGTTTGGGAAAACAACAATAAATCAAATTTGTACTTTAATAATTTATTTTTACTATTTAGTAAATTCTGGGATGTTACACTTTTGGTCCGAAGTCGGTGAAAGAAAATTTTTCGGCCCCGACCTCATCCAAGAAGCTCAAAAACATGTTGATGTGATAAGGAGCCGATTGAAGGAGGCTCAATCACGCCAAAAGAGCTACGCCGACTATCATAGACGTGAACTTAGCTTCGAGACTGGTGATCATGTCTATCTTAAAGTCTCTCTTGTAACACCCCGGCATTTAATATGCCCGAATGCTACCAAACATAAGCTAAACAACATCCAAATATCATATTTAACATAAAATTCCAGCAAAGGCGCATAGGCTAAAAACCGAGATTTCGGCAAAGACTCTCCTTTGTTTTATCATGAATTTAAGGAGCAACAACGATATAGCATTATGTGGCAATAAGGGAAACATCTAAAACAGCAATAAATAGAGTCTTAACGACAATAAAAGACTAACATTTAGCACTTAAAGTTCCAAGTGTCAAACGAACAATAAAACTCTCATTAACCAAGCTAAGCCTTAATTTAATGACCATCACACGCAATTTATTATCAATCTAAAAGAATTGACTTGGGGAAACATTAAGGTGAAGCAACGTGTGGGCGTGTGTCTATTCCCTTTTCCTGCATGCCGTTCTCATGGTACCTAAAACAATAAGAAAAACACAAGCGTGAGTTCAAACTCAAAGAAGCATATTGCAATGGACAACAAGAACAACAATATGGCAATAGCATCTCCCTTCATGTAAATCATCTTATTCATAAACACTTAACATTGTCATCATCAATATGTATGAGATGTAATGCAATGCTCATGTCTCCTTGGAAACTCATACCGGTATGGTTGAGTACACACCCGCCGGTGTGCACTCCTTTTCCCCCTTCCATCCCGAAGATGGAGGGTGCCTACTCATCGCCTCCATTCACCACGTGGATGGAATCACGATGTAGGTCTTACTCAATGGCGTTCCGACTAGTCATAACTTTCTCACCGACCTTGCCGGACTAGTTATGACTTTCTCACCGCCTCGCCTATCTCATGTCATGCATGCAACTATGCCAATTATCATATTTCACATGTACATAAACATATGGCATCTCATCATGACAAATATTAACACATGGCATCGAATCATGATAATCATACTCAATATATCATTGAAAAACAGCAAGCATGGCAAGTGATCATAGCAAGTATTCAATCTTTCATCTAATCTCCACAAGCAACCTACAATTCCGCTTATTCATTACAACACACTTGCCTCAACCGTGGGCGACGGGATTGTGGGAAGTAGAGGGCACCCCCGGGGTCACACCACCTGCACAACGGCATCACATACTCTCAATAATGCCCACAAAACAGTACACAAATCCCCATCTCACCCGACATTGCCCGCTACTCGCAAAACCTAAAACAGAGGTTCTGTCCCGGCGGGACAGCAGCCTTGCAAAGGCCATAACTTGAGTTCTGGGACTCCAAATCGATTAAATGAGTTCACCATCGCGAAGCTTAGGAAATTTCCTACCTTTTTCTAGTTATACGGAAAGACTGATTCGGACTCTAAAATTGTTTAATCTACAGATTACTACGATCTGTTCTAATTGCGTCACAGATTTTAACATGCTCGGTAAAACGGCAATAACTTTCAAACGGCTGATCGGATTTTAACGTGCTTTATGTCCACGGAAAGATAATTAAATTATCTACAACTTCTTTTAAGTCCGTACGGACAGATTCGGATTCTAAATCGACGAAAACTCGAACCCTAGCCCGACTGCTCAATCTGCCCGAAAACAGAAACGTGGCAACGTCTAGATCTAACCCAAAGAACTCCAACCCAGCACCACCAATTGATTTAAAAACTTCATAAACACCCTAAGAACAGTACCTAGATCAAACCCAAGGATTCCCATGATCATACCTTTGCCCAACGAACGAATCTCCAATAGATCTCTCGCTGATCGCTTCCTCGCTTCCACGCCTCGCTTCCTCGCTCCTCGCTCCAACGGATGGATCCACAAGGTGCAGAGGTGTGGAGACCACCCTAGGGCAGCAAGGGGGTGGAGGAGAGGTGGTGGAGAGGTGGGGCAATGGAGGAGAGCAAGGGGGAGGCGCAAGGCTCAAAGGGGAAGGGGCGGCTAGGGCTTGGCAAGTGGGGGGAGGTGAGGGGGGCGCACCAAGGCCTCAAGGGGCGCAAAGGCAGCAGGGTGGACGCCCCAAAGGGGCAGGGAAACCCCTTTTACCAGCCCCCACACCCAATTCTAGTCCGTTACGGAGACCTAATCCATCCCACCAAAGCCCACCAAGGCCCAAAACTCTGAAGTCCCAAAACCCAGAAAACTGCCCGTAAAAGCTATTAACCTCCATAACCTATAGTTTTAACCTTAATTCCACATCTCATAATGTTATTAACCTTATCATGCACGTTAAATAAGGTTACGACACTCCGTGGCGACATAACACTTCAACCGGCCCAAAAACGCGAGAAAACCCTAAGCCGAAAGGTTTTATTCTCTAGTTTCACCTTCTATAACGTCACACCAAACCATAGTGTCACATCCTTCCCCCCTTCAACAGGATTCGACCTCAACCAAGGACGCCAAAAACAACAACAAAGTCCCTAAGGGACAAAAGGCTTCTCTCGCAAAGACAAAACATTCGCACAACGACTAGAACCGGAAACAAACGACAAACGAGTTCCCAAAACCAACACTTAAAGAAAAAGTGTTGATCTAGCTCAACTAATGTCGGGACCCCGAATTTGCAAATCCGACCTTCGTGTATTCAAAGACTAGTCCAGGAACACGCTTAGTGCACACAGCCTTAACATCGGTAAATATCACAATCATACCACTCGATACTAGTAAAGTACTTTAATTAAATAGTCAAATCTGGTTATTTGACCTTATGGTCAAGTTACAATGCACGATTGCAGGGCTAAACTTATTAAGAGAGAAATAATAGCAGCGGAAAATCAAATAACTTCGTGGCGCCATCCAAGATACCACAGTAAATCGATCGGGCTCGCCCCTAAGTAGACGGATCCTCTTGGAGCTCCTCCTCCAAAGCCGTGTAGTCTCCTCTTCAACTGGTGTTGTATTATGGCAAGGGTGAGTACTTGGTACCCAAAGAAGTCATGCACGTAATGCAGCTAATATACTACATGCATGGCTTAATACAAAGGAGTGGCTCAAGGTATTTTTGCAAAGAAACAAAGATTTAACAAGTATCATAAGTAGATTCAAAGCAGAGAAACAAGTAAAGCATAAATAACTTTTCAAGGAGTTTAATAAACATCTTTCCCATCCTAATCCACATTTCCATCAACATCATTATTAATCCAACCCAACATTTCAAATCCAAGTTATTTTTGAGAAAATCTAACCCTTGATCAGAATTCCCGAGCGATGTCCAATATCGCGACACTGCTACTCGAATAGATTGTACACTCGCAGAGGTTATGCACTTTACCCACAAGATACAACAAACACCACAAAGGCGAAGTTCCCGTGAATAAAGTCTTTCGAAACCTCTAACAATACAAGTGGTCCTCCCGGTTATTGCACACTAACCCTTCTCTTAGCTAAGGCGAAGTTTAGGCCAATCAATCGTTAGATGGGTACTGGCCTCAGCCCAGACGCCTCCCGCACAACTTACACAAAGGGTGTAGTTGACCTCTTGAGGTCCCACAGTGCACGTTATTAGCAACTTAGTCAACTAGGTCCGTCCCATTACACATGTGGTTGCACGTTAGACCCAGCTCAAAGGCTTGCAAGGTTAAGTCCTTAGGGGTGACCAGGGCAAGACTACCCGAAGAACCAAATCAACATCCCCAATGCCACAACCGCCCACTGATCATTCTTGCCACATGCCCTGGCCGAAAACTATTTATCAAACCCCAGTTGATTACCATGCACCACGTGCCATCAACATCACATGATACCTTTCCAAAATAGGTTCAATATACCATTAAGTCAATATTAATATTTGATTGTCCAAAATCATGTCATGAGCACGAAAGTGTGTCTAAGCAAAGATACTACAACGGTCCTAAAACCCATGTTGGCAATTTAATAATGTCCAACTAGTAATCCACAACTAGGTGACAAGGGTCATGGCACATATTTAAATAATCAAGGTGTCATACAAAGAAATTGGTATTTATCTAACCCCCATATTTAAATAAAGTATTTTTCTAATTGAACTAGCATGCAATAGGTTAAATCAAAATAGATTTCAAAATAGGATCAACATGGTCAAAGCACAACTTGCCTTCAAAAAGTACTTGTTCTTGGTCTTGAGTTGGATCCCGAGTCAATACTTCTCCTTCGAATCCTTCCCAAGACTTCAACGCCTACTCGTAAAGCTGCAAATAGCAATACACAAATAAACAATAGGAAAAAGTGTCCAACATCCAAATAAAATCCATAAACAGAGAGAACATAATTTTATGAATTTTTAGAAACTGGAATCACAATTTGGAGTTAAAATGCAAAAGTTATAGCATTTTGAAGTTTAAATAATCAATTAAATAATTTTACAGAGAAAACTTTAGTCCAAAAATTAAATAAAATTCATATTTAGGTAGATCTCAATTTTATACAAATTTAGAAATTTGAATCACTCAAATCGGAGTTGAAACGCAAAAGTTATAAGCGCTTGAAGTTTGAATCAAAATCAAATCATTATTTCGAATTCATAAATCATTTTCTTTTCGGAAATTATTTATTACGCCACCGACACGTGGCAGCCTCTCGATTGGTTGGTCGACGCCACCGGTCCATGGACTTGGTCCACGCCGCTCGGTCTACCGTGGACTCGGCCCACGGCCTCGTGAGATCGACATGTGGGTCCCACCCGCCGCTGGGTCACGCGGCACGGCGATTCTCGCGAGACATCGACATGTGGGCCCCGCATGTCGCTGACGCCGCAGCCACGCCAGTGCTCGCCATCGCACGCTGGCCCACCGCCGCTGACTCAACGCACGGCGCGCGCTACGCGGGCATGATCACGGCCGCTGGATCTAGATCCAACCGCCTAGATCTACCCTAAGTTAACGCAGCTTCAAAGACGTGGCGATCGTGGGCCGCTGGATCTTGATCCAACGGTCCGCATCCGATCTGGTTTTCCAAAGTTTCGTGGAAACGTGGACTCACCGTGGATCGTCCGATGAAGATCCAACGGCACGGAGCTCGTGGACGAGATGGCAACACGGCAGGTTGGGTTGCTTGCCGCTTAGGAAGATGACCACGCGCGCGCTACGGGCGTTTCTCCGGCTGATCGAGATGTCCCGCAGTGCACCTTGTCTTGGGGGTTCAACCTGGCTCCAACACGGCGAACAAGGGCTATTTGCACAGAGAAGACGAGGAAACCGTAGCGGCTCCGCCCAACTTCGCGAGCACCGGCACGGCCTCGGGCGGCGGCTTGAGCTCTATTAGCTAGGCAAACGGGCGCATGGAAGAGGGCAACCTCGGGGCCGGTCCCGCCTTAAATAGCCTAGGCATGCGCGCAGAACCCAAACCCTAACGAACCCGGCGGAGGACGCGCGGCGCAGCTCCAGATCGGACGGCGGAGACGACGACCCGCTGGCCGCAGACACGTGTCCGATCAACGGCCACGATTGCCAGCGCGCAAGACGGTCCGAGCCGACCTTGGCCGAAACAAAGGCGGTCCAATCTCGATCGCTGGATCTCGATCCAACGGCTGGGATCGATTAGGTTTAGAGTCGGTTCTGGCCGAGTCACGTGGCTCTGCCTGACTCGAAGCCTGACTCGACTCGGTCCTGGGCCTGATGAACAAGATTTGACCCGACTTGATTTTCCAAATGATTTAATATTTAAAATAATTCCTAAATTCATTTAATTCATTAAAAATATCAAAAGACTCGTAAAAATTCTAAAAATTCGAAAATACTTTGGATCATTTTGGACTCAAATAAAACATTTCCAACAAAATTTTATTTGCAAAGTTTAATTCTTTAATTATTTCAAAATGGAATAAATTCAAATAAATTCCAAATAAATCCAAATAAATTCCAGAAAATTCCAAAAATTCACCAAAGTGCCAAATCACACATGAATTTAAGAAAAGCAAAATTTTGGGGTGTTACAACTAAGGGCAACCGCCACGCTCAACTTTCAATTCAAATCCCAAACAGACCTGCTTTCAACCTCGAAGGGCTTCAACAACCCAAAACGCCGAATCCTCACGACAAACACCTCACCCTTCTATCACAACCTACCTGACTACACACTGCAATAAACTCAACATGACAAAGTCAAAGGAAGTCACAATTCCTTTAACGACCTCTCTTCATTCCCGAAAGTTTCCATCGAGGGGAATAACTCATTAAGGCACACTAGCCCTTCCGATACACGATCATACTAACATTTTATTCCATCTTTTCCCAGGCAAGACTCAAACCCAAAAACAACTAGTGAAGACAATCGCCACGGCAGGCAATTATCACCGATCTACCGCCAACTTCACTTCCACCCATCGCTACTCTTAGTAAAGGTTAAACCCATACATCATCAACCTCCATCACAAACCACCCTTATACCACTAAGGTTCGACACTCCAGCCCAAGCTAGGATCGAAAACCTTACCAAACCACAATTGGTTCCTTTCTTAAGAGGGTCTCGCCCTCACACAAAAACACTTAGCTATCAAGCCCAAGTGTACACACAACAACTCAAACCCAAAGCGTTAACAACCATTTTGGAAAGAATTCGGCAACATCCAAGCCAAAACACAAAGGAAGCATAAATCCCCTACACTACAACCAAAATACCATAATTTCTTCATTCTTTCTTTTCATACTAGAAAGAAATGGACATCTCGATTCTTGACATGCATGCACACTTTTCAAGAGCACTCCGGATTAGTCATATATCCTTATATGACTTTCTCACCGACCTGCCTGGCCGACTCCTTTATGATTAATTATGCATAAACAATGTCTCGCTTTCCTTTTTCACCCTTCATTCATCATGTAACAACGGCACCGAATAGTCATTCACCAAATGACTTCATCCTCAGATCAAATGATGGAAACACAATTAACATTGAAGGTTATGGAAATTCATAGACTATGGCGGCAAAGATAGTTGACGGTGAAACACCACGCCGTAAAAGACCCCACATCGCTTGAAAATCGAACTTGCACAACATTGCATTTCATCCAAATTCAACATTTTGGAAAAGAACATCAAAATTTCAAGTCGAGCATCCGCTCCAACAACCATCACGAACTTCCTCAAGGAGAGGGAAACTCATTCCCAAAAGGGGAACACCTCACTAACAAAATCACTTTGTAAAACTTTCATAAAGTCCACCTTTTGAAGCACTCGCAACATCACACACATTTTCAAAACAACTCCAACTCTAGCCAAAAAGAGTTACACATTAAGGGCTCAACTCAAAAGTTTCCAACACAACCCTTTAAGACCATCCGCTTCCTTTTAAAATTAATTCCAAAGATAATCCCGTGCGAATGCGAAGGGCGCGATCGACTCAAAACTTTTGGATGTAAATCCAAACTCACAACACGAACTAAACAAATTCGCTAAAACCAAAGGTTGACACTCAAACATTACGAGTTTTGGGGAAACTCAAACACAAAGATAAGGAACACCTTGACCGAAAACCCTTCAACCAAAATGGCAAACAACCAAACCAAATTCAAAAGTTTTTAAACACAAGCTCAAAGATAAAAAGAACCATCTCTAGAATTCCACTACGCTTTCCATTAAAAGACTTTAATAATCACTTTTACTCCTCGAGGAGCCCCAACACAATTCAACCAAAAGCTTCACAACAAATTCTTCCTCTAGTTACCATTCCCAAAACTTTTAATAAGGGTTTATGATGCTTATCAAGAAGGCACCCAACCAAGACTATAATGACATGATCCCCACGGCTCAGCGAATCATAATACATCTTAGTCTAAATTTGAAACATAGTACTTCCACAAATCTTTCAAAGAAGATCAACTTATAAATTTCATACCACCTATATATTCACGCCTCGACAACCGAACCTTATTCAGCTTAAACAACGACTTCAACATGTAAATATTATCTCTACAAGACAAAGTTCATAACTAGGATTCCAAGGCATACATTCATTAAGGATGAAATTGTACATCAAGTTAATTATCCAAAGCTCACTCCATCGCAACATGTTAAAATTTTCCTCTATTTTAACCATGGTTTTCCAACGAATAATCTAAACAGCTACTACAACTACTTAGTCATCAATAACAACAAATGGGCATAATCATTTAGAACCCGAGTTATGCCTTTTGAAGGTCGCTGTCCCAACGGGATAGAATCATTGCTTTCGGGTTTAGTAGTAGTTGGCAAATGTCGGGTAGATGAGGGTCTGCGCATCGCTTTTGTGGGCTTGATTGTGAGTGTGTGGTCCCTATGTGCAGGTGGTATGACCCCGGAGTGCCTCTACGCCTCGCCAATCCGCCGGGGTTGAGGAAAGTGTATTGGAATGAGTAGCGGATTGTAGGTTGTTGATTGATTGAGATTGAAGTTTGAATATATGATATGTTCACATGCCACACTTTAATGTTTGCCATTGATATGATGAATATGTTTATTATGTGATGATGCCATGTGTTAATGTACAAGTTATCCATGATGATGCCATGTGTTATTGTACAAGTTAATTTTGATGTTGGCATATTTGCATACATGGCATGATTACATGGCCCGGGCGGTGAGAAAGTCATAACTACTCCGGGAAGGTCAGTGAGAAAGTTATGACTAATCCGGAGAGCCAATGAGTAAGTCCTACATCATGATTCCATTCACCGCGGTGAACGGAAGCGAGGAGTAGGCACCCTCCATCTTCGGGATGGAAGGGGGGAGAGGGTGCACACCGACGGGTGTGTACTCAACCATACCGGTATGAGTTTCCAAGGAGACATGGGCATCGCATTGCATTGCATACATAATGATGATGAAAAGGATATGTGATCATGAATGAGATGATACATGATGTGAGTTGTTGAAGCCATGTAATTGTTTATGTTTGTACTATTGCAATATACTTGTTGAGTGATGAACTCACGCTTGTGTTTATGTTGTTTTCTTTTAGGTACCATGAACTGATCGTGACATTACGGTATGGTGTGACATTATAGAATGTGAAATTAGAGAATAAAACCTTTCGGCTTGAGGTTTACTCGCTTTTGGGCCGCTTGAAGTGATGTGTCACCACGGAGTGTCGTGAACCTTTAAATGGTGCATGTTAAGGTCAAAAACTTTATGAAATATGGTATGGCAGGTTAAAACCATAAGGTATGGAGGTTAATAACGCTGGCCGCTGGGTTTTGGGCCTTCCCGGGAGTTTGGGCCTTAAGTGGGCTTTGGTGGGATGGAGTAGGTCTCCGTAACGGACTAGGATTGGGTGTGGGGGCTGGTAAAAGGGCTCCCCACCAGCCCTTGGGCGTTCACCCCAGCCCCGTGTGCGCCTCTTCCCCACTTGCCCTTGCCTTAGCCGCCCCTCCTTCCTTGGCCGTGGCGCCTCCCCCTCCCTTGCCCCATTGCTCCCCACCTCTCCACCACCTCTCCTCCACCCCTTGATTCCCTAGGGTGGCCTACCCACCCCTGCATCCTCATGGATCCATCCGAGGAGCGAGGAGCGAGGAGCGAGGTGCGAGGAGCGAGGAGCGAAGAGCGAGGAGATCTATTGGAGTTTTCGCAAGGCCGGGCAAAGGTATGACCATGGGAACCCTGGGGATTGATCTAGGTACTGTTATTAAGGTGTTTATCAAGTTTTTAGATCAATTGGAGGTGCTGGATTGGAGTAATTTGGGTTAGATCTAGATGTTGCCACGTTTCTGTTTTGGGACAGCATGAGCAGTCGGGCTAGGGTTCGAAGTTTTCGCCGATTTAGAATCCGATTATGTCCGCACGGATGTTGAAGAAGTTGTAGATAATTTAATTATCTTTCTGTGGACATAAAGTACGTTAAATTCGATCATTCGCTTGAAAGTTATGGCTGTTTTACCGGCGTGTTAAAATCTGTGACGTAATTGGAACAGATCACGGTAATCTGTAGATTAGACGACTTTAGAGTCCGAATCAGTCTTTCCATATACCTAGAGAAAGTTGGGAAATTTCCTAAGCTACGCGAGGATGTACTGCTTAATTGATTCGAGTCGCAGAACTCAAGTTATGCATTTTGCAATGCTGCTGTTCCGACGGGACAGAACCTCTATTTTTAGGTTTTGCGTAGTAGTTGGCAATGTCGGGTAGATGAGGGTTTGCGACTGTTCTGTGGACATGATTGTGAGCGTGTGGTACCTATGTGCAGGTGGTGCAACCCTGGAGTGCCCTCTACTTCCCGCCAATCCGCTGCCCGTGGTTGAGGCAAGTGTGTTGTGATGGATAGCGATTTGTAGGTTGCTTGTTGAGAATAGATGGAATTGACTACATGATATATGATCACTTGCCATGCTTTTATGATTGCCAATGATATGATGAGCATGTTTAATATGTTATGATGCCATGTGTTAATATGTGAGTTAAATATGATGTTGGCATAAATGCATACATGGCATGTTACATGGCTCGGGCGGTGAGAAAGTCATAACTAGTCCGGGAAGGTCGGTGAGAAAGTTATGACTAATCCGAAAGCCAATGAGTAAGTTCTACATCGTGATTCCATTCACCGCGTGAACGGAAGCGAGGAGTAGGCACCCTCCATCTTCGGGATGGAAGGGGGGAGAGGGTGCACACCGACGGGTGTGTACTCAACCATACCGGTATGAGTTTCCAAGGAGACATGAGCATTGCATTACATTGCATACATAATGATGATGATATTGTTAAGTGTTCATGAATGAGATAATATATATGATGGGAGATGTTATTGCCATGATATTGTTCTTGTTGTCCATTGCTGTGACACTCCTGAGTGTCAGTGATCCTTAATTTTTGAACATGATAAGGTTAAATACAGTATGAGATGTGGAAATAAGGTTAAAATCATAAGGATCGGGGTTAATAACGCTTCCGGCCGCTTCCGGCCGCTGGGTTTTGGGCCTTCCCGAGGAGTTTTGGGCCTTGGTGGGCTTTGGTGGATGGATTAGGACTCCGTGAACGGACTAGGATTGGGTTGAGGGCTGTTAAAAGGGGCTTCCCCAGCCCCTTGCGCCCCACCTCCCTTATTGCGCCCCACCTCCCCTCTTGCGCCTCCCCAAGCCGTGCGCCTCCCCAAACCGCACCCTCCACCTCTCCACCTCCACACCATCTCCCTCCACCCCTTGCTGCCCTAGGGTGGCCACTCACCCCTGCACCTCGTGGATCCATCCCGTGGAGCGAGGAGCGAGGAGCGAGGAGCGAGGAGCGAGGAACGTGGAGCGAGGAGCGATTCGCGAGGAGATTCATGGAGATTGATTGGAGTTTTGGCGCTCGGGCAAAGGTATGAACATGAGGATCCTTGGATTTGATCTAGGTACTGTTATTAGGTGTTTATCAAGTTTTTAGATCAATTGGAGGCGCTGGTTTGAAGTAATTTGGGTTAGATCTAAACTTGTCCACGTTTCTGTTTTCGGGCAGATTGGGCAGTCGAACTAGGTTCGAGTTTCCGTCGATTTAGAATCCGAATCAGACCGTACGGACTTCTAGGAAGTTGTAGATAATTTAATTATCTTTCCGTGGACGTAAAGCACGTTAATTTCCGATCAGCCGTTTGAAAGTTATGGCTGTTTTACCGAGCGCCTAAAAATCTGTGACGTAACTGGAACAGATTGTGGTAATCTGTAGATTAAACAATTTTAGAGTCCGAATCAGTCTTTCCCTATAACTAGAACAAGTTGGGAAATTTCCTAAGCTTCGCGACGGTGTACTCGTTTATTCGATTTGGAGTCCCAGAACTCAAGTTATGCCTTTTGTAAGGCTGCTGTCCCGCCGACAGAACCTCTGTTTTTAGGTTTTGGCGAGTAGTTGGCAATGTCGGGTTAGATGGGGGTTCGTGGTACTGTTTGGAGGCTATGATTGTGAGTGTGTGATGCCTATGTGCAGGTGGTGTGACCCCGGAGAGCTCCTCTTCTTCCCGCCAACTGCTGCACGTGTTTGAGGCAAGTGTGTTGTGATGGATAGCGAGTTGTAGGTTGCATGTTGAGATTAGATGGAATTGTTTACATGATATATGTCCACTTGCCATGTGTTATTGATTGATATGATATGATGAGCATGTTTAACATATTATGATGCCATGTGTTAATATGTGAATTAAATATGATAATTGGCATGGTTGCATGCATGTCATGAGATAGGGCGAGGGCGGTGAGAAAGTCTTAACTAGTCCGGCAAGGTCGGTGAGAAAGTTATGACTAATCCGGAACGCCATTGAGTAAGTCCTATGTCGTGATTCCATCCACGTGGTGTTTGGAAGTTTAGTAGGCACCCTCCATCTTCGGGATGGAAGGGAGGAAAGGGTGCACACCGACGGGTGTGTACTTCCCATACCGGTATGAGGTTCCAGAGGGTCAGGAGCAATGCATTACATCGCATACAAATTGATGAAGATATTGATAAGTATTCATGAATGAGATGTTATACATGATGAAAGATGTTATTGACTTGTTGTTATGCTTGTTGTTCATTGCAGTATGCTTGCTGAGTTTTCGAACTCACCCTTGTGTTTCCTTGTTGTTTTAGGTACCATGAGAACGGCATGCGGGAAAGGGGAATAGTCACACGCTCACACATTGCTTCACCTTAATGTTTCCCCAAGTCAATTCATTTAGTTTGATAATAAATTACGTGTGAGGGTCTTTAAAATTAAGTCTTAGCTTGGTTAATGAGAGTTCTATTGTTTGTTTGACACTTGGAACCTTAAGAGCTTAATGTTAGTCTCTTATTGTCGTTAAGACTTTATTTATTGCTGTTTTAGATGTTTCTCTTATTGCCATATAATTCTATATTGTTGCTGTTCCTTAAATTCATGATAAAACAGAGGAGGTGCTGCCGAAATCTCGGTTTTTAGCCTATGCACCTTTGCTGGAATTTTATGTTAAATGTGGTATTTAGTTGTTGTTTAGCTTATGTTTGGTAGCATTCGGGCATATTGAATGCCGGGGTGTTACAGTTGGTATCAGAGCGGGCTGTAGGTCCTTGGAATGTGAATTTTTAGCGTCATGCTATAGGGTACAACTAAAATGTGATGTGGAATAACTTAGAAACATGGCTTAGGTTCTAACTAAAACCTTGTTATAGGATAGCAACGTTAAAACTTGTAAAAGTGGTATAACTAATCTAAAATTTGACACACCTGGTTGCACAGTAGGATGGGGTTTTGGTTCATCATTGCATTGCGCTTAATTATTTAATGAAGGATATGCTTATGATGATGTTTGATCTATGATCTTGATTGTGTGATTTTGTGTTTATGTTTTTGTGTTTGGATGGTTGTCTGTCTAAGCAGCCATGCCGAGGGGTAGAGGCCGTGGACGCCGTGGCCGTGGAGGCCAGGGGCGAGGCTCCCAAAGAGTTGCGGAGTCTGTCTGTATAAATGATTGGATTGTTCCTGTTGTGGTGATAAAAGTGGGGTTGTGGTGCCGAAGGGTTTCGGTCACCTCTTTTTTTGGTTCATAGTAACGGTGAGGTTTGACGGTGTGGCCGGTTAGCGCCATCACCGAAGAACTATTAACCCCTGTAGGAGAAGAATGCTTATCCTTTCTCGCCCTTGATCGGGTAGTTGACTGGAGTCAAATAGAAGAGTTGATGGTGGTTCCTTCGATGTTCTCTCGCTGCTCGACGGTCGGTTTCGCTGCTTTTTCTTGGCTTTAGTTGAGCTGAACCAAAAGAAAAGTGTTTTGTATTGATTTTCGCGATCGCTCGGAAAAGCGGTGGTGAGCACCGTGTTTCAGAGTGTGGTTGGACCGGAGTTGCAACCACCGTGGCAAGCCTGGCCATACGGACGAGTCCGCCGGATGAATCCCGTGAGCATCATCAAGTGGGAGACGGTGTCTTCTCCTCCCACTCCAGCCAGCTTTTCCGTGAGGATCGGTGCACATGATGGCTGCCCTCGCTTCTCACCCACCTTTGCGTGGCGCCACCAGCGCGCATCGGTGCCCGCAGCCGCCTGCTTCCTCCTCGCTTGCCTCCTCCGCCCCAGCCTTTGATGGGGCATCACCGAGTCGGGCTCCTTCGTCCCCGCGCCACCAGGAGTGTACGCTGCCGACCGCCGAGTCACCGGCATCCAGAGGTGGTTTCGTGTACTCGCCGTGGATTCCGTTGATGCCTTTGTTCTATTTGATTCCGAGCATCCTATTCTTTTGTGTCGCTTGAGTTTGCTAGTAGAGCTAAGTTGGGAGTTCAAATGGATTTCTCGAGTCCGTGTTAGTCGGGCTTCTCCGGGGTTTGATTGCTAGTTCTTTGGTTTGCCTCGTTGCACCATTGCCATTGATGATGAGGTTTTCTTTGCCAATCTCATGGTGATCCAGCTTGGCTCCTTTTGATGTCATTTTGGGCATGGATCGCTGCATCGCACTGCGTGCTAAGATCTCGTTGTTTCGGAAGACAGCTTTGCAGGCCCCGTCCGGGAAGAGTTGACCTTTCAGGGTGGTATACCCTCCGGCCTCCGCCTTGGCTTTGACTAGTTTGTTTTCCTGGTCGGGCTTGAGGCTATTGGGTTTCTCATGACTTTGTCTCGAGAAACCATCTTCTTCGGCCCATTGAGGAGATTTCTGTAGTGAAGGAGTTCGTTGATGTGTTCCCCGACGAGTTGCCTGGTCTACCTCCCGTGAGGAATGTGGAGTTTCAGATTGATCTTGCTCCTGCACTCGACCTATTTCTATCTCTCCATACCGCTTAGCTCGACCTTTTCAAGACGAGTTGAAGAAGCAGCTGGAGGATCTGCTGGCCAAGGGCTTCATTCGGCGAGCGATCGCCATGGGGAGCACTCCGCCCTCTTCGCCTCAAGAAGGATGGAAGTTGGCGATGTGCATTGATTATCGTGTTTTAACCAAGTGATAGCCAAAAACAAGTATCCTTTGCTCTCGCATCGAGGATCCGCTTGACCAATCAAGGGAGCAAAGGTGTTCTCCAAAATTGATCTTCACTGGGTATAATCAGATCCGTGTGAGGGAGCAGGACATTGAGAAGACCGCTTTCTCCACTAGGTATGGGCATTATGAATTTAAAGTTATGTCTTTTGGACTAACTAATGCTCCTCGCCGTTTTTATGGAGGCGATGAACAAGATGCTACACAAGTACCTTGATGAGTTTGTGGTAGTGTTCATCGATGACATTCGATTTACTCTAAATCGTAAGAGGAGCATGAGCGACACTTGAGGCTTGTGCCGAGTAATTCGAGGGAGAATCAATTCTTTGCTAAGCTGAAAAGTGCGAAGTTCGATTTCGTATGGGTTTTCTTGGCCACATCATCAATCCAGAGGGCATATCGGTAGATCCTAGCAAAGTCTCAAAGAGCTTTGGATTGGAAGAGGCCTTCCAATGTCAAAGAGGTGCGTAGTTTCCTGGGTTGGCTGGATACTATCGGCGCTTTGTGCAGGATTTCATCGCTGCAAGCCACTTTCACAACCGACTCGTAAGGGGATGAAGTTCCAAAGGATCGCAGAGTGTGAGCACAAATTTTCTGCACTTTGAAGGAGAAGTTAGTGATCGCCTCGTTTACCCTTCCCGAACCTGGGAAGCGCTCACTGCTTATTCTCGATGCTTCTCGCTGGGACTTGGTTGTGTGCTCATGCAAAATGGCAAGGTGATTGCTTATGCTTCGAGGCAGCTGAAAAGCATGAGCGTAACTATCCCACCCATGATCTTGAGCTAGCCGTGGTGTTTGCATTGAAGATATGGAGGCATTATTTGTACGGCGAATCTTGTGATATTTTTATCGATTACAAGAGCCTCAAGTACATCTTTACTCGTAAAGATTTGAACTTGAGGCAGAGGAGGTGGCTAGAATTGATAAAGGATTATGACCTCACTATCCAAGATCATCCGGGAAGGCAAATGTGGTGGCCGACGCTTCACCGCAAGACAATGCCCCTGTTGTTGATTGTCTTGTTGCTGATTTTGAGCGGTTGGGAGTCTCCCATCGCTTTGCCGGACCGTGCAAGCTGAAACTCAATTGATTCTTGAGTCGGGCCGATTCCCGAGCTGCAGCGGGAGGCACAAAGAAGATGATCGCTTGCTCCAGCAGTGAGGAACGCTTTGAGGATGGCAAGTCGAGACTTTACCGCTGATGATGCGGAGTTTTGAGGTTTCAGGGTCGTCAGGCGTGCCCCGTAAATCTCAAGTGAAAGAAGACATTCTGAGAGAAGCTCATCGCACCTCAGACACGGTCCATCCCGGAGAGACCAAGATGTACAGTGGACTTGAAGAAGAATTTCGGTGGAAAAGGATGAGAGTGGATATTGCCAAGTATGTGGCGCCTTGTGGGATCTCGCCGAAGATCAAAGCCGAGCATAAGCGCCCCGCCGGCCTGCTGCAGCCCTTGGAGGTTCTCGTGTGGCCATGGGATGACATCTCCATGGATTTCGTGGTTGGTCTACCTCGCTCTCCACGAGGGAAGGATGCTGTTTGGGTTGTGGTGGACTGCCTCAAGAAGTCTCACAAGATTTCATTCCCATCCGCACGACCAATTCAATGAGCGAGTTGGCTCCCATCTATGTGCGGGAGATTGTGAGATTGCATGGTGTACCCAAGACCATTATCTCTCGATCGATGCTAAGTTCGCCTCCAAGTTCGGGAGAGTTTGCAGAGTGCTTTGGGTACGCTGGCTTTGCCTTAGTACCGCTTTTCACCCTCGACAGATGGGCACCGAGCGCATTCATCCAAACTTTGGAGGACATGCTCGTGGCCTGTGTGATGGCTTGGAAGGGTAGCTGAAGACCATTTGCCTCTTGCAGAGTTTGCTTACAATAACAGCTACCATTCCAAAGATCCTGGCCGCTTCCTTATGAGGTAATCAGATGGTCGGAAGTGCAGATCGCCACATTGTTGGGATGTCGTGGGCGAGAGAGCTATTCTTGGGCCGGATTGGGTTCAGCAGATCGTTGATCGCTGTCGGAGGTTCGGCAGAACCTTCTCGCAAAGACAGAGCGCATGTAAGAGCTATGCCGATGTGAGGCGGCGAGACTTGAGTTTGAGGTGGGTGATAGCGCATTTTGCGAGTATCTCCCACCAAGGGTGTGGTGCTTTGGCACCAAAGGAAAGCTCACCCAAGGTATGTTGGGCCTTTTCCTATCCTCGCCCGAAGTTGGCAGGTTGGCCTATCGCCTAGAGCTACCTGGAATCCATGCAAGGTGTGCATAGTGTGTTCCATGTCTCGATGTTGAGGAAATACTTGCACGATCCGAGTTGGTGGTTCCATTGGAACCATTAGTGCTTGAGCAGACCTCACCTTCGAGTCCCGGCCCCGTGGAAATTCTCGGGACTTCAGAGCGAGTGATGAAGAAATGTAACGCTTAAGTTTGTCAAGGTCTTGTGGTCACATCAGATCGAGAGAGAAGCGACTTGGGAGTTGGAATCTCGCATGCGCGAGAAGTATCCCGAGCTTTTCACCTCAGGTATGTGATGTGCAAATCTGGCTGCCTTTGGTTTTGGCTGGTTTCGTGATTGGTGCGCTTAGATTCGAGGTCTAATCCCGCTGAAGGGGGAAGAATGTGACACTCCTGAGTGTCGATCCTTAATTTTTGAACATGATAAGGTTAAATACAGTATGAGATGTGGAAATAAGGTTAAAATCATAAGGATCGGGGTTAATAACGCTTCCGGCCGCTTTCCGGCCGCTGGGTTTTGGGCCTTCCCGAGGAGTTTTGGGCCTTGGTGGGCTTTGGTGGATGGATTAGGACTCAGAACGGACTAGGATTGGGTTGAGGGCTGTTAAAAGGGGCTTCCCCAGCCCCTTGCGCCCCACCTCCCTTATTGCGCCCCACCTCCCTCTTGCGCCTCCCCAAGCCGTGCGCCTCTCCCCAAACCGCACCCTCCACCTCTCCACCTCCACACCATCTCCCTCCACCCCTTGCTGCCCTAGGGTGGCCACTCCCACCCCTGCACCTCGTGGATCCATCCCGTGGAGCGAGGAGCGAGGAGCGAGGAGCGAGGAGCGAGGAACGTGGAGCGAGGAGCGATTCGCGAGGAGATTCATGGAGATTGATTGGAGTTTTGGCGCTCGGGCAAAGGTATGAACATGAGGATCCTTGGATTTGATCTAGGTACTGTTATTAGGTGTTTATCAAGTTTTTAGATCAATTGGAGGCGCTGGTTTGAAGTAATTTGGGTTAGATCTAAACTTGTCCACGTTTCTGTTTTCGGGCAGATTGGGCAGTCGAACTAGGGTTCGAGTTTCCGTCGATTTAGAATCCGAATCAGACCGTACGGACTTCTAGGAAGTTGTAGATAATTTAATTATCTTTCCGTGGACGTAAAGCACGTTAATTTCCGATCAGCCGTTTGAAAGTTATGGCTGTTTTACCGAGCGCCTAAAAATCTGTGACGTAACTGGAACAGATTGTGGTAATCTGTAGATTAAACAATTTTAGAGTCCGAATCAGTCTTTCCCTATAACTAGAAAAAGTTGGGAAATTTCCTAAGCTTCGCGACGGTGTACTCGTTTATTCGATTTGGAGTCCCAGAACTCAAGTTATGCCTTTTGTAAGGCTGTTGTCCCGCCGACAGAACCTCTGTTTTTAGGTTTTGCGAGTAGTTGGCAATGTCGGGTTAGATGGGGGTTCGTGTACTGTTTGGAGGCTATGATTGTGAGTGTGTGATGCCTATGTGCAGGTGGTGTGACCCCGGGAGAGCCCTCTTCTTCCCGCCAATCCGTTGCACGTGTTTGAGGCAAGTGTGTTGTGATGGATAGCGAGTTGTAGGTTGCATGTTGAGATTAGATGGAATTGTTTACATGATATATGTCCACTTGCCATGTGTTATTGATTGATATGATATGATGAGCATGTTTAACATATTATGATGCCATGTGTTAATATGTGAATTAAATATGATAATTGGCATGGTTGCATGCATGTCATGAGATAGGGCGAGGGCGGTGAGAAAGTCTTAACTAGTCCGGCAAGGTCGGTGAGAAAGTTATGACTAATCCGGAACGCCATTGAGTAAGTCCTATGTCGTGATTCCATCCACGTGGTGTTTGGAAGCGAGTAGGCACCCTCCATCTTCGGGATGGAAGGGAGGAAAGGGTGCACACCGACGGGTGTGTACTTCCCATACCGGTATGAGGTTCCAGAGGGTCAGGAGCAATGCATTACATCGCATACAAATTGATGAAGATATTGATAAGTATTCATGAATGAGATGTTATACATGATGAAAGATGTTATTGACTTGTTGTTATGCTTGTTGTTCATTGCAGTATGCTTGCTGAGTTTTCGAACTCACCCTTGTGTTTCCTTGTTGTTTTAGGTACCATGAGAACGGCATGCGGGAAAGGGGAATAGTCACACGCTCACACATTGCTTCACCTTAATGTTTCCCCAAGTCAATTCATTTAGTTTGATAATAAATTGCGTGTGAGGGTCTTTAAAATTAAGTCTTAGCTTGGTTAATGAGAGTTCTATTGTTTGTTTGACACTTGGAACCTTAAGAGCTTAATGTTAGTCTCTTATTGTCGTTAAGACTTTATTTATTGCTGTTTTAGATGTTTCTCTTATTGCCATATAATTCTATATTGTTGCTGTTCCTTAAATTCATGATAAAACAGAGGAGGTGCTGCCGAAATCTCGGTTTTTAGCCTATGCACCTTTGCTGGAATTTTATGTTAAATGTGGTATTTAGTTGTTGTTTAGCTTATGTTTGGTAGCATTCGGGCATATTGAATGCCGGGGTGTTACAATTGCAATATGCTTGCTGAGTTTCGAACTCACGCTTGTGTTTTCTTGTTATTTTAGGTACCATGAGAACGGCATGCGGGGAAGGGAAATAGTCACACGCCCACACGTAGCTTCACCATATTGATTCCACAAGTCATTCTATTAGTTTGATAATAAATTG
Source organism: Rhipidocladum racemiflorum (assembly GCA_036346355.1). Taxonomy (NCBI): domain Eukaryota; kingdom Viridiplantae; phylum Streptophyta; class Magnoliopsida; order Poales; family Poaceae; genus Rhipidocladum; species Rhipidocladum racemiflorum. The sequence continues at coordinate 28,199,478 of CM070592.1, forward strand.
TGTGTGATGATTATTGCTTTAAGGTTTAGCTTTGTTTATGAGAGATTTATTGTTCGTTTGACACTTGGAGACTTTAAGTGCTTGATGTTAGTCTTATATTGTCGTTAAGACTCCATTTATTGCTGTTTTAGATGTCTCTCATATTGCCTTATAATGCTACTGTTGTTGCTCCTTAAATCCATGTTAAAACAAAGGTGGTGCTGCCGAAATCTCGGTTTTTAGCCTATGCACCTTTGCTGGAATTTTATGTTAAATGTGGTATTTAGATGTTGTTTAGCTTATGTTTGGTAGCATTCAGGCATATTAAATGCCGGGGTGTTACAGCGACATACGGGAAAGGGAGCTAGTCACACGTCATCACTTAGCATCACACATTTAAACAATGACATGTTCCTTCCCTTATGGTTATGGTTAATTCATTGAGCTAAACTGTGGTTTCGATGATTCGTTGGTCGTTATGAGTAAATGATTAGTCCATATTTGTCATGTGACAGATAGAATTTATATCCTTAGTCGTATAGTGGCTGTTTTTTTCGTTTAATTATGTTATTGCTATCGCTCAAGATGCCATATTGACATATTATTATTGTTGTTGCTTCGATTCATGTTAAAACAAAGGAGATGTCACAAATCTCAGCTTTTAGCATGTGCGCTTTGCTGGAATTTATGTTTAATTGTGGTATTTAGATGTTGTTTAGCTTATGTTTGGTAGCATTCGTGCATATTAAATGCCTGGTGTTACAGTCGAAACTTAGTCCATTACAAAATTTGTGCAAATGACATCCAAATCTGATGAGACCAGTTTTGTTGAGTTCCTAATATCATTAGGACTCCAAATATGTAAAAATATTTAATTTTGGACTTAGTTTGTATCAAAATGCTTAATTTGATTAGTATCAACATGTTTAAATTTAAAACAATTGTAACTAGTGGAAATAAACTTCAAAAATTATGAAACCAAATCGTGATTTTATATAATGGTACCCTTCTATCTATATGAAAACATTTAGGTTTAACCATGTTTAATCTTAGATTATGCTATAGGGTTATTTCATGTAGCACTAATATAATGTATATGTATAACTCATGAATAGTAATCTTCGCTTAACCCAAAGTTTCGTAACCTATATGTTGAAATAACACGATTGTAGGTCATGTAACAAAGAGTATAATAAACCGCCTTTTTGGTACCTTAAGTTAATCATTTGATTGTAACAATCAATCTTTTCCTTTGGGACCCAATTAGCTATGCTATTTGACTTTATCTTAATGTTATAAGCCCAAACGATCTTAGCTTCTTGAAATTAAAATGGAGATAATCATTTATACAATTTTGGTCTCTCAAATCCGTGAAGTAAGATGGCAACTTTGGTAAATCGCAATGTTATGCTCTACGCTAGTAATTGAACCCAAAACCCTAATTCTCGCCCCAAAACACACTCCCACTTGTTGTCATGAATGGTTTTATTGGTGATTATATTCAACTTCTTTTTGCCACATGTATTGTATGTTTACTCTTTGTTCTTTCTTTTCTGGCTTTGGATGTAGCTTCGTTTTTATGATACGGCATGTAGACACCGATATTCCGGATACCACCGTCGATTTACTCCGACCCCACGCAGAAATCACCGAGCAAGGCAAGCACCCTCCTTTGACCATATTGAACCTACTATTTCAATTAGTTTACTTTGTTTGTCAAAACTATTATGCACGCTATGTTCATTAAACTTGCTATATTGTGGGATGTAGCAGAACTAAACCTAGCTTGTGGGATTTCCTCGATTAATTTTTGACATGAGAACATTGAAAACCCTAGGATATGGCTAGACATGAAATAATGTCCACAGGGTATACACGATTACTATTTGTACATGCTTAGTATGCTCTAGAATTGGGAATCAAACAATTAGTTGTGATGTCATATGAAACATTGAAAATCTTGCTAAGGTTGAAGGAGACATGTGTTGTCTCGTAATTTAAAAGGTTGGATATGACAGTAAAGGGTACTGGTAGTTTGATAAAAATGAAACTAAAACTATGTTTTGACACGGGCGGATTATGGCAATAGCCGGGTGTGTAAGCTTTAACTTACACGTAGTCTAGGGGGAGTTTCCGCCTGGGTTAATTTAAGGACCGAACTTAGTTTTGTATAATCCAAGAAACACCGTACAACCACAATTGTTATTATGGGGTAGCCTCAACTTATTAAGTTATTTAAAACTGGCTTTACACATTGGGAGGCTAAAGTAGCACAAGCTGTAAGCCCTTTCGAGTTGGCTTGTAAGGGGCTTCCACATGAATTTGTGGGTAATTGCATACCAGTGCAACGGTGTACGCCTCACTATGGGGAGGAACATGTGATGTTTATCTTGCGCAATGAGAATTGATATGTTCATGAAAGTGTTGTTCCTACCATAATGAGGGTTTGTCGGCACCAGCCGTGGTGTAAAGTTAGGATTAAATAATGTAACAGCTTGTGTATGATCATTCCGCAAGCACACCATAGGAAGTGTGTTAATTTCAATGCATAAAGGAGTTGATCATTGAATTGTGGGTAAAGTTGTATAACTCACAGAGTCTAAACTTTTCGAAAAGCCATTCCCAATCGTTATGGGAGTCTTGGTGCACTGACACCAGTTAGAGTTTTGGTACTTTCATAAAATGGTTTGAAAACTTAATGGTAGTTGGAAAGAGTCTTGTTCATATGTTGTTGTCAATGGAATGGGAAAGGACGATATTCTACTCACAATCATGGAGGATTGTGAGGTGATTACTACTCTTATTCATACTTGATAATTACATATCTGTCAATGGCTTTACAAATTACGCCTGCAATCTATTATCCTGTATTTACCATTCGGGCCGCTTTATGCAAAATAACTTAGTAGTTTCTCCTTGACATAGCCAGCATTTATTATATACATTTGTGATACAGTACAAGTCTTGCGACTACATACGTGTACTCAACCTTGCTATTGTTAATATTCAGAGAATGAGTACTCCGATCCCGACACAGAATATGGGGACTTTGCTAACGAATCTTTCTAAGGTTTTATCCTTGTCTGTTGCATGTGGTATTTTGGGTAGAAGGCAAACTGTCGAGAAATGTACCTTCCGCTGCAAACTTTGAATTCGGCCAATAGGCCATGATGTAAGACTTTATTTCTATCAATGTAATATGAACTTGTATGAATGTGATGATAATGTTGTAAATATGCGTACTAGCCACTGATCATGGGACTAGTACTATTTGCACATATGAATCCCTCTTGGTATTCCACGCCATTAAAGGGAGGGTTCCGGCAATTAATGCTAGTATAGGCTGGTACCATGGTAATTCTCAAGACTGTGACATATCCAAGTAAAGAATGTGTGGCATATGCTGCGTTATAGTTGATGATGTTGAGATAGGTAGCCAATTTATGAAAGTGGTTATCAATTATCCTGTTGTGGAAAAAGAGGAGTTATTAAGGCCAATCAAGCGTTGCAAGACAATTGGTGATGCCCATGTGGAAGCAAGACCGATTGCTTGGCCTTCCTTTTGTGTATGTTAATTGTTTCTTGCTACAATTGTAATGAAGTACATATATCATATTTTGTAATTGCAATCATAAAGGTTAATACTTTCTTTTGTGCAGGTTGAAAAAAATCAATGGTTAAAATCCATACATTTGGTTGCTTAGCACATGAAGGGATCTAGAAGCAAAGAATTTCATGAATATTAGGCAATATTAGATATATTCTATATTCTTTTTTATTTAGAACAATGTATTTCAGATTCATAGACTAAAGACTTGTCTTCTCTAGAAATCAAATCGTTATGTATTCTATCGAAAGGTGTGAAGTAATGAATATTTATTTGTTTGGTGTAATGCAATATGTTATGATCAAGGTTGCACTTATGGTCATTTGTGTTTTGTATTGTACAATGTGTTATATATGCTTATCAAAGGATATTCTATGAATCAATTTTAATTTGTACATTCACAAAAAAAAAGAAAATAATAAAGGTATTTAAATTTATTTTAGGAGCTCAACAATGTGTTGTTGTAGTTAAAAAGGGTGTTACTAAGTTCAATTATTATATCTAAAAAGGTGCTACTAGGGTCTATAGAAACCCATGTTACTATGTTGCTTTATTGAAAAAAAAGGTGTTACTAGGGTTCACTATCCAGAACACCCCAAGACCTCACGTGTCTTAAGTGCTACTAAAATCTATCAAAATTTTCCATAAAATTTTTTGCAAGACCTCCCCTGCTAAATGGACATCCACTCAGCAAGCAAAGAGATCACAATAAGCAATATTAGCAATAATATTAACATGTCATGGAATCAATCAACCATCATGACATCTAAGCATAATATCAATCATCAACCACTAAACTTAACTACAACACGATTACACAATTAATTCACTAGTTAACAAGTGAACTAATTGACCCAATTAGTCCTTTAACATGTCGTGAGCGTGAAGAGAGGGGCAGCTAAGTCCCATCCCGGCAAGTCGTCCTAAAAGTACCTAAAACATTAAATAAAGCAAACGTGAGTTCAAAACTCAGCAAAGTGCATCACAAAACTCAATCAACACGATTAAATCAACAGTAAGAGCATATTTCTTATCTAAATGCATGAATTCATAAAACAATAATCTCAACAACATTACCTCTTTTCACTTCATTACTTAATTCCGACACATACCTCTTTGAATCTCTTTGGATGAGTCCACGACTCGATCCCAACTCTACACATTTCCATTTAAGTCAATGCCATCGTTAGTATGCAATGCGGTATGCATGCTCATGTATGCTCTTTTCGATACACGTACCGGTACTGCCGAGAAAAGGCCTTAATGAAACTTAGTGACTTGGGTCCTCATTGAAAGATAAAAAATTATTAATATATAATACCACAGGATTTACATAAATGTAACAATTTTTTGACATGATAAGTATATGAAATTTGTTTCGTAGAATAACTAGCTCAGATGAACACACGGCTTATGGCCATGTATCGCATTGTTAACGCAGATGCTAACATATTGCACTTATATTTGCATGTCATGATTGGGTACGCTTGGTTGTTAATAAACAAACAAGACTTGACTCGATCGGGCAACCAAATTAAATCGTCAATTTTCGTTCCTAACAGAATAGGTACATTAAAATCCACTTAGATTATTATAAAAATGTAGTACTCTTTCCTGTCTTTAAAAAGATAATGTTTTAGACATTGATAAGGTCTTCAAAATACAACTTTGACGGCTAATTTTTATTATAATATATTTATATAATTCAATAAAATTATAATATTATGAAAATATTTCTCGAGATAAGTCTACACATATAATTTTCATATATCCAATTTAAATATTTAAAAATATATCGACAATCAAAGTTTCAGAAGTTTGACCATCACTATATTCAAAATATCATCTTTTTGAAGACTAGATGGAGTATATATCGCATTGTCCTATATGGAAGAGTGGGAAAAGAGAAGAGAGAAGAAAACCAGCTCTTATTTAGTAGCCAATATTGCATGAAAAATAAAATAGATTATTTATGTATAAGAGAGAAGAGATAGTTATTGTACAACATTTAAAACAATAGTTAGAGATAGCTATTGTAAATATGATTTTATTACTTACTCTAGATAATATATAATATAGATGAGAGATGGAGTAAATAATACGTTTTGTTATCCTCCGGTATTAAAGATCGGAGAAAAGGGCCGTGAAGAGCACCCCGCGTGTCCCAAGGAGATTTTGCAAAGAAGCCCCTATGTTTCTCCAAATTACGGATAGGTCCCATGAATTTACGAAGAGGTCCTTTACGATTTTTTGTGGGGGGAGAAAAAATTTTTTGGTTCACATTTAGGTCCCTCGCTTGCCACTTTAAGGAAAGACCCTCACGTTAAATACGAATCGCGAACGAGACTACATTGACATGATCCCCACTGATCACCAAATCATATAACAACGATTCTCTATTTCAAACATGGTACTTCAACAGATACTTGAGCATGATCAACCTACCAATTTTATACAATCCATACGTCAATTTCTCGACAACAAAACTTACTCAATCAATAAATGACTTCAACACATAAATGTTATCTCTACAAGACAAAATTCGTGAGTATGATTCTAGGATATACATTCATCAAGAATAAAATCCTACATCATATTAATTATCCATGGTCCACTCCATCACAACATGTTACAATAACCTCCATTTTTAACAAGGATTTTCAACAATTAATCTAAGCAATTACCACCACAACTAAGTCACAATATCAATAATTTTCATAATGTGTGTGATGTTTATAGTGCTTCAAAAAGGTGGATTTTGTGAATGTTTTATAAAGTGATTTTGTTAGTGAGGTGTTCCCTTTGGAAATGAGTATCCTCTCCTTGAGAAAATTTGTGATTTGCCAGGGGAGCAGATGCTCGACTTGAAATTTTAATGTTCTCTTCCAAAATGTTGAATTTGGATGAAATGCAATGTTTTGCAAGTTCAGTTTTCAATTGATGTGGGATGTGATGCGACGTGGTGTTTTATCACAACTATGCCGCCATCATAGTCTATATGAATTTCCGCAACCTTCGATGTTAATTGTGTTTCCATTATTTGATAATGAGGAAGAAGTCATTTGGTGAATGACTATTCGCATGGTTGTTACATGATGAATGAATGGTGAAAAGGAAAACGAGATATTGTTTATGCATAATTAATCATAAAGGAGTCGATGAGCCAGGTCGGTGAGAAAGTCATATATGGATATATGACTAATCCAGAGTGCTCTTGAAAAGTGTGCATTCTCGTCATGTATCGAGATTTCCATTTCTTCCTAGTATGAAAAGAAAGAATGAATAAATTGTGGTATTTTGGCTGTGGTGTTAGAGGTTTGAGTTTTCTTGATTTGGTTTAGAAAAAGAGTGTACTTTTGGATGTTGCTGATCCTTTCCAAAGTGGTTTTAGCGCTTTGGGTTTGAGTTGTCGTGTGTGGTCCACTTGGGTTCAAAAGAATTGTACTTCTCTTGCTCTATATTTGGGAGTGAGGATATAAATGTTCTTGGTTTATGGTTGAATATGCGAAATATGTGTACACTTGGGCTTGATAACTAAGTGTTATTGTGTGAGGGCGAGACCCTCTTAAGAAAGGAGCCAATTGTGGTTTGGTAAGGTTTTACGATCCTAGCTTGGGGCTAGGTGTCGAACCTTAATGGTATAAGGGTGGATTATGATGGAGGTTGTCGATATCGTGGTTCAAATTTTTGTTGAGAATATTGTTTGGTGTTGGTAAATGTTATAGAAATTGTGATATAAAAAGGTTCTATCGTGAACATTGTCTTGGCTAGTTGTCTTTGGGTGTGAGGTATGCCTGAGAGAAGATAGAATGAAATTATAATGTAGTTTGTGATTGGAAAGGAAAATTTTGCCAAGTGAGCAAATTCTTTCGAGGGCATTAGTGGATTAAGGTTGTTCTGTGAAAAGATCAACTAATTGGAAAGGAGGAGATCGTGTGTAATTAATTCTTTGGGGGTTCAAGTTTGGAACCTTAGCTGACCGTTCAAATACTAATGGTGAAAAAGGTTAAATGCTTGTTAAATGGATATCTCCCACGACGATTGTGTCATTTTACGCTTGATGAATCATGATAGAGTGGTAGAAAGAAGAGATTAGACCTCTGCTGAGTTTAGAAATTAATACCCTCTTCGTTGAGTAGAATAATCGAGTAAGAAGTTTAGTGTGTTGTAGTGATAAAGGAAAATCTAGTCTTAGTTTTGTCAAATCAATTATGAATATAGTGGTATGAGATATTCTGTTCAGAAATTCCTTGTAATCCAGATTGCTAGGAATTATTTTGTCCCTTGCAAATTTTAGTAGAAATTGAAGTGAACGAGGAATCATGAGAGGTTGCATTTGGTTGAGCTAAGTCAAGTCACTCTTGTCAATAGATGGATTTGGAGAGTTGGTTTATCGTTGTTTCGGCTTGAGACCCTTGTGGACCTTGTTTTATGAGTGGCATGTCTAGGATTTGAGGTCAAATCCTGCTGAAGGGGGAGAATGTGACACTACAGATGTCAAAACACTATAAAATGTGTAAATGGAGGTTAAAACTTTACGTTATGCCGCTTATAGCGTGTTTTTGGGCCGCTGTTTGGGGCCTCTCCGGGACTTTGGGCCTTGGAGGTTGAGTTGGGCCTTCTGGAAGGGTTTGGGCCCAAGGGGGACTTTGGGCAGCCAAATCTGGCCCCCACCCTTGGTGCGCCCCACTCCCTTTCCCAACCCTAGCCGCCATCCCCTAGCCCCCACCATGCGCCTCCACCCTTCCCTTCCTCTCCATCTTCCCCATGGCGCCACCACCTCTCCTCCCCTCTCCACCACCCTTGCTACCCTAGGGAATCCTCTCCACCTCACCATCCCATAGATCCATCCATTGAGCGCCCGCGACGAGGAGATCCGGTGGATTTGGAGCGAGGAAGGAAATCGCGCGAACCGGGAGGAGATCGGTTCGGTTTTCATTCGTCGGGCGAAGGTATGGCCACGGGGATCCTTGGGGTTGGTCTAGGATCGGTTCTAAGGGTTAATATCATGTTTTTAGATCAATTGGTGGTGTTGTAGTTGGGTAGATTAGATGGAATCTAGAGTTTGCCACGTTTTCTGTTTCGGGCAGCATGAGCAGTCGACATAGGGTTTGGATTTTCGCCAATTTAGATTCGGAATTTGGTCGTCCGCCTGTTGAATAAGTTGTAGGTAACTTCAATACCTTTAAGTGGGTATAAATAACGTCCAATTCCGCCCAGCCGTTTGAAAGTTATGCTCGTTTTACCGAACGTATTAAAAACTGTGACGTGATTGGAACAGATCACGGTATTCTGTAGATAAAATCACTTTAGATTCCGAATCAGTCTTTCCATATACTTAGAAAAAGTTAGGAAATTTCCTAAGCTACGCGAGGATGTACTCGGTTAATTGATTCGGAGTCTTAGAACCCTAGTTATGCCTTTTGGAAAGCTGTTGTCCTAACGGGACAGAACCTCTGCTTTTGGGTTTTATGGTAGTTTGCGCTGTCGGGGTAGAAGAGTGTTTATGCACTATTTTGTGGATATGATTGTGAGTGTGTGGTACCTATGTGCAGGTGGTGTGACTCCTCGGAGTGCCTTTCTACTTCTCGCCAACTGGCCGCCTCGTGGTTGAGGCAAGTGTATTGGAATGGGTAGCGTGTTGTAGTTTGCTAGATTGGTTGAGATTGAAATTGAATATATGATATATTCACATGCCATGCCTTAATGATTGCCAATGATATGATGAATATGCTTATTATGTTATCACTACGTCAGATGGGCCTATAGTAACACGCATATGTGCTACTATAGCTCAGTAAAAGTGTTACTGAGTCCTATTGCAACATATTTGTTTAGTGTTACTATAGCCTATGTTGCTATAGAAGGGTCTATTGTAACATGTAAGAAGTGTTCTTGTATATAAAAAAGATGTTGCAACCATGCTACGGCAACATGTATCAAATGTGTTGCTATAGACTCAAAGAATACCTTTTTTAGCAAGAGCAACATAGTAGCTGCGGTTGCCATAGACCCTAGTAACACCTTATTTTTGCTAAAGCAACATAATAGCATGTGTTTCCATAGACCCTAGTAACACATGTTTAGATACAATAATTGAACTTAGTAACACCCTTTTGAACGACAGCACAATGTTGAGCTCTTAAAATAAATTTAAATATCTTTATTATTTTCTTTTTTTTTGTGATGTACAAATTAAAATTGATTCATAGAATATCCTTTGATAAGCATATATAACACACTGTACATCAATACAAAACACAAATAGCCATAAATGCAACAATCATATATAACATATTGCATTGCATCAAACAAATAAAATATCAAGTATTTCACACCATTCGATAGAATACATAACTATTTGATTTCCATAGAAGACGATAAGTCTTTAGTCTATGTATATGAAATATATTGTTCTAAATAAAAAGAATATAAAATATATCTATTATTGCCTAATCTTCATGAAATCCTTTTGCTTCTAGATCCCTTCATGTAAGCAACCAAATGTTTGAATTTCAACCATTGATTTTTTCCACCTGCACAAAAGAAAGTATAAACCTTTATGATTGCAATTACAAAATATAATATATGCACTTCATTACAATTGAAGCAAGAAACAAATAACATACACAAAAGGAAGGCCAAGCAATCGGTTTTCCTTCCACATAAGCATCGCCAATTGTCTTGCAGCGCTTTGATTGGCCTTACTAACTCCTCCTTTTCCACAACAGATAATTGATAACCACTTTCATAAATTGGTTACCTATCTCAACATCATCAACTATTGCATGTGGATCATTACTAAAAACGTAGCATATGCCACACATTCTTTATTTGGATATGTCGCTGTCTTGAGAATTACCATAGTACCAAATTATATTAGCGTTAATATAGCAAAATGAGATAATGAAAACATGAATTAGTTGTATCAATTAGAATTCAATAATTTTTTTGTGATGTTTTTGTACCTTCATTGTAGATGGTCAGATCTCGCTTTGAAGACTTGTTTTGTGGAGTCTTCTTTGAGTGCATTGTTGTTGTGTAATCGCTTATAGTCTCTTGTAAAGTTTGCCGCTTCTTATTCATCTATGGAGAGATAAGACACAATTTGTAACACAAGAGCAATTTTGTGTTTAAAATTCACATTATGCTTTCTACAAACAAATATATGGGATAGATAATCTTACTCCGCGCTTAACATCATTTTTCTACCTTCAATAGAATTTGTTCTTTGCATATCGAACTAAAAATGAGAAAAAGATTGGTAAGACAATACACAACAAATTAGAACAATGTCATAGTCAAATGGATTTAAAACTAGCTAACTAGCAGCTTTCTCAACACATAAGAATTCACTCTTCTTGTCGCAAATTAGGAGCAATGCATGGTGGTGATGATGATCCTTCTTGGCATGGTAACTATTCCATCGCATACCCATGTAAATTAACTATTTGTAATGTCTTTACAAAATGAGTAATAACAATGTCCTTACCTTTTACTAGAAAATAATAGATGATTATCCTCATGTAATGATCTGTTGGCCCATGTATCGTTCTTTATTCTATAGTCCAATAGACAAACAATAATTATTATGTACGAGTATGAATGTAGAAAGGGAAAAATGTAATAATTTGGCAATTACCATTAATGTATCTCTTTGTTCACTCATTGAGTCTTCTATGTCTGGTACATCGCACTGAACTCTCTGCAAATTTAGATAATGCTCAAGTGAAAATTGAAGAGAGCCAATATTGGATTAGAATTTTAACAAATACCTTTCTTTTAGAATGCACCGCTTCTTGTTGAACATTGTCAATATTAGTTGTTTGGAAATTCAACTACAAAATGTATATCAAGTATGAGTTAAATTTATATATGAAAGTCAAAATTAAAATCATAATTACCACTACTGGTTGAAATTAAAATCATAATTACCACTACTGGTTCCTTGTTCCCAAGGCTTGCCTGCTTGTTTAGCAACTCTTGAATAAGTAGGCCTTGTTTCTTCACTTGTTCCTCAACTCTTCTACTTCTTCCACAACATGCATCCCATCCTCAGATGATGAGCTATCTATTGTAGTAATATTTATGTTCTTAAGTCGATGTGGTGTATGGCCATAGACTTTTTAGGTACAGAAGCAATCCCATGCCATGAACTTGCCTGTGTTTTTCTTCGCTTCAATAATTGATGCAATGCATCACCTTTCCATGCAACTCTTCCGTTGTCATTTTGTGCCAACATTGGTTGTTCATCAATGAGGTTTTCCAATGCAGCCTAGAAATGAATAATGCATGGGTACTCTATATGGTATAGGAAATAATAACTTGATATCTGAGAAAGAATTGTGTTTATAGCATGTACCACTTGCTCATGTTTATCTTTGTCACTTTTCCTTTGTGAGTTGCTAAGTAAACATTTGCTCTATGCGGTCGCTTCTTTTCGTGATCATCTTGTCTCTAAAAACAGCAAAGGGTACAACAACATAAAGATAAATATGAATAAGAATATGTAGCAAAAGTACAAAACAAAATCACTCACTAAGTCCTCAAATTTCTAACGGGCATAACTCTTTGTCCCTGCTGAATGGGGATTCTTCAACATAGCACGACTTTGTTTGTTCTTCTCACTAAGGGCCTATTATTAAAGCAATGTAGTACTAATTAAATCACACCATTGATGTATTATTTAACATTGGCATGACTATACAAATTTAAATGAAGCAATAGTATAAATATTGTTTGCACTTTTATTACCTTTCCTTTTTTTGACTTCCAATAATTGACAAGTGCAACCCATTGATCTTCATCAACATCATCTGGGCACAACCTATACAAAAAGGATCTTTTTCTTCTTTGGATTAAAAGTTTTTTCTTCAATGTTGCCTTGTATCGCCTCCAATCTCTTCCAGTTTGTCTTCAATATCCATTTGTCACATGTCCGAGGGTACATGAATTTTGTCTAAAATAAGAAAAAGTAAGGTAAAAATCTATGTTGACATTGTACATAAAGTGGAAGCAACCATAATCAGAGCACTAAGATTCGTAATATCTTATCATATTCTACAAACCTCTACACATTGAAGTATTGTTAAGTCTCCACCATCCTCTTTGAGCTTTCTCCAATTCCTCTATGTCTAATGGACAATAACCTCCATTTCTTGCTAATGTCCCTAGAAATTGACTTAACACTCCACCTTCTATCCCAATGGGTTGACCAAGTTTGTTGCATTTTACCACTATGCTTTCCCACCGAAGATTCCAAACATGGGGTAAAGCAGCCCCCCACGCTTCTTCACTTCATCATCATCACCGTAAAATTAGTGAGTATTACTTCATTAACTCTATAATCACCATATACCCATTCAATTCTTCTAGATAGTCATAGTTTTATGTAATTATAGTTGTACCTGCCTTATTCATATGGTCATCAACTTGTCGCTCAACTTGATCCCATCATCTTCCAATGCTTGTGATTCAAGCACGGCTCATTTGGTGGCAAAGAATGCTCACTGCCATCTGCGCTCTCCATCGGCATATTGAGCACCACATTGGACTACATTCAACCGCTTTTCTACCCATTTTCCTCGCAAACGAAATTATCTTAAATTAATAAGAAAAAGCCACGGCGGCGCGTGCTCCTCGCAATGGTGGTCGGTAATCCCGTCCTCCTCAACCTCAATCCATATAAAAAATCTAAGAAGTTCATTGTCAGAAACTTAGTCTATGAAACAGAAAAGGGATATGATGCAACAGAAAAGGGATATAATAGGTCATTGTCAGAAACTTAGTCTATGAAACAGAATTGGGATATGATGCCACAGAAACTTAGTCTATGAAACAGAAAAGGGATATGATGCAACAGAAAAGGGATATAATAGGTCATTGTCGTAAACTTAGTCTATGAAACAGTAATTGGGATATGATGC